>OX104119.1:9936741-10384537 GCA_944474755.1 Limnoperna fortunei | reverse complement strand
AACCGATTCATATAGCCTTGTAGAATTTTTACATGTTGTTAAACGTAACATATATGTTGTTGACATTACGAATTTTAACAGACGGGAAAATGTGCAACATATATTATTTTGATACACCTACCTCATCCAAAAAAGGGAGAAAATCAAAACGGTAAAAAAGAAAAATCTTTGAATACCTTGGATTAAGATGCAGCACAAATGGGATATATCTGGTATGTGTAATGTCAAAAAACCGTCCTGTTCCTTTATTCCAATTATATGAACTAGATCAAGTTAGACAAGAGTTTTGTAAATTCTGTCACATTTTTATCCCAGTGTATCTCAATTGTATTGAAGTGTAGGAAAGAACTATCGTATTTTATTATATTTACTTTATTTATGAATTAAATAAGGGGCATCGAAAAGCAACACACGTCACTAATTTTTAAACTGTGTAAAGGTTTTGATTTTCTCACTTCTCTATATCTGAATATAAAGCTTGCCGAAAATGGGCAATGATCTGTCAATCAATCGATTAATACCTTAAGCGGAACAACTAGCACTTTTTTTTTAAAAATATGTATTACATTTATGAGAGTAGATTTTTGAACTCTGTACATAGTCGCATATTAAGTAAGTGGCAAACTCAGAAATGTTATGTACTTATGGCACAATTATTCGAAGAGCTGTGTAAGGCCGCTTTAAGGTCAGTCAAAGGGCCCCTCTCCAAAGCTGCTATAAATAAGCAATTACAAAATTTTATTTTCTAATCTCGAACTATATATTGTACGCATCTTGTCTTGTTTGTTGGTAATTGGATATCTTCACAAAATTTCATACCGGAACATTATCATTGGAACGTCTGTTAAGTAGAATTTCTATTAACCCACTAAAACAACCAACTAAAACATATTGACACTGATTTTTTGTCTTATCTGGATTTAGTATAAGCTGATGTGATACTTCTTGCAAGTAAGGAGGGAAACAAGTAAATATCTTAATAACATTACATTTTGTACCAACCCTTATTCTATTATCGCACATGAAAGTTGATCTAGGTCAGCTTTTTTTCTTGAGTGATATGTTGGATATAATCAAAAGAGATATCTCTGTAATGATAAAAAGATTGAACAAAAATATTTTAAATGCTCAATAACAAACTGAAGTATTTTGTGACGAAAAATAAATTGATCATGTTCATCGCAATTTAAATTACATATTTGCAGAACAGTTTCTTATATTTCTTGAGATTATCTCATATAAATTGTGGTTTACTGCACGAATATATACATATCTTAGACTGAACGTAGTTTTAAATTGTCGGATTAAAAGTGAATTGTAGCTGTAAATTAGTCTGTAAACATGTTAAGTATCACCTTTCTTGTAAAACAAAGATTATTAAAGCTATTTTTATAATACAAGTGATTTAAATGTCGTACGTTTACCATTTGACTTAACTCGTATTTGTTAAACAACTACGGCGAAAGTGTTGCTACCTCTTAGGTAAAAAGGTAAGGATTTTTAGAGAGTTAAATGATATTTAATTATGATAATCTAGTTAGCTTAGTATTATGCACAATTTTGCGTAAAAAAACCACATACATGTAAAAGGTTTTAACGTTTCGTTACGATATTTGTAATTCATAATGAGGGAGACGTTCTTCTACTTCATTTCCATTAAAGCCACCAGTGTTCTCGTTGCTGGTATTGCGAGATGTTATTTAATTGTCTTATGTATAACACATTTTGGATATACATTACGATGTGGGTAAGATTTGTACCTAATCAATAGTGAACAGGGGTTTTTGTACATATATTCAGGTGTTCCCAGGTAGACCCGGACTTGTTCAGCTGACTCAGAGGGAGACGAGACTCTGAAGTTAAGGATTTAGGACATTTTAAAACTCCAACATGTTTGGCGACTTTTTATTTTTAAAGTGTGTAAAGTTGTTATGTTTTTCTTATTTATATATTTTTGAATATAAAGCTTGCCGGAAGATGGGCAACGTTCAGTCAATCAATCGAAAAATACCTGCAGCAGAACAACCAGAGAGTTGTTGTTTTAAATATGTATTACATTTATGATAATAGCTGTTCGAATTTGTACATAGTCGCATATTATGTCAGGGGCAAACCAAGAAATTTAACGTTCTTTTGGCACAAGTTAAACTTACTATAGACTATAGACCCGAATGTTTCCTTTACGATAATACTACTTACTTGCGGAGACTTGTTAGTTACTCTGAATTTGAGTAGAATAAATGTTGACTACGAGGAGGCTCTACTTAGTTGTGTTTTTCTGAATACGTGGAATACGTTTTTCATAGTTTTTATGAATTTGTTGAAAATAATCTCGAACTGGATCTTATGACGTTGAGAAAAGAATATGATATTTTCCTACTACGATGCAATTAAACTAAAAAGAATACAGAGATAGCTCATTTTGTATCTTTTGTCAATCATGGCGTTAAAGAGATTATCAACAGTTGGCCTGCGTAAGTTTTCTATTATAAAATATAAAAAATAAACGGAAAAATCTGTATGTAACATTTATTTATCGTGGTAGTAACCTGTATAATGAATCGAGATAGAATTTAATATTGCATTGTTCCTTTACTGAAATAAAAGAAGGTGTAACGATCCACTGACGCTTTCTTTTTAAAAACAAAAATCAATATTCAGTCTATTGTAGATTTTGAATTTTAGGTTTATTTAGACGCAAGTAAGCAAGGAGTATCGTTTCATTAAACACATACAAATTAATAAGAGACATTAAAGAACCGACCGATAGTTATAAAGGTGCGGGTATGGTAAGACGAAAAATATGCAAGAAATGATCATTAATCTTTCACGATAGAAAACAGTAAATAAACAACGATATTTTAAACCTGGTCATGTATAATTAAGAAATCCCCGGACCTCACTTCTATAATAAATGTATCTTTGGTTATTTGCTTATTGGCTGTTAATTACCCGGATGTTCAAACAGGCATTAGTAAACTACTCGTGCAGAACTGATGATCTCGTTGACGAATATTTGAAGAATCTAAATGACAAAAATGATTCCTTATACATATTGTCTCTTAATGTATGTGGCGAATAAACTGGACTTTGTTATAACGACTTTAAAACTTTATTTTACTCTTTTAATATTATTTGCCTAACTTAATCAAACTGGCTTATTTTGACGATAGTAATACAGATTATTTTTATTCAAATATCAACGGCAAAAAAAAATTGTGCATGTATTTTGGATGGAAGATTTACACTGAGAATTCTCTTTGGTGTTTGGTCAATTGTATTTTTAATGAACATGGATACTTTTGTGTTAAAAGCCTAATTATATTCCCTCCATTACATAAAGGACTGGATAAATTGCCAAACATTTGATGTTATCATTGCAACCATAAGCCAGTACCTAGTTCTCTGGTCCAAAAAATATTCTCTCCGTTCGCAGAACGATGTTCTGCGTAGAGGACTATTAGTATGATGGTACATTTTTTATGATGCGTAGTATTGTGGACAAACACGGATCATGCTCTGACTGATTAAAGTTATTGTTCAGCATTCTATATGAAGATAGTTAGTATCATATCGATGTTTGTTCATTTTGTTCCTCAAAGTCTGTCGTGTTTCGGCCACATACAACATGCACCAGTTCACACAGCAAACACTCAATCCCATAGATGATGTTTACCGTTGAGTAGTCCGGAGGGTTAAATGATTTAGTAAAGTACGATTTACTGGTAAGATTGCTCTTAAATTGTGGGGATGTCATAAGTATATCATAGGTTTTGCATTTTGTATTTTTTCCAGTTTTTTTTCTTAAGTCATAACAATAGGAGTTCAATCAAAATGCCAAACGATCCGAAATATAATTCTGTAAATAATACAAAAGCCGTTGTTGGATTTTCTTAGACCGCCTTAGTCTAAGACTAATAATAATCCAAATATCAAGCATTCAAGTAATCTTTGCTCGCGCCTTAATACTCGTGTTAGTAAATTTGTTTTGTTTGTTTGAATGTTGTTTAACGCTTGTTTCAGCAATTTTTCAGCTGTATCATGGAGTCCAGTTTGTATTGGTGGAGGAAACTGGAGTACCCAGAATTCTCGTTCACGAAAATGCCCTGTTTTGTGTGTTTTTTTAATAAGGGTTGGCATTTGCAAATTTATTTGAGTTTAATTCGAGCAGTTTTAATTACTAAGGATAAAGTACAGTTTCAAATATGACCCAGAAAGTTTGATTAAAAAATCAGTCTACTTATTTATCCCGTTTTCATAAATATTAAACATGACATATCAAACTGTTAAAAAACTGTTCATCAAAATAAATTTTTCTTTCTCATCAGTACTGAAAATTAGAAATAACATATAACTTGAAGTAGAAAGTGACATCAATACGAAATATATAATATTATTTTTTTTTGTAAAATTCACTATCAAAGTATTTAAACAGATTAATTTAAATTTTTGAAAGTAACACCAAAAATAATAATATTTAATTTGTTTAAATCATTACAATACTCGTTCCAACATTAGCGATACGGCGACTTCTTCGCTCTCCAACGCGAGACCTGATATTTTGTACGGCTACTTGGACCCATAATATATATTATGCGTACATTGCTGTGATTTATGCCTAATCGGAAGGAGGATTTTGCGCCGGTAAATCGCTGTATTTAAACATTATTTTAATTACCTACCGATCTTCAAATGGAAAATTAATTTTGTAGTGTTTATAATACAATCGTGGTAACTTATGAATTTTGTAATTTTAGTAACATTTGCAATAAACACATTTTCCGATTCAAAGCTGGTAGGTAATCCATTCACGTTCATGCATTGTTATATTTGGATTTTCACACATATTTATTTGGCCAAGAATCAATTTCATACATAGATATAGATTTATAAACATTGATCTACAGTGCATATATAAAAATAACTGACGATCTTTATCAGCAACAATGCCTGAGGGCTTAAAATCAACCCTGGTGTCCAATTAAGTATCCGCAAGAAAACCTTAATCTCTGAGAGAAAAGCCCAATTCCTCGCTGACAACCTTAATTTTTGAAAACTACACTGACTTTTAGATGATTTCCTTAATATAGTTACGGTTTTCCCTTGGAAATTAAGATTTTCCGGGGCAATTGAGGTTTTGGCGTTTCTAACGAATACTTCTAATTTTTAGAACTGACCTTGATATCAATTTCACAGTCCAGCGAATAAGTTTTTGGATTACGGCAGTTCCTCTGTAACCACGCATGGTCGGATGGCAATATTTGGTATATAGGTTGCTGATGAATAGTACACGACTGTAGATGTCCCTTGACTTGACCTCAATTTCACGGTCCAGCAACTACGTTAAAGTTTTTGTTTTAGGGCTGTTCCTCTTTAACCATACATTGTAGGGTGACAATATTTGGTCTTTTGTTTGCTGCTGAAGAGTACATGACTGTCTGGCAGTGTCACCTGATCTTGATCTCAATTTCACGGTCCAGCAGCTATGTTAAAATTTTTGGATTAGGGCAGTGCCTCTGTAACCATGCATGGTAGGATGACATTATTAGGTATATAGGTTGCTAATGAATAGTACATGAGTGTCTGATAGGTGTCAACTGACCATGACTTCAATTTTACGGTCAAGTGAGTACATACAAGTTTTTGGATTAGGTCGATTCTCTGAAACCGTGCATTATATATTTTAAATGATATAATTTAATGCTATTTACGTAATGTTTACTTTGTAATTTTTGTCGTTACTGATGAGGTATGCAGGCGAGACATTTTTCTGTCCTCACTTGTTATAAGCCGCCACACAACAGGTGGGATATTATGTGATAGCCTCTGATAGATATGAGTGTACGTTCGTCCGTCCGTCTGTCCGTGTCTCCGTGGTTTCCAGAAGATAACTTGAAAACACGTCAACATATGATACGTAGCGCTATGACAAGTGTATAAAAAATATCTTACATTTATTTCTCTAACAAATAATATAATAATTCCACAATAATAATATACGGATGTTTTAACCGTAAAAGACATTTTCATTCTCGAAAACCAAGTGTACCACCATACACGTTGATGGTTCGTTGTCAAACTAGTTATACAATTAGTATCATCAAGCTTTGTTCATCCAAACCTTTTCTTGATCAAGAGTAAAATTTGTACTGGTCCCTTAGCAGCCAGTCATTACGGCTTTGCAAATGTACACTAAAGATTGCGTGGATTCTCTGTTTCCCTCGCACCCACTGTGGACTTGTTCATCCTTTAGATAATGTTGTCCACCTTCTCTGTGACTATGGTGGCCTCACGCTATCGCGTGGTGTCATGTACACGTTTGTCCACCTATACATGTGGTATGATCGAATTGAGGATTTTAGAAACGTCTTATTTTATCCAATTTGACAAGAGGGGTATTGTGCCCATCCAGGCCACACTATTGGAATTAG
Source organism: Limnoperna fortunei (assembly GCA_944474755.1). Classification (NCBI taxonomy): domain Eukaryota; kingdom Metazoa; phylum Mollusca; class Bivalvia; order Mytilida; family Modiolidae; genus Limnoperna; species Limnoperna fortunei. Next base: position 10,378,106 of record OX104119.1, on the reverse strand, counting down.
ACGTGGGCACAGAGTGGGCGCGTGTGAAGAGCAGAATCCACACGATCCGTAGTACCTGTATGCTTTTGTTTTTTTTCCTACTTTTACCTGAATACATTGTTCACAACGATATAAGCTACTAGTACATGTACATCTTATCACCAATTATTAGTAATTGAGGATATTCCTAAAAGAGAGGCCTTCGTGTTTAAGGTACTATAGTACAAGTACATGTAGTTGGTCGACTATTGATCTCGTGTTCTGCCAACACTGAGGTTGCCGGTTTGCGTCTCACTGTGGACAGGGTGTATTTGATTCCAATTTTAATTGACAAAGAATAGTGGGTTAGAATTGAAATTAAAACAAGAATAATATATCCATTGTGTGTTACATTGTACCCTGCCATCAAACCAAGAACGGACAAATTCAACATTACTTAAATTAGAAAATCCATTAAATACATAAAAAGTAATTTCATTTTTAGCCAAATAAGGTAAAATTTAAACTGTGACAAGTCTCATCAAGAGGAGTAGTTTAGCATACTAGTACAATCATGAAAATTAGTACTTCCTGACTTAGGTAGTGATTTAGCTAGCGCTTGCTACTTTCGCAAGTGGCAAATAGGAATCTCAAATTTATTCTGAACGTTTAAGTTGCCACATACAATTTCATAGATTAAACATTTTCTTCGTCAAAATAAGCACAGAAAAATAAAAAAAAATGAGCTAAGGTACAAGTTTGTGGCCCATGACCAGTCAAAGTAAATAATTATGTAATAATGGATCAATAGTCAGTTCATTTCAGTGTAAACACCATTGCACTATATCAAGTATATACATGTACATGTACAGTACAGATCGCCTGGTTTCTCAACTTCCTTGTGTCATGTCCATGTTTGCCAAACTATCCACATTGTACACGTGGGTGGAATTTATACGTTTAACTGAGTATGCATTAAGGAATTTAGAAATGTCTTAAACCACAACTGTTATCCAATTTGACAACGGGAGGTATTGTGCCAACCATGAAGCCCATTAAGGGCATTAGACGTGGGCACAGTGGGCATTTGGGAAACAGAGAACCCACGCAATCTGTAGTGTAGGTACTAAGGGTTGTATTTTTGTATTTCTTGGAGACCTTATTGCTGTCAGATTTTACTTGTTCATAATCATATTTGAATGTGATGTTGCCCTATGTCTGCGTTTAATTTTATTGCAATTTTTTTTAGAAATCGCCATAGTTTTGTCAAAGCCTCATGTTTATTATGTTAATGCGCTATTTGTTAATATGTTCCTGTAAAATTTTACTTTGTACATAAAACGTTTAGTTGAAATACTAGCAAAAACCATGGCCAGAACAAAGCAAACAGAAAATATGACAGTTTCCTGATCCGAGATGAACTGGATGCCGGAGATTGCAATTACGATGCGACTTCATTCAAATTACTATTGCAAAAATTTGAATATAATAAAAATGAGTCTATTTAAAATATTTAATTTTAGCCTGTTAAAATATTTTAAATATGGCATTTTACATTCAATACATAATTTATGCTACAAAATGATGCTAGAAAATATTAAATATTTATAATTATTTGTTGAATTCATCAATTAATACTTGTAGTTATGATTCCATGATGTATAAGGTACTGTATACTTGACTGGTATGATGTATTGTGCATGTCCGTGTTAAGAATGTATGGTTTTTTTATTAGCATAACACAATAGTTGATATGATATATAATATTGCTTCAGATGTTTTGCTGATTTTGGCGACTACCGACATATTGATTGTAAGAGATAAGCATATTGTTATAATTTTGCTATTTTGATGCCCTCCCTCAAGGTGGATTAGCTTGTCCGGCTTACTCCTCCTACATTTATAGGGCTACATTTTATATTTTGCAAAATGTTTGTATAAATAATGAAGATGTTCAAGGCCAAAGGATTTTGATGAAATACTAATCAAATTTGAGATAGTTGGACTTGGTAGTTTGCAAGCAATATTTAGGGTACATGTACATGTATCTTCTCCATTTTTAAATCTATATTGTTTATATATGGTAGGATGTTTGAACACATAATGGAGGTGTGCATTGCCAAAAGATTTTAATTTTCATTAAATTTTCTTAAAATTAAGATAATTAGACTTTGCCAGTTTTCTGGCCAGATATCTGAGGAAGGGTTACCTGTCTTTTTCTTCTCCTTCATTTTAGAGCTACAGTATGTAAATTTAGGAGGATATTTCAACACATAATGAAAGAATGCAGTTTTGATTTTCAAAATTAACACTGAATTTAAGCAGATTTCCTTAAAAATTGAATGCAGTTCAAATTCGTTGGTCCTGCACTCTTTGATTATGTGTAGAAACATTGCTAAAAAATTATATTTTTCTCGCGTAAAATTCGTTAAAAAAGACGAAGATGAAATATAAATTAAAAACAAACTAACTTTCTTCGAAAGTACTTCGTGGGCATCAAATTACCTGGCTTGGTGAAATTTTACAGGTTCGTGGGTTCTTAAATTCGTGGACTGACGGATTCCAAAAATGCAAAAAAGTGAAGTTAGCGATTAAAATAAATGAAGAATCCTTTTCACGTTTGATTTGTGTTTGTTTGTTTGAATGGTGTTTTAACGCCACTTTCAGCAATTTTTCAGCTATTTCATGGCATCAAGTTTTTATTGGGTTAGGAAGCCGGAGTACCCGGACACAACCCCGGACCTACTGTAGGAAAACTGGCAATCCTTGTCAATTAAGATTGAAGTCGAGTACACCCTGCCTGTAGTGAGAATCGAACCCACAATCTCAGTGTTGACAGACCACGTGATCAATAGTAAACAAACTACCTTGACCACTCGGTCACCGAGGCCCCCTTTTCACGTTTGATAATAAATATCAACATGTAAGGAAGACAAACCAGTTTCATAAGATGCTGCTGTTTAAGTACGTGGTTACGATTATACACTAAAGTGTTCATTATTGGACATGATTGTGTTTATTTTGTGCTTAGAATAAATAATATTTAAAAAAAAATAAAGTTAATTATAAGCATTTAAGTATAAGCCTTAACAACATGGTCAATAGCTAATTATAATCTTGGTAATGTATTTATTGATTAAATAAATTGCAATTAAAATTATTTTGAGTGTATTAAATTCTCTAATTGTTATTAAAAGAAGCATTCCTAGCAGAACGGTCATTTGTCACTACAAGTATTTAAGAAGCAATAGACAAATATTAAAAGGTGTTTTTTAATGTCATTTGTGCGATGATCGGTATTTTGACAACATCAGTTTGATATAGTATGTCATTGATATGCACTAATAAAGATAAAATAAAGCTTATCTATTAAATATTTATTTTACTATTTTAATTTATGTTCTAATGAGCAACCAAACTCTTAATTCCGATAATACCGTAATGTTGCAACTTTTTTAACATCTAAAATGTACACCTTATATCTCCCCTTTTTGACCGGAAGTCGATGTTTCTTCGTACTGTTTAAAATTAAATGATAGCTCAGTGTTAAAATTTTTTTTTTGGTCATTTATTTTTATAAATTATTTTGCTTAATGAGTGAGAACTATTTACAATTATTTTTAGTACCATTTATTTCGTAACTATCAGTTATTCATTTATTTGATTATTTTGCTTCGTGAGTAAGGAATTATTTTTATTTCATAACTATCAATAATTTATTTAAAAATTAAGTTATATTTATTTTGCTTTATTTTTTTCATAAGATATCAAAAACCTGGCCTGCAACAAAAATACTGCTAATTTATTTACCTATTACACCTGACAAATTGCTAAATAAACAAATCTACAGGTGAAAAAATAAAAGTTGGCTAAATGGGAATACCTGAATTTTAAAAAGTTGGCTAGATGGGAAGACACCCTTCATTTCATATAAACACAATTCGAACATGAAACTTGCTTACATAACCATTTAAGATGAATATTAAGCTAAAAATTTGGCATGGATCTAATCACAAAAATCATATATTATATTTACAAGTAAATAACCAATCTAATTGTCATGTCGTTGTTCGCAAGTTCCGATATGTTAACGAAGTTTTATTCTCCGTTGGATTTTTGATTTCGTTGTCTGAGGCCTCAACGAAAACCACGAAAATTGATACACCACGAATATAAAGTATTTCACAGTATTTATTAACATTAACAATGTAGTTAAACGATCAGTTGAAAGAAACACAAAATACCCCATTCGTCTGAGCTTACGCTTCTTTTGTAGCTCCAAAATGGTGCAAATTCAATTTTTTCAACAGTTTATCGGCAGTTTAAGTTCCGTTTTGCATACCGTGAAAAACCTTTCGCGACCGAGGCGGAGAAAGTGTCCAAATATCATTGAACCTCACGAAAATACGTATAAACAACGCAATGTCCATTGAAAGCGCAACGTAGTTATCGAAGAAACATGCTTGTTATTGGATTTTCCTGATACAAAGTTACAAGAAAAAAAGACCAACTAAACAATTCATGAGTACATGGTGTGTGATTTTTGAAAGGGCTGGAACAGCCATATTTTATTGAATATTCAAATAGAGGTCTGTTTACAACGCGTTTGAAAGACGTCATATTTGAGTCTATATGTATATATATATATATATATATATATATATATATATATATATATATATATATATATATATATATATATATATATATATATATAGTCTAAAGGAAGCTACCAACCAATACACTTACTACTTTAGAGTCATTTATAGACAACGTTAAAACAGAAATAATAAGCACAGTTGAATCTTTTACAAACAAATTTGACAATCTCTCTCCTGACGAACGAACTGCCTTAAAAAACTTAAAATCAAATGTAGAAATAGTCATTAAACCAGCAGACAAGGGCAGTGCGGTTGTGGTTATGGACAAATCTGCCTATATTCGAGAGGCTGAACGTCAACTGAATGATGACCGGTTTTATATGAAATTAGAAGAGGACCCCACAGAGAAATTCAGTGATGAAATAACTAAGGAATTAACCAAAATGAACACTCTAGGCTATATTGATGATAAAACTCTCGAATACCTTACACCAGACAATCCAAAAGCCGGCAGATTCTACCTGTTACCTAAAATACACAAACCTAACAACCCCGGTAGACCTATCGTATCAGCTAACGGCCACCCGACAGAAAAAATATCTGAATTTGTGGATTACCATCTTCGACCACATGTTGAAATACTCCCATCATTTGTGAAGGACACCACCGACTATTTACAAAAGATGGCAGCCCTGAATCCTCTTCCACCGGGTACCACTCTGGTCACTATGGATGTCACCTCTCTCTATACTAACATTCCTCATGCTGATGGCATAGAAGCATGCAGAGAGGTCTGGGAAAGTCGTTCAGTCAAAGATCCTCCGACTGAATGTTTAGTCGCAATGCTGACATTGGTGCTAAAAAAGAACAACTTCACATTCAATGGAGACCATTTCTTGCAAATAAATGGAACAGCTATGGGAACTAAAATGGCTCCATCATATGCCAACATATTTATGGGTAAATTAGAAAAAGAACTTCTCCAATCGTCTATTGAAAAACCACTATCTTGGTACAGGTTTATTGATGATGTTGATATGAAGTGGATACATACTGATGAGGGATTACAAAACTTTATCACACGTGCCAATAACATCCATCCCACTATCAAATTTACTTATGAAATCTCAAAATCTAGTATATCTTTCCTCGATACTTCCAGCTTCTTGTCCGCAAATGGTGAGTTGTCCACTGACCTGTATTCCAAACCAACAGACACCAACCAATACCTTTTACCTAGTAGCTGTCATCCTCCTCATGTGACAAAGAGCATTCCTTATAGTCAAGCTCTTAGACTCCGACGAATCTGTTCCACCGATGATTCGTTTAAAAGGAGACTAGGTAAATTAAAAGGACACCTTAGAAGAAGAGGGTACAGGAATAATAACATCAAAAAGAATTTTCAAAAAGCACAGCAGACATCGAGGAGTACCCTTCTTCAATATAAAGAAAAAACGAAATGCAATAGAGTTCCCTGCGTACTAACTTACCACCCTTGTTTGAAAAACACAATTAGCACCATTCGTGAACATTGGAAAACGATTGAAAAAAATCCCAGATTGTCTAGAATCTTTCCAGAGCCCCCCATGGTTGCGTTTAAACAACCCAACAGTCTCCGCAACTTATTGGTACGAGCAGAGATTGCAAAGCCCAGCACTGCCGCTGGCAGAAGTCAGTCTTGTGGTGACAAACGCTGCAAATGTTGCAAACATATGGAACCCTTGTCCACATTTAACAGCAAAGTCACAGGTAAACAGTACAAAATATTCACTACTGTTAACTGCAAAAGCTCGAATGTCATTTACATTCTTGAGTGCCCCATCTGTGGCTTACAATATGCCGGCGAGTCCGAACAGCCATTCCACAAACGACTGAATGGTCACAGAAGTGACTTAACTAAGAAACAGTTTCTGCCCGTAAGCCAACACTTCAGACTGCCCGACCACACTCCAAAGGATTTTGATCGAATAAAAATCCTAATTATCGAGCAGAACTGCAAGTGGCGAGACTCTGAACGGGAGGCTCGAGAGAGATTCTGGATCAAAGAGCTCTGCTCTGTACACCCCAATGGAATAAACAAAAAACAATAAATATCATTCAAAATATAAATAAAAAATTCATGAATATCAAGACGTTAAAGATAAGATGGTTTATACAATTGTACAGTACTCCCTTATGTAATGACTGATAGATGTGAGTCGAGAAAGTTCAAGATCAATAAAATCAGATCCGACCACATCACCACCGGATGATGATGTACCTATATCCAAATTTTATCGTTTATTATAGATTGATATTGACACTGAAGAAGGCCATCAGTTGGTCGAAAATTTTGTCATATTTATTATTTATTAATATAACTATTTTATAGTAGAAACATCTTTATATTTGTATCGTTGCATAATTCTCTAGACTTATATATATATATATATATATATATATATATATATATATATATATATATATATATATATAAATTTATAGTATTGCTAAATTATACCAAATATTTCTGAAATCCTAGCCATTACTTAAAATAACATTTTAATATTAACGTGAAAGCCTTCGAATTAAGTTGCACCTCTTAACTAAATAGTAAGCTTAGTGTTATTATATACTGTATGTCTATTAAAATACCACTCTAATGTAATCATTGTCTAGTCAGTATAGGGTTTGAACTAGTATATAGGCCCAGAAGCAGGTCCGATTGGTCGTGCTGATAATCAAACCACTAGTAAATTTTTTACCAATATAAATCAATATCAGCCCTCCGACACTGTTTTTGATAACGGTCATCATTTACTCGTGTATATGTACTGAAGATCGTTGGTCATAAATCTATATCAGTAGTGATTGTTCTCCCTAGTTCAGTTACCTAATGATCTTCTAATGGAAAAATAATCTTTTGTTTTTTATAATACAATCAAATTAACCAATGAATTACCTGATTTTAGAAAAATTTGCAATGAACGCATTTTCTGATTCAAAGTTGATAAGAAATGCATTCACGTTCGTGCATTTTTTTTTTATTTTCACACGTATTTATTTGGACAATAATTAATTTTATATATATATATATATATATATATATATATATATACGTCTACAAATTAAACCCAACACTGTTTTTTTTGCTTTCCCTCAGCGGGATTCGAACACACAACGTTGTGACACTGTGGCACCAAATCGCCTGCACTATGTCCAGCGGTCTAGACCCCTCGGCCAAATCCGCTATATAAAAAATATAGCTTCAATAACCGGGGTGAATCGTAAATATAGACATAGTACATGTGTACTAGCGTGTAACGATGGAATTGTCGTAACCAATACGTATTAATCTGACAGTAATCTAATTCAGCAATTTTGTATATATTATATAGGATGACAAAGTTACTTATCATACAGTCACAGTAAATTATATACAAAGTCTAAGTATTGTGATATAATATATCTATCCAGCGGATTTCTGAATCATCAGAAATACATTGTTAAACCCAACACTGTTGGAATTAGATTTTTACACTGTCAAATTTACTCTGTCAAACACTGAACCACAGTGTCACAACGGTGTGTGTTCGAATCCCGCTGAGGGAAAGCAAAAATTTGACAGTGTAAAAATGACTGTTACATTAATATGTTAATAGCTTGTAATGATTGGGATATTTCTTAGTTTTGTTTATCGATCGATCCGTCTGCCACAATATTGTATATTCTACTTCCAAACACTTGCTTCTTCAAAGCAATTTCATTGGTTGAAATTTTGAAGGAGTGACGTCATATGAGGAACCTTCTCGCACTGGAATTTCCTAGCTAAGTTTGTGGACACAGAAACCCTGACTTTTGAGGATGAAGTATTTTTTTAAACCTTCGATATCAACTAAATTTGAATTTCTAGTTAAAATTTGGTGGCTAGGAGTTATTTTTTGATGTGACTAATAGGAATGTGACTAAATAATTATAGTTATCAAATGATAGTTTTTGGCAGTCCGTCTAGATCTTATTTCCATAACCAAGATATCACAAACAAAATTTTCCTTTTTCAAATTTTCTGGCTCAAGTGACCAAAAGGTGTAAAGCGCCGTTTGAGTTGCTACAGTTGAGGTTTAGGTTACAATTAAAATTGTTGATGAAACGTGTTCTGCCTTTTGTTGTTAATTTTGATGTTTTTAAATATGATTTTACAATTATTTGCTAGATTTAGATTGCCAAATGTACAGGAAAGTTGAAGGTATCAGTGTTACCTTCAAGCAATTTCTATGTACTCTTTAACTTTGTTGTTTGATTTTAAGATCATTTAACATTTGGGAGCATCCATCTCAATATAATTATATTGTCTTTATCTGTTTCAGTGTTGGTAACAGCAATACAGTGCTATGACGCATAAAGAAAGAGAAAATTTTTATCGTAACTCAACATTGATAGTGGACCACGCTAATGAATCCTTTACAGGGTTACTGCAACATGATTTGACAAAACAAGGACTCACCCTATCACAATTCATACAGGCAAAACAACATGAAGTATATCACCTGTGCTATAACATCCACCCATGCTGTATGTGTCCACCAGGAAGCAGGGCACCAGTTTTCAGACATAATAATAGAATCCTCAATCCTGCTCAACTGGACATCCTGCTAGATACTACAGCCAAGATACCAGGACATCACTCAAACAGTCAGACAAAGCACTGTTGTTGTCCAGCCAACCCCAATATAACTTATAACCAGCTGGATCTGACACTAACAAGATGTCTCTTGTTAAATTTTACAACTGTTATCCCCGATGGATCTCCAGAACGCCTGGCAGTTGATAAGTTGATTAGGTTCAGGAATGAGTCGTATGGACATGCTACTGAAGGAAAGATTTCAGATCATGATTACCAGATAAACAAGGCACAGATAGAAAATTCTATTATGATACTTGCACAGGCACAGGGGAGAGAATCTGAATTTAAACAGAAGTTGAGTGATGCTGCAGTCCGTACTTTAGACGAAACAATCCTCAGACAGTATCAAACAAAGATGATGGAAAATGTCGAAATGATGCAGGTATGCCATTTTGTATGTGAAATCATATATATTACAAATACTTTAACAACTTTAAATGACATATTTTAAAAGTGGCTACCAAAATACTCATTTTTGGTATGTTGCAGTAGTAATATAAATGTGAGCAGTATCGTATATGCAATCTCCAGCACTGAGGTCATATCCAATCTGGAGACTGTATACGGGTACATAAATTATTATTAATTTGGAAACCTGTCAAAGCAATAACATAAACACTGCAGTGGAATTGAGATAGCAGAGATCAATTTCTCACTTACACTCATGACAGTAGCATTTTAATTCAGACTGCATTTCTGCTACATGTTTGCAAATTGAAAAATTACCTACATGAAGCCTTGTAATTTTAGAGAAATAATTTATTATAATGTCAAAATTTAATATTTGTGGAATCTATTACATGTACTGTACATACTGTATACTGAATAACCACACTATGTTAATTTATTGCAGACTCTAAAAAACATTGAATCTGCAGTAGGAGTCCAGTCATTACCAGGTAGGAACACTTTGTCCTTAACACTTAACAGGTCATGTCCTTAAGTAAGTGTAATTATTATTAGTAGTATTGAAACGCTTACTGACAAAAATGTGTTACAATCATTGCAACACCGCGATTTTCCTGTCATCTGAATATTTTAAGATCATTTAAAAAATGTTTAAATTTAATATTTGAACTGTGTGTACTGAAAAAAGGTAGTTACCTCATTGTTTTTGGAAAAAAGATTGTTCTGTCAAACTCAGCCTACATAAGAGTATGTCGTATAAAAAAATTAAAGATTTAATTTTTTAATAACAAAGAAAAGAAAAAAATAACAAAAAAACTGGCCATCATTCAGACTTATCCTATTCAAAGCCGGAAACAAAAACAAAGTAAATGCATGTAGATAACTCTTCTGAGTACCCACTACACATGTTTGACTTCTAATTAATGATTGTAAGTACATGTCTTTTTTAGAAATATCACACACTCAATTTACTATAAGAATAATAAAGATTGGTATGGCTACATGATGACTGGGACCATACTGGGAGGGTTCCCAAGTGATAAGACTTAAATAACGGGTACACTCCATTCCATAAACTTGTTTCATTGTGCCGAGTTATCCTAAATGGTGAGTCGAGAATATAAAATTAAAATTGTATATAGTAGCATTCAAGTTTTTGTACGGAACATCTGCAACTCTTTGTTATTCAACCAATTGAACATATTTAAGCGGATGCAGGACAGCATCCGCCATTTTTTGTGAAAATTTCAATATAGATAGAACATTGATGGTAAATTTAATAATAGTTTCTTTCATTATATATTTCTTAATTTCAATAAAATTTAAAACAATAATGAAAATAGTCTACCAATATTATTACTTCAATTTATTAATGGTTGAAATAAAAAGTTTTCGTTTAAATGAGTTTGGTATTTGCAACAATAATGAAAATGAAATTATTAACAAGGGAGGAAATTTTGATCAAAAATACCATTTTTATCACTTTTTGACTTGTTTTTGTCCAATTGACAAAAAGTTAAAAAGAGACAACTATTTTCTTTCCATCACTAAAATGTATACCAATTGTTTGACATTATCAAAGATTTAAAAAATTTAATTGGTCAAAATTTTTGTAATCTTTTATTTTAGTGCTTTTTAATTCTCTTCTCTGTATAATCTATATGAAAATTTAAATTTTAGTGCTCAGCCAATCGAAAATAAGCTCTGAAACCTTTTTTAAAATTTTGAATTATGATAACTTTTATAAAAAAAACTAACTACTTGGAAAATTCATTGACAAATTATTTTAAGTGAAAGTGTCCTACGTCCCTTTAATCAACCAAGTATAGTTTCTTTCATGTTTCTTTGCATTTTCAATGAGCTGTCTAACCGGAACTTGTTCAACATCTTACTCACTTTCAGAACAAATGTTTAACTCGTTATGTTCCCTACACTTACCAAGAGTTCTTGACATAAAAATTTCTGTCTGTTTTCAAGATATCAAAGGAGACCCAATGTCCTCATCTATATTTTGATCAAGACTATATAGTGGTCTACGTTCCTCTTATAGGACGTTTTCCAAATTCTGATTGTCTTCATTTGGCAAAACTTGATCAAATATAAAACATGGCTGCCAGGGCAACTAATGCGTTTGGATTGGCTGAAATTACAAAAATCTAATTCTTACTAGCCACATGGCAGATTGATTTGAAATATTGCATTAATGTACCTTAGATGGTCCTCTACATAGTTTGAGGTTTTCTGACGATCCAAAATCAAAGACGGCTGCAACATTGAAACACAGCTTAACATAGGACCATATGGGAAAACCACCAATAAAACTGTTCCACACAATTACGGCAAACTATGCAAGAAATGAGGCTTGGATAATTATCTTATTATTTTGAGTGTTTTGAGCAAATTGAAAATTCAACACGGCTGCCAGAGCTACTATTGCTTTCTGATTGGCTGAATTAAAAAAGTCTTCTTCCCTCAAACTCCTTTGCAGATTGATTATTGCAGCGATATACTTTAGACCGTCTTTAACAATTCTGTTTTTATTGCCAACCAAAATCAAATATGGCCGCCACCGTGGAACACAGCTTAGCATAGGACCTTATGGGAAAACCATGCATATAAACTGCCTCCATGGAACTGTTCCCCATAATTAAACCAAATAATGCATAAGTGAATTTTGGATAGTAATCTTATTATGTAGAGTTCTACAAGTTGCTGCTGATTGGAAATTAAACATGACAACATTCGTAGAAACATCATCTTCTCATAAACTCGTGCATTTTATATCAAAATTTACAAGAAAAGTTATGTCGCTTAAAAAAGTTTTTTTTTAAGTCAGGTGAGCGATACAGGCTCGTAAGAGCCTCATGTATTTTTATCTTTCTCGCTCGAGATTTATTTTGAACCAAACATGCCTTGTCTGATTGTTGAGAATTATATTTGATAATTATACCCCCGCTTCGAAGAACAAGGGGTATACTGGTTTACCTCTTTCCGAAACATTACTGTCATAACAGTTTTCTCAGCAACTACTTACATCCACTTGAAATATTATATGTGGCCTTAAAATGTGGTCCTATATAACAAGTACCGATCATGTTTACCAACGTAGTCAATTTTCAACATAAGTGGTCAATGGATGAAAATTACTGACTTATTATAAAGCGATGTGAATAGCCGGGGTATACTGAGTGAGCAGATTCCTTGTTTTGCCATGAATTGGTTTGGATTATATTTTAGAGGAAGTTTATAAGGAGCATATTTAGACAGTAGTCATGAATATACTGGTACTTCTACATGTATCTAGCATTTTATGTGGTTTTAGCTAAATCTTACTTTCAGTGAAACCTACATATACACGTTTGGCTAAATTATATTAACATAAAGCAATCTCACAATCCAGACCTAACCCTGAAGTATGCTTTCATTACATTTATTTGCTCTTATGTTGTTGTTGTAGTTACATGTTTTTATTCATTTAATTTTTCTCTATTCAGATTGTTTGACCAAAGATCTGCGTGATGTCACTGTGACTGAAGGTTGTGACACTCACTTTGAGATCAGGACAAAGGAACGTGGGATGTGTTCACTATGGTTGCGAGATGAGGTGGAGATTGTAAGATCTCAAAAGTTTATACCAGGAGAGTCTGGTAAAATCCACAGTCTGGACATTAGAAACACCTCTCTTTCTGACAAAGGACAATACACAGTCAGGATAAAGGACAGACATGTACTACTGGAAAGACAGGCACATCTATATGTAGAAGGTAAGCATTTTTTAAAAATTTGGATTGACATTTGTAATAATATAATATTTGGTAACAGCATTCAAGTAGATTTTGTAGTTTATCTCTGTTTACAAATGACTCAGTAGTATGCAGATTGTACTACCTAGTTGTGTTTGATGACTTGCATTATTTACAGAATACTTTACAATGAACCTTCAAAGTGTAGAGTGTATTGAGGGGGAAACAGCGAAATTCACATGTGAAGTAAAAGAAGACAGTTTACCTGCTCGGTGGAACAAAAACAAAAATGGAATTTGCTTGGAAAATGATGGAAAGTATGAAATTTTACATTCAGGAAAATTTCACAGACTATCAATTAAGAATTGTGATCTACATGATACAGCAAATTACACAGTCAGTATAAACAACAGAGTCAGAGAAACATCTCTTGTTGTGATAGGTAAATATACATGATATTGAGAATTATAGTCAGTATACGCAACGGAGTCTTTTGGCTTATAGTTCAAAAAGTATAACAGATACAGGCAAACCTTCCTTCTTCAGCATAAAAAGCTCTACAAAACACTCCATTGGGTCAAAGTTGTATGACGACTCCTTGTAGGAGTGATTGCCCTTTAATTGTCGAAATTGATTATTTTTGCCATTTTTGCCTCAAAATCTTCAAATTTAAAAGAAATAGGGAAAGTAAGCATTGTTTAATTGTTCTGCTCTATGAGAACTACAAAAATGGCTTTAAGGTCAAGATTGTCTGATTAACAATGTAAAGGTTATACCCCTTGAACCGTTTTTAATCGGTTTTAATTGATTTTTAAAAACTTCTTCCCTGAAACCACTGAAAAGTACTGCTTTGAAACTTTGTACACATCATCCGTCAAATGTCCTGTACCAAGTTTGCACAAACCATTCCCGCAGATTAACCAACATGGCTAAAAATAGAACGGGAGTCAAAATACAGTTGTTGGATTATAGTAGCTCTAAGCAAGAAAAATGAAATAAGAAAAGTGACAGTTACAATACTTTAATGTAACTATATCAAAATATAAAAAGTTAATATCCAAATAAAATAAAATATGTCCACGGATTTCACACTTTTCTTCAGCTCTCTGTTCCTTGAAAAAAACAACAAAAACTATATTATCATACAAAAATAACTTTAATGTTATGAACAATATATATATCTCTAATTTAACATGATTCCACCCACCCCCCCCCCAAAAAAAAAAAAAAATGAGCAGTTAATTAATGTATTGGGGGTCACGTAAAAATAGTGTGAAACAAGCTATCTCATTAAAATCGTGTTAATATTTCATGTGAAGTTTACGTGAAGTTTATTTCACTAGAATTTGTTGTGAAGTTCACATGAAATTAAAATTAAACTCACATGAAACTCATTCGTACAGATAATTTGAAAATGTCAATTTATTTGTCAAGAAATGAAAAATTAAGAAGACTCTGTGCTTTTTTAAAGACGTCTATTCTACAGTAAAAGACAACTCTGGCTGTCATTTCACTTTTAATGATCAACAAATATAAAAAGCAAATGATTTTTAAAAAAGTTTAAAAATATGCACGTGTGGAAAAACAATCAAATTGACATTATGACTTCATTACTTATGATCAATTTCACACTTACAATTTTTTTTAAGAAATCTACTTCAAAACTTTGCTAAATTTTGCATGACTCCTAATAGGAGTTATTTCAGATTAACCTTAAGCTGACTATACAATTATTATTTCATTTCTTTTAATATAATCCAACTTAAGACTGATTATTTTTTTTAAATATTGTATTATATTGACACCTACAAGAGGTACATGTAGTGAAAAACATAAAAAGTGCATTTATAATTTTTTGTGAAATCTTTTTTTTATATGTTTTTATTGAAAACAGATTTATTGGCAAAATTTTAGTGGGATATATGTATTGCATGAATTGTATTTTAGAAATTTGAATAGAGCGTCTATGCATATGAATTTTCAGAAGATGAAATACATGTCAGACCAATTTCAGTTTTTGACTACATTGTGTAAATCTGTTGAGCAGTTTGAATTTATTAGAAATGAGAGTCAGGTGCCAATGCATTTCTAGCTTACATTAAAAGAAATTTGCATTTTTCTTTTGAACAAAATCTGTACTTACCTAAACACTATCTTCTTTGTCGCCCTCTCTTCTTGTCAATTTTACAGCTCATTTGTTAATTTTTTCAACACTGTACTCGTGGACAACTTTAAATTGTTTCCAAAAATCCATGGGACATTAATACTTTGGGAACAGCAACAAGCCTTTGTATAAGAATGATCTCTGCAAAACAAAAAAAAATACTAATCTAAAATATGTGAAATTTGACTTGTAAGAGAAAGTATTATGTATTACCATGAAACGAATTGCAGGCTTGTTCAATTGAAAATGAATTAAATAAAACCAATACATCTACAACTTGAATTTAGTTATGATATAGTGGCACATATAAATAGAAGCAAAATCCAGTAACCTACTTTGTGACCAACTTTCCATGATATATCATTATAAAAGTTTCATTATCCTATAACTGATACGATGAAGTCAGATGCAATAGTACTTCATTAGCTTTGTTGATTCAAAGTAAAAACTATATGTCCTCATTTCTTTAGGCCTCGACATTTCATAGCTGATACTCTGTGCCTAGTACCAGCAACATGATCCGCAGCTTATCATTTCTTTTAATACAAGAAAAAGCATGCATACTTTTCTTCTCAACTGATTTCTGAAGTCAGAAAACTTTGAGGTTGCAAAGGACAAACTAAATCATACTTAGCTGAACATTTAAGCAAGAAAGAGCTTTTTATCTTTAATGGTAAGGCAAAAAGAAAAATATAAAAAAGCAATTTATAACCTTAGTGTTCAATAACTTCTATTAGTGGTAATCTAATAACTTATACCAAAAATGTCCAAACGGAGTTTACATGTTTATCAATTTGCTGAACATTTAAACAAGCAAAGGCATAATATGGTATTCGGTTTAGAAACATTTTTGTTATCCGTGAAGAATATAGTACTTAAACATTTACCATAAATTCAACATCTCTTGATGGTTCCAGCCACAGTTTACGGTTAAACCTCAATTTGAGGCTTGTGTTCAGCTTTTTCCTTAGATAAAAATGCACTCAATATTTTATTGTTTTTACATGCAAAGGTAAATGTGAAATACCATTGTTAGCAATATTAGGTCAAACAATTGGGTAACACATTTCTTTTAAATTATTAGTAATAATTTGAGAAAGGAAGGCAAAGGCTGGAACAATACTAAATATTTTAATAAATTGAAATAAAAGTTTAACACACACTTAGGGAATAGGCATTTAATTATGGAACTGTGTGGATGTTTGTCCAATTTAAAAGGCAATAACTTCACTTCAAGTTTTTAAGTTGTTCTTCTCATTGCATGTACATGGTCAGAATATTCAATAACCATACAATAAATGTATTCGCACATTTTCCCTAAATATCTTCACTTATTATACATTAGACTTAAATCAAATCTACATTCAATGGACTTTTTATATATCTAATAGCTTGTTTATACATAAAACCTTTAAAATGGATTACCACCATTTTGTCAAGAGTACCACCCTCTGTAGAATACAACCCACACAGACCAGAAATGGACGGTATACTTTCGTTAGGAGTCAGATTTTATTTGAATGCTACGTCTGCCCTGAAACAATTTTAACAGATGTCAATTATGCATATTTAAAATATAATTCGAAACAATCAACGAGGTTGATATTGCAGCCTAATTGATGAAAAGGACACAAAAAAGTACATACAGTATCACTGTTTTGGCCGGTATACTAGATCATTACACTCAGAAGAGAATGCTGTTGTGTGATAATCTAGTTTATCCCCGGCTTGCAACAAATGCGGACTTTTGATAGGTTGGTTACCCGTCAGTACAAATCCCATGCCCAGGCTTCGCTGCTAACGTCGCAGAGTGTATTGTTTGTGCGTTGCGTATGTATGTTCTCGATTAATCAGTGTATGTTAAACCACAAAGGAATATTTCTCTCTTTTATATTTGTATTCCTACTTTATTTCAAACACTGCAATGCATTAATTTCACTAATACACACATATGAATAAATCAGAACTCGCCGTCATTGTCTCTCGACGTTATGATAACGTGACTTGAGCCGCCAAAATACCGAAAGTAGAAAAACGATTGAAAACAGAATTAAAACTAATAAAACCCCTTAAGTCTGAGGTTGGTACCTAAATCGCCATCTGCGACCTGGTAAAATGGGCATTTTCTCCTTGGAAAACGTACACAATTTTGTGAATAACTGTGATGACGTTGCACAATAAGCTTATTTCTGACGACAAAATAACTTTTTTAGCCTTCTTAACTTGCAATCCGGGGATAAATCCGTTACCTACGTTATAACCCGGGTGTATGGAAATTGTACCAACTGAAAGTTAGGCTCCGCCTCAGGCTGAACAGAAGTACTTTCAGGTGGTTCAATTTCCATACAACCGGGTAATAACGTAGGTAACTGATAATACTACCCTCAATTGCAGGTATTATGTGCATAATAACTCTTAGTCTTGTTCTTTTTAGTCTGTTTTAGCTGGCATCGCAAGTGTTGGTACCGGTGTGTTTAAGTATGCGGTTTCTTACCATAATTGTATAGAAACAATCTGTAGCAGAGTTAGTCTAATTTGAAATTGATTTTTACCATTTAATGCTCTTTTAGCAACATTTTCCCATAATAAAACTTTTTAAAATTTACTATATAGCGTAGGTACAATGAATGGCCATGATTCTGTATTGATACATATTTTCTATAATAAATAGTGGTTTGCTTGGCTTGTGTGTATGAGCATCTCTCGAGAACGTTGTGCATAATCTGAAATAGTTATTGACATGGATTGTAAGTTCTCTTATTGATTTGGTCAAACAAAATATTTAAAGTCGCATTTGATGCTAATCATTATCAGATAATCACAAATCCTATAGAAAATTTCTAAGACTGCACATCTGATTTTGAAAAAAAAACAAATGCCAAATGGGTAGCATGTTATAGTGTGGACTCAGTGTGTAAGCTTCTACAAAGCATGACAACCTGTGCATAACACGGTCTATATATTTGTGTTAAGGTGCAAACATATATTCAAAACACTTTGAAGCATTAAGCTACTATAAGTACATCCAAATGATAAATATTGCATTCTTATCGTGGATAACAGTATGATAGATCAATGTAGATACTGCACTTGATAACACATTTTAGTTAACACATTAAATGACACAGTATTATTGATATTTTATATGCAGAATACTTCACCAAGTCATTATATACTAAGAACTGCATACAGGGTGAAAATGTACACTTTGAATGTGAAGTACTTGATGACAATAAAACATCTGTGTGGTTCAAAGATGGCACAGAAATGAATACATCAGACAGACATCAAGTGGAGAGACATGGAAAACTTCATAGACTTGTTGTAAAAAATACAAGACTTGGTGATCAAGGAGAATACTCTGTTAAGATTAAAAATTGTGTTCGAAGTTCCAAACTTTCAGTTCTAGGTAATACAGTTGACAATTTGTTTTCAATCTGCAGTTATTTTAACAATCACTTTTTAGTAAATTAAATATTTAAGGGGTCCTATTCTAATTCTTACGGTTCCCTTGTAATATGTTTTAGATGTTAGTACCGACCTTAAATGAAATATAATAGCTGTCTATAACATATTTGATTAAACAGTGATTTTATTGGCAATATTGGTATTCATAGTTAATTATATCAGAACAAAAGATTAATCACTGCTATAAATGCTGCATTTTTTTTTAATTTCTGAAACATTTTATCGGACGTGAAATGTTTCCAACTTGCCATTATTTTGTGTCAGTCTTGGACTTCCTGTGCATCGATATGTATTTCTATTATGATTTTTTATTAGAAAGTCCCCTTTCAATTTAATGATGATCGGGTTAAATTTGTGGAAGAATTAAGTAATTTTGAATCAACAGTTACACGTTTAAACCATTATGTTTTCAAATTGGATTTTTTTCTTCACTGCATCAATCCATATATAGATATCACGTAGTCCCCTTGACTGGTTAATTTATTCTTATTTTGTAAGGAATTATACACAGCAGCAAAGTTATTGCATCCATGACATATGTAGTTAAAAGATATTGTTCTTGAGCTGTCAAATGTTCTAGATATGTACCTTGTATAATGTTGATGTATAAACTGTTAACAATATCCGACTGACAAATATTGTTTTGTATTTTACAGGAAGTCGCGATGACTTATTTCAACAAAAGTAAGTTGAGTGTTAGTAACTAAATAAAAACACAAACATGTTGCATCCCTGTATGATTATGAAGAACCAGGCACTTATTCGACTGACGCTTAACCTTATCATTTTAATCTATCTTGGCGTCAATGACTGATGGTTTGCAAGTAGATTGAAACCTCTCCAAACCGTACTTACAGAAAACCGGTTTACCCTTCAAATCGGCGTTTTAAAAAGTTCTGTCAAGTACGTCTATTGGGCATATGAGTCTGATACATTTACAAAGAGAGATAACTCATAAAAAGGCTTTAAAATATATCGACTGAAATGAAATATTGAAACATTATAGGCACATTTACCCAGTGGCTTTTTATTTCAGTATGCATCTATCATTGTCAGCTACAATGTTGTGTTTTTTACTATGAGACTAAAAACCTTGTTTACACCAATCTTGGCATGAATCATCCTTCTGTGTTCGTTAATTTAATTTAATATTTGTCGCTATTGCCAGGCAAACAAACAAGGCCGCCATGTCTAACTATAGAACTAAATGATCACAAACTTACATTTATTTATATACAAGATCAGTTGATGCTAAAATGTTTATGAAATCTATATGTATTGACCACTTTGCCTAATTGCGGATGACTGCTTAATGAGGTCTTGCCCTTGAATCACTATTTTTGTGATATTTTGCGTTTTATTAGCTTTAAAATTCTTAAAGAGAAAAACAACCTGATATAAATATATATTTTGGTGGATTATTAACATTGTTTTGCACTTTGAATAATATCTTAAAACTATAATACGTAAAAAAATTCTTAGCTCTTTCTTTATATAAGTTATTGTCGTTGTATGAATATTCTCCTCATTAAGCTTTTTGCTCCACTGAACATGCATGGCTAATTTTAACCAAACTTGAACTTAAACATTTTTTAGTATGTGTGTTATTAAGTTTGTGTATTTGTCATCACGAACAGACGTGAACAATGACTAAAAGTAGAACATAGGGTCAACACATTTGGTTTGCTTAATTTAACATTTCCAAAGATCTCTAACAAATCCTTGTAGATAGATAGATCACAGAATAATAGTTAATTTCTATTTTGAAATTGACTATATCACATGGAATATCTAAAGATGTTTATGCATTCTATATGCTATTATCAGTGTTAAAACCGAAAGCAACTACATGTATTATTATGTATATCTGATATCCCCACCTTGTAGACAGAAGTTTAGTCTATTCCACGTGAGCAATTACAGACACTTGGAAACCTTTGATTTTACGTCTGTTATAATTTGTTATTTAAACAACAATAACGAGTCATTTATTGAATGTGACCAATGGTGCGTATCCTAGGTCTATCTAGATTTGCATGTTTGGATAATAACATGCCTAACAAATTGTCCTTTCGCTATATTTGAAACAAGTCTGTATTAAGGTCACAGGAGATCACATAAAAAGCCATAAGTTGCCCGTACCTACCAGGTATCATCTAGTCATGAATAGTTGTAAGAACGTTACAGAGGTTAGAACCAAGTATGTCGTAGGGGATCACATGGGCGTGGTTATTTGTAACTACCATATAGCAATGTGAGTTGGTTGTAACTACCATACAGTGATTACTTAGACTGGGTTATAAGTACGTTGCTTACATAAGAACGCATAAAGGGTAACATAAACAGGGTCGGTAGTCCGTGGTAAATACAGTGGGTCCCTTGGACTCGGTTAGTAGTAAGTAACTTTCAAAGGGTTACATGGACTGGGTACCTTACTGTGATTCCAATAGACAGGGTTAGCAGTAAGTATCTGACAGGAGGTTACATCAACAATGTCAAAAGTAAGTACCTCACGATTGCTCATATAGACAGTGTTAGTTGTAAGTACCTTGCATATGGTCTCAGCAAGGGTCAGTAGTAAGTACATTTCTATGAGTCGTACAGACAGTGTTAGTTGTAAGTACCTTAAAAGGGGTTTAATAGATAGGTTCAGTAGTAGGTGCCTATATGAAGGGTCACATAGCTAGGGTTTGTAGAAATTACATTAAAAGGGTCACTAGTGAGTACCTAATAAGGGATCACATAGACAGTTTTAGTTGTAAGTAACTTACAAGTACTTGCATGGAGAGGGTTAACAGTAAGTAATAGCATTTAATGACATAGACATTGTAAGTAGTAAGTACCTTACAGGGAGGTACATAGAAAGGGTTTGTGGTAATAGGTAAATAAAGTATAAAGTATGTTAGTTGGTCCCCAAATTTACATATACGCCTACATTATTATTAGGAACTTGACTTGATCTTCTGTAAAGTTATGCCTCAAAACTCAATCTAACCCCAAAAAGTGTAAGTTTATTTTGTAATGTAACATATTTCTGTTATATATTTTCAAGTTATAATTATTCAAATTAGTATTGTGCAATTTATTCACATTAATCACTATTATCACATGAAATCAAGAAATTCTAAATATCATTATATTTACGTTATTGTATATTTCATTTTTCTACCCCAAATTGAACGATTTAAGTACTCATCATTTCACCTATTTCGACAATACATTTTTACTGTTTTTGTATTATGTTTACTTCATGTAATGTAAAGTTCAATTGTTTTGTCAGAATTATGATATCTCATTTATGTAAATTAATAATTTACAGGTGTCTAGTATGCGACAAGGAACCATCTGTGTCCTGGTGTCATGCCTGTCAGAGGACTTTGTGTGAGGACTGTAACAATCAACACACGAAATCAAAAGATACTAAATATCACATTGTGCATCATATACAGGATATGTATTCACTGGATTATACCTTCAAGGTCAATATAGAGTTCATTAATGATATAAAGGTGTTAAATGATGATGTGTTAATTATATCTGATTTTCGTGCTAAACAATTAATTACAGGACTTCAAGAACATACCATTCCGTTACGTAAAAAACCATGCTATATCGCTGTAGTAGACAATAACACTGTAGCTGTTACATTAAATAAAAGTATATTAATACCGACTAATATTGTGATAGTAGATGTAAGACAGAAAAAGGTTATGCAACATATTAATATAGATGTGGCTTGTTATGGTATCATGTACAGAGAGAACCAGCTGTTTGTAGGTTGTCGTGACAGTAAAATTAGGGTATTTAACATGTCAGGCGAGGTAGCACATACAATACCAGTGAGTGTAATACCTAACTATATATGTGGTGGTGAGGCAGGACGTATCTACTATACGACTAAATCGAATAGTACGTTGTACTGTATTGATAAAGATGGGAACATTGTGTTTACATTTACTGATCCAAACATGGTTGGGCCAGAAGGAATTACAAGAGATGATGAAGGACATGTATTTGTTATGTGTAGAGATTCTAACAAAGGACTCAGGATTAGTCCTGATGGAAAACAATGTCAGGTTATTATTACACATATTCCATGGTCTGAATGGTCGCCATACATATGTTATAATTCACTATCTAAATCAGTTGTTATTGGTCGTCATGACAATATTTATGTTTTTAAGAAGTGTAAATAATCAACATAGAAATATAGTCTGCTTCACATCAGGTCGTTATCATGTAGTTTAAATATGTGTGACTTATCTGTTGTTATTTGTTTTGACGATTCTATAAATAATAATAACAATATACTCTGATTGACACCAGGACGTAGTTTCTATATAATGTAACAACATGTTTATTTCGCTATTTGTAGACCACGATTTTTGTTGGAAATTGAACTAATTTCGATATAAGTCAACGTTGTCATACTTTCTCATACTACTGAATAGTTTCTTTATACCTTTAGTTGTCTGTTTATATTTATTTCGCAGTGTTCCACCGCCAATACTTGTTAGATTTCATGATAATGTATCGAGACTCTGTACTTTCACTTTCTCTAGATGTCCCCATTTTTGTGTATTCATGATATGTAAATTAGGTATGTGTGTGACCTGCTCTGACCTCGGTCTCCTGTGTGTACTAAATACATGACGTGCTGTAGTATATGAGTATGAATACGGATGTAGTTGTAAATAGATATTTAATGTTTTATTGTATTATAGATCTGTAGTTTTTGTCTGAAATATTCAGGTTAATGATTTTTATGTTCCGTACACATGTTATTTACAATTTATTATGAATATTTCCTCGTTAACGGGACTTGACGGGAACTCTTTTCGATTACATCAGGCGCCCCGTTCGTTGCCCCGTTAGTTGTCCCGTTAGCAGACATCTATGTAAAAAGGATCCACCCGTTCAGCTCTGTTTTTTTTTAAGTTTCGGATCACTAGGACCTGTCAATATATTTTCGGTCAGTTTTCTATTTTAATTTTGGATATATTCAAGTTCCTAAAAATTCACTTTCATTTACAGTAAATTCATAGCATTTGAGTTAAATGTTATGCTGCAGTTGTTTTCACTGCATTGAAAGCTTGTCCAAATTTGTAAGGTTTATTTAGGCATTTTCTGGATTTATATATCAGAACAAAATTCACATAGCTGATCATTTTGTCTAATCTAAATAGTTGTTCTATTTAAAGACAAATATTCAAATGCCCTCCCTTGCATAATTACAATAAATATTAACATTTTTCCCACGTCCAATCCCCCCTTTTAAGGCACAGTATAAGATTAGGGGTTGTCTAGTTACATTAGGCATTCTGATACTGTGTAATTCCAGGAATCAGTGCAAAACTATATTTTTGATTCTATTTGTATTCACATTCTTTTAAGATAAACAATATAGAAATCAGTACATTGTAAAGTTGTTGATTTGCAATTATTGAGATTCAATGCAAGAATTTATTTTATCTGTAACTTAAAGTTGGTTGGTTAAACACTGTGGCAGACTGGATATTTAATTTCAAGTTATGCTGTGATTACACAAACTGTATCAATGTTGAATATGATAACTTTAAATTGTGAAATAGAAATTTCTCAGAATAATAATACAATTATAATTGCTCAGACATATCTTACTTATTATTTGTAAACAGACCCCATGTCCCAGTTGTCCTCATAAACTGCAGTTGTTAGTTCCTATACTCTGTCCTGTGAGAAAGCATATCCTTTTGCCCCGTCTAGTAAAAGAGGCTGTTTGATCACTAACCAGAGCATATTCGCTACCGAGATAGTCTGTGATGCTCGCCCTGTGACTCGTTCACGAGTGTTGATTCACGAGGTTATCTAGTCTATAGTAAAAGCCTCTATAAGTAGTATACGATTCCGTGAATCACACGAGTGGAACAGTGTGTTCTTTTCACAGACTAGATCGTGAGGGAGTATTTATTGCCTTGTCGCCCTATCTTGTTCTGTTATGTCAGATTATACATATTGTTTTACTGGGTCATATTTTATAATTATCTCCCTTTTGTCTTGTTAGAACCACATTGTATTTAGTATATATTTATTTCGCAGTGTTCCACCGCCAATACTTGTTAGATTTCATGATAATGTATCGAGACTCTGTACTTTCACTTTCTCTAGATGTCCCCATTTTTGTGTATTCATGATATGTAAATTAGGTATGTGTGTGACCTGCTCTGACCTCGGTCTCCTGTGTGTACTAAATACATGACGTGCTGTAGTATATGAGTATGAATACGGATGTAGTTGTAAATAGATATTTAATGTTTTATTGTATTATAGATCTGTAGTTTTTGTCTGAAATATTCAGGTTAATGATTTTTATGTTCCGTACACATGTTATTTACAATTTATTATGAATATTTCCTCGTTAACGGGACTTGACGGGAACTCTTTTCGATTACATCAGGCGCCCCGTTCGTTGCCCCGTTAGTTGTCCCGTTAGCAGACATCTATGTAAAAAGGATCCACCCGTTCAGCTCTGTTTTTTTTTAAGTTTCGGATCACTAGGACCTGTCAATATATTTTCGGTCAGTTTTCTATTTTAATTTTGGATATATTCAAGTTCCTAAAAATTCACTTTCATTTACAGTAAATTCATAGCATTTGAGTTAAATGTTATGCTGCAGTTGTTTTCACTGCATTGAAAGCTTGTCCAAATTTGTAAGGTTTATTTAGGCATTTTCTGGATTTATATATCAGAACAAAATTCACATAGCTGATCATTTTGTCTAATCTAAATAGTTGTTCTATTTAAAGACAAATATTCAAATGCCCTCCCTTGCATAATTACAATAAATATTAACATTTTTCCCACGTCCAATCCCCCCTTTTAAGGCACAGTATAAGATTAGGGGTTGTCTAGTTACATTAGGCATTCTGATACTGTGTAATTCCAGGAATCAGTGCAAAACTATATTTTTGATTCTATTTGTATTCACATTCTTTTAAGATAAACAATATAGAAATCAGTACATTGTAAAGTTGTTGATTTGCAATTATTGAGATTCAATGCAAGAATTTATTTTATCTGTAACTTAAAGTTGGTTGGTTAAACACTGTGGCAGACTGGATATTTAATTTCAAGTTATGCTGTGATTACACAAACTGTATCAATGTTGAATATGATAACTTTAAATTGTGAAATAGAAATTTCTCAGAATAATAATACAATTATAATTGCTCAGACATATCTTACTTATTATTTGTAAACAGACCCCATGTCCCAGTTGTCCTCATAAACTGCAGTTGTTAGTTCCTATACTCTGTCCTGTGAGAAAGCATATCCTTTTGCCCCGTCTAGTAAAAGAGGCTGTTTGATCACTAACCAGAGCATATTCGCTACCGAGATAGTCTGTGATGCTCGCCCTGTGACTCGTTCACGAGTGTTGATTCACGAGGTTATCTAGTCTATAGTAAAAGCCTCTATAAGTAGTATACGATTCCGTGAATCACACGAGTGGAACAGTGTGTTCTTTTCACAGACTAGATCGTGAGGGAGTATTTATTGCCTTGTCGCCCTATCTTGTTCTGTTATGTCAGATTATACATATTGTTTTACTGGGTCATATTTTATAATTATCTCCCTTTTGTCTTGTTAGAACCACATTGTATTTAGTACTTGGTAAATTCAGTACATCTTGAGGGAATTAAATAATAAACTAAAGGCTAGTTGTGTCTAACCTATTGAGGTTCCTGTGTACCTTACAACATAGGTGGTGGCAGCATTAAATCAAAAGAAAAACCAGCTAGACACCCGTTACATATGGTGGCAGCGGTGGGATACTCGATAGAGTATTCAGCGATACGAATTCATACTTAACCACAAGATAAGAAAATGGTCAGAACAAGATCAGTTAGAAGTAACAGCAAGGAAGACACGGCTTCCGAGATCCATACAGAATACAGTGAGGAATTTGAAGAATCAGCTGATGAAGTTCATGAACATGTCAACGCCACAATAGTGCAAAAGCCCCAGACAGACGAAATAAAAGTCAGAGCACACCTGCCCTCAACCAAAGTCCCAAGGGAACCAGATTAAGAATGTCACCCATTATACAATAATTTATAATTTATATAATCCAGCGCTACATGATGTAGTCGGTAACTCAAATCCAGAACAGTCTGATACCAATAAACTACTTGATGGGATAACCAAAGAATTTAGAAACGTGATGGCTGATACAGTCAAGACCATACAGAGTATGACCGATAAAATTGTATCCAGTATTAGAAATCATGAAAGAACCCAGGAGGAGACATGATAGATTAAATGGTCACACTATCAGGCGATCCAGAAGGACCAAGATATACCATGAACTAAGCACTAGTACATGTAGTTGTGAAGAATCAAATGAAAGCAATGAATCAGAACGAAGTAGTGATGATGAATACCCAGATAGATCCAGATGGAAACAACTTAACAGTAACAGGCTACCAATTTTCACTCGGAAAGAAAAATGGAAAGTCTGGTACAACAGGTTCGAAGCTGTTGTCAATTTATACAATTGGACCTCAAAAGAAAAATTAGCTGAACTCCTACCTAGACTGCAAGGTATAGCGGGGAATTTCGTTTATGTCCAATTATCTAATCGTGTCACAGGTTCATACAGACAAAAAGTTAGTAAAAGAACTTGCCACAAGGTTTGGGGAAGTAGATACTACGAAGATTTATGTTGCCAAATTTAATAGAAGAAGGCAATTTAAAGATGAAACTGTGCAAGATTTTGCAGCTGAACTTAAGAGGCTATATGACAAAGGTTATCCCCACAGAGACAAAATGACTAGACAAGAAGACTTGTTAAGAACATTGCTGTTAGGTCTGCTTGATGATAATGATAGGATCCATGTTGAGCTAAACAAAGAGCCGTACACAATAAAGGAAGCAGTCTATCATATTATTCATTACCAAGAAACATGTAGATATACTTCTGGTGACCTTGATTTTATATGTAACAATAACAGAAGGAAGAGGGCAGTACGACAAGTACAAGAAATCCCTCAACTGAAATGTAATTCCAAGAATTTCATCCCAAGACAAGTAGGTGATAAGAAATGCTTTAGTTGCGGTCAAACAGGTCATTTTGCAAGGCAATGTCAAGAACCTAAAAAAATTGGGTCAAGTAAAAGATACCTTTAATGAACCGAAATTTCGAAATGAAAATAGATGTGAGATTGTGAACCAATAACTAGAGAACCCCAGTCTGACATATTAGAAAAAAATGATAATGTTATTGATGTATGTAAAACTGAATTATCTCCCCCTTGTGATAGTAATGTATTAATAGTTGAGCATTTTATAGATGCAACAACAGAAACCTCATGTATAGATATACTAGAATTATTTGATTAGTCACAGATGAAAATTTTGTTTGAGACAGACAATGCTGGCTCCATACCAGTTTTGAAGGTTTAAAATAAGAAAAGGGAACAGGGAGGAATTTATGTTAAAGGTTACATAAATGGCATAATAACAGTTTTTACAGTAGATACAGGAGCTGCCAAGACCGTTTTATCCCAGCGTGTATATTTAAAGATACCAAGTGAGAACAGACCGTCTTTAGTAAAATCATCTTCATTAATTGGGGCTGATGGGAACCCACTCAGGGAGTTGGGAACAGCCATTTTTGAAGTGAGACTTGGAAATTCAAATATAAATGAAGAGCAAGTCGTAGCTGATATTGCAGATCAGGCCTTGTTAGGTCTAGATATCCTAAATATGGGCGAGAATGGCCCAGCAGAGATTTGTTTGCAAAAGAAAATGGTCATATGGAACGATGAGAAAATACCGTGTGAATATATGGACATTACTGATGTTGCTAGAAAAGTAACTGTTATTGATAATGCTGTTATACCAGGATACAGTGAGGCAATCTTAGATGTAGCCATTGAGAAAACTGATTTAGACAGCTGGTTTGAAAATCAAGAATTTTTTATAGAACCATCTCCAACCTTTATAGAGCGATTTCCCCTACTTATGTCTATTTGTTTGGTCGATTTAAAGAACCATGTCTCAGGACAAGTCCGTATAATGAACCCTTTTCAGAAAAGGATAGAAATTAGGCAAAATACAGTTATTGGTATTGCCCAGATTAACAATGATGAGGTAATACCTCTTTTAGAAAATATGACAGATGAATCTCCGGACTGTAGAACCAGGCGATTGAAGATTTCACACAGAGAAACAACATTCAAAACAGAAGAAAATGTTCCTAAGGTCAGGCCACAACCTAAGCCAAATTTTGGGACAAAAGAAAAAGTTTTTAAAGACATTCCCCCACATTTGACAGATATTTTTATGAAAACTATAGAAGGGCATAGTGATGAAGAAAATAACAAAATTGCAGAACTCTTAATTGAGGTTGGTGATTTATTTTTAAAAAGTGAAGATGATATAGGTCTTACACATTTAATAGAACACAATATCGACACAGGCAATGCTAAACAAGTCAAATAGCCACCAAGGCGAGTACCTTTAGCATACGCCCACAAAGAAAAGGAGATAGTTGAACAGATGGAGATACAGGGAATTATAAGAAAATCTACTTCACCCTGGGCCAGTCCCTTATGTCTTATGCTCACTTAAGAAGAGCAGTAATAATGAGATAAAAGTTCGTCCCACTATAGATTTCAGAGCTGTAAACAAATTATGTCAGAATAATGCTTTTCCACTGCCTAGGATCCAAGACTGTCTAGATGCAATGGCTGGCTCGACTTTGTTTACCTGTGTTGACCTTTTGTCTGGGTACCATTAACTGCCCATCAAAGAGTCTGACATCCCAAAAACAGCGTTTGTAACAAAATACGGACTTTTAAGAATGCTAATGGGTTTAAAATCTTCTGCTTAGACTTTCCAAAGATTGATGGAATTGGTGCTTCAAGGTCTTCAATGGTCGACTTGTCTAATATATTTAGACGATGTGATTATCTTTAGTAAAACTTTCAATGAACATATGCAGCGACTACGACTAGTTTTTAGTAAACTAAGACTGGACTCAAGTTGAAACCAGAGAAATGTCAGTTTTTACAGTCTGAAGTTAAATTTCTTGGACATGTAGTCTCAGGGGAAGGCGTTCGACCAAATCCAGATAATCTAGTGAAGGTTAGACACTGGTTCGTCCCTAAAACAGTTACTCAAGTCCGACACTTCCTTGGTGTGGCTAGCTACTACCGCAGATTTATATAGAATCTCTCAGAAATAGCATCACCTTTAACAAATTTGACTAAGAAAGGTGAAGATTGTATATGGTCTCCTGAATGCGAGAAATCCTTCAATGAATTAAAAGACTTACTAACACATGCCCCAATTATGTCCTACCATGATGATAAAGTTGAATATATTTAAGACTGTGATGCAAGCGATGTGCAAATAGGTGCAGTTCTGAGTCAAAGACAAGATGGACAAGAAAAGGTTATAGCATATGGTAGTAGAACCCTAAACAAGGCAGAGAAAAAATATTGTGTCATAGACAAAGAGCTCCTAGCTCTTCGATATTTTGTAGAGTATTAAAGACAATATTTACTTGGAAGAAAGTTCATAGTACTGACCATCAAGCTTTAATTTGACTGTTTAGCCTAAAGGAACCAAGTGGACGCATAGCC
This sequence comes from Limnoperna fortunei, assembly GCA_944474755.1. NCBI lineage: Eukaryota > Metazoa > Mollusca > Bivalvia > Mytilida > Modiolidae > Limnoperna > Limnoperna fortunei. The sequence continues at coordinate 10,347,473 of OX104119.1, read as the reverse complement.
CGATGGATAAAAATTGTATCTGATTATGACTTCACTATAAACCACCGACCTGGAAAGAAACATGCAAATGCTTATAGTTTATCCAGATATCCCCAAGACCCATGTCTATGTTCTGAAGTAGACACTCTAGAAGTTTTAAAATGTGACCCCTGCAAGAAATGTATAAAAAAAATCTCTACTTGTCCAGAGCAACCAAAATTAATTAGGGCAGTGACTAGAAGCGAAGCTCTTAACAGAGACAAAAATTATTGGACGATGTGGAAAATCAAGTATCCATCTGAAAATCTGTCCAAAATGCAACACGATGACACAGATATTTCTCCCATTTGTGATGGTTTAAAGACTAATGTTAAGCCCACAGATGCTGAATTGAATTTAGCCAGTCCTGCAACCAGAAATTATTGTAATTACTGGGAATCATTGATTATTATAGACGATGTTGTCTATAAAAAATATTTCCATAATGATGGATCTGTTTTATAAATGGAGTTATTGACCCCAACCCGTTTAAGGCGAGAAATGGTGAGTCTCGCCCATGACTCATTAATGTCCGGACATTTTGGTCGAAAAAAGACCATTGAAAGAATACGTCAAAGTTTTATTGGTATGGCCTTAGGGAGGATGTTGAAATACACATTCGACAATGTGACCAATTTACTAAGAGTAAATTTCCTGTTAGAAAAGCAAGAGCACCTATGAAATATATGTCAGTGAGAGCTCCATTGGACAGACTGTCTGTGGACGTTGTTGGCCCACTTCCCAGAACCGCCTAAAATAACAGTTACTTTCTTACCGTCACCGACCATTTCACAAAGTGGACTGAAATTTATCCTGTACCAGATCAGACAGCCGAAACCTGTACACAGAAAATTTTAGACGAATTTGTAAGTCGCTACGGCTGTCCACAAAGCATCCATTAAGATCAAGGCTCAAATTTTGAGACTGATATTTTTCAACATATGTGTAAATTATTAGAGGTGAAAAAGACCAGAACCACTACCAGGAATCCTAAAGGAAATGGTCAATGCGAGGGAATCCATAGAACAATTTTACAAATGGTCAGAATTTATCTAAAGGACGACCAGACAGAATGGGACAAAAGCCTTGAAATGTTTGTTAGGAGCATACAGATCCAGCATTAATAAATCTACTGGTTTTTCACCAAATATGCTAATGCTTGGACGGGAGGTCAAAACCCCATTAAGTTTGATTTTCTAGATGCCTGAAGTTGAGATCTATTCCAGTCATGCAGATTATGTCACAAAACTTCGTCAAAGAATACAGTCCGCTCATGAGATTTGCAGAAAGTGTTTGGCTGTTTCAGCAAAAAGAAGAAAAGACAATTATGACTCAATTCGAATTTATCTGTATTTAAACCTGGTGATGCAGTTTGGCTTTTAAATGAATCAAGACGGGAAGGCAGCTGCGTTAAGTTACAGCCTGTTTTTTTCGGACCGTATATTGTAGTAAAGAAAATTAACAGTTTGAATTATGTTATACAGATGGAAAGAGATGGTCCAACTAAAGTGGTGAACCATGACAAATTGAAACCATACCAGGGGAACCAGTATCCTTAGTGGGGAAACAGTGCTGTGCGGCTTTATAAATGTCAGAACAAGTAGTCCACTGAACAATTTGATTTTACATATGTTTTAGTACAGTTTCTTAACATGATGTAAATCCAATGCCAATGTGTTCAACCAAGTACCTGATTATTTACTTAAATATACTATACACTTAACTCATGATGTATGTTACCTGTTTTTCAGCCATGGACTATGATAGGTGTATGGATGCACAGAATGTACTTTCGTTGGAGAGAAGCAAGCAGCCATCAAACACTTCGCATCCAAGCATTTCGCTATGACAGATTGTTTGTACCATTGTTCCCTCTGCAACTTTGGATCAGTTAATAATTAAATGATGAAACGCCATGCTACATTTTTCACACCACACAATATTGCAAAATCTATGGCTATTACAAATTGAACATATAAAGGATCCGATGAACAGTATATTGCGGCGAATCAAAATCCACGAGTCGTAAATGCAGAGGTAGATCTTGTAAAATGGGATCCTCAGTCTTTGTATTGGGTGACAAGGAAGAAAGCCAGAATTCCAGCCTTTTCAACTGGTACCGCTCCTGCTTTAACTGTCACACCACAAGACACTTTACAGTTATCAACTGGTACTGAGTCAACTACTAGTGTATCTAATACAGTTCCACTTACTAACCTATCATGTACTGGTTCTACTTTGAATGATGTTGTTCCCACTACTGATTCATGTACTACTACCATACCAAGTTGTTTGTCTGTTATTGATTCACCTAAGTCTGACCAAAGAATTGTAATTGAAGAAAACTTTGATTTTGCTGACACCTTGATTGAATTATCTGAACGTCCATCTATGCCATCTCCACTCAAATCGCCTCCAAACACTAGTCCCAGACCAACTCTTCCAGACATCGTTCTGCCACCGCCAGTTTCGGAAGATGAAAACATTATGCCACAATTATTAGAAATAAACCCTGCATCACCAAATTTTGATGTTCATGTTGAAAATGTTGATTCAACTGCTATACCTACTAGTACTGAAGATCCTATTTCCCTTCAAGCAGCTTTTCATCAAGTGTTATCTGTTTTAAAAGAACAAAACAATTTATTAGTGGAAATTAACAAAGAACTTGCAAAAAATCGTGATCAAATTGAAAAAGTGGAAATAGCAGTACGTAGACAAAATATTAATCGCAACAATTATAGTAATTCTCCTGTGCGACCACGGACATTCGTTCCTTTTTCCCATAGACGTCCCCCTACAGCTCAGAAGCACCAATTTGTACATGAGAGAACCGTTTCTCCAGTAAAGAAAGTTAAGTCGACAATAACCAGAAGATTTCCCCATAAGAAGCCCCGCAAGTAACGATACAGAAATGTTTATTTTATGGACAATTTTATGGACATTTCTATGTATTATCATATTTCTTAAATTGTAGTTCTATTTGATAGTAGTTTTAAGGTAGATATGTAAGTGTTTATCAATCTGTTAAAGTAATTTACTGAGACAGTCCAGTAAAATTACATGTTCAGTACTATGCGTGTCTAGTACTGATTAGGTGGTTGTTATGTAAGTAATTTGTTGGCAAGTGATGTATTTTACAATAGTTATTACTGATAAATTCTTGATTCTTGTTGTAAATATATATATTGTTATTTTTAGCGAGATGATTTTATTTGTGTTAAAAAAAATATATTGAGCACATTATACTTAAATGAATATGGAAATATTTGTTTTCGTGAGGACACTGAAAACATTAATGGATGGCTAATGTAACAACCGTTAGGCAAGTTTTCTGTGATCAAGACATGGAAGCCTCATGTTTATTTCGCTATTTGTAGACCACGTTTTTTGTTGGAAGTTGGACTAATTTCGATATAAGTCAACATTGTCATAATTTTTCATACTACTGAATAGTTTCTTTATACCTTCAGTTGTCTGTTTATATTTATTTCGCAGTGTTCAACCGCCAATACTTGTTAGATTTCATGATAATGTATCGAGACACTGTACTTTCACTTTCTCTAGATGTCGCCATTTTTGTGTATTCATGATATGTAAATTAGGTATGTGTGTGACCTGCTCTGACCTCGGTCTCCTGTGTGTACTAAAAACATGACGTGCTGTAGTATATGAGTATGAATACGGATGTAGTTGTAAATAGATATTTACTGTTTTATTGTATTAAAGAACTGTAGTTTTTGTCTGAAATATTCAGGTTAATGATTTTTATGTTGCGTACACATGTTATTTACAATTTATTATGAATATTTCCTCGTTAACGGGACTTGACGGGAACTCTTTTCGATCACCGTTCGTTATCCCGTTAGCAGACATCCATATAAAAAGGATCCACCCGTTCAGCTCTGGTTTTTTTTCAAGTTTCGGATCACTAGTGCCTGTGAATATATTTTCGGTCAGTTTTCTCTTATTTTAATTTTAGATATATTCAAGTTCCTAAAAATTCACTCTAGCTTTCATTTACAGTAAATTCATAGCATTTGAGTTAAATGTTATGCTGCAGTTGTTTTCACTGCATTGAAAGCTTGTCCAAATTTGTTAGGCTTATTTAGGCATTTTCTGAACATTTTTAAATCCAGCCATTTTCTGGATTTATATATCAGAACAAAATTCACATAGCTGATCATTTTGTCTAATCTAAATAGTTGTTCTATTTAAAGACAAATATTCAAATGCCCTCCCTTGCATAATTACAATAAATATTAACATTTTGCCCAAGTCCCATCCCCCTTTTTAGGCACAGTATAAGATAAAGGATTGTCAAGTTACATTAGGCATCCTGATATTTTGTAATTCCAGGAATCAGTGCAAAACTATATTTTTGATTCTATTTTTATTCACATTCTTTTAAGATAAACAATATAGAAATAAGTACATTGTAAAGTTGTTAATTTGCAATTGAGATTCAATATAAGAATTGATTTTATCTGTAACTTAAAGTTGGTTGGTTGTACACTGTGGCAGACTGGATATTTAATATCAAGTTATGTTGTAATTACACAAACTGTATCAATGTTGAATATGATAACTGTAAATTGTGAAATAGAAATTTCTCAGAATAATAATACAATATAATTGCTCAGAAATATCTTACTTATTATTTGTAAACAGACACCATGTCCCAGTTGTCCTCATGAACTGCAGTTGTTAGTTCCTATACTCTGTCCTGTGCGATAACAGATCCTCTTGCACCGTCTAGTAAAAAAGGCTGTTTGATCACTAGCCAGAACATATTCGCTACCGATATAGTCTGTGATGCTCGTCCTGTGACTCGTTCACGAGTGGTGATTCACGAGGTTATCTAGTCTATGGTAAAAGCCTCTATAAGTCGTATACGATTCCGTGAATCACACGAGTGGAACAGTGTGTTCTTTTCACAGACTAGATCGTGAGGGAGTATTTATTGCCTTGTCGCCCTATCTTGTTCTGTTATGTCAGATTATACATATTGTTTTACTGGGTCATATTTTATAATTATCTCCCTTTTGTCTTGTTAGAACCACATTGTATTTAGTACATCTTGAGGAATTAAATAATAAACTATAGGCTAGTGGTGTCTAACCTATTGAGGTTCCTGTGTACCTTACAACATAGGTGGTGGCAGCATTAAATCAAAAGAAAAACCAGCTCGACACCCGTTACAATATTTGACATTAATGTTGATTACCACACAGCTGAGCACAATAAACAGGTCTAATATTGATTACAAAACAGTTGAAAACCAAAACAGTCTTATACTGATTACCATACAGTTGACAACCAAAACAACACAGAACACATAAACAGATCTAATATTGATTATTAACAGTTTACAACATACACATATCAAATACGGATTACATACAGTTGACAACATAAACAGGCCAATATTGATTACCACACAGTTGACAGCATAAACAGTCCTGATTACCATACAGTTGACAACATACACATGTCTAATAATGATTACCACACAATAGACAACAAAAACAGTCTAATACTGATTACCACTGAGAACATATAAACAGATCTATTACTAATCACCATACAGATAAACAGGTCAATACAGAAAATATAAACAGGTCTAATACCGATAACCACACAGTTGACAACATAAACAGTCTAATATCGATTACTACACTGTTGGCGTCATATATAATACCATACAATTTACAACACGAACAGATAAAATACTGATGCCCAGACAGTTTAACATTAACAGTCCAACACTGATTATCATATATTTGACGACGTGTAAAGGTCTAAGACTATGGAATTGACCACAAAAACCGGTATAATACTATTATAGATTTGATCACATAGACAGGTCTGTTACTGATTACCATACAATTAGCTACACATACAGATTCAATACTGTTTTCTATACAATTGATTATATATTCAAATCTATTACGGATTTGACTTTCGGCTCTTGTTGTTGAGTCGTTTTCCTTGCTTTTTTTATTACTATATATTTGATATCAATAAATTTTGATTTGATTTCAGACGGTCTCCAGTTGGAGCAGCTTTACGGACAAACGGGAAGTTTTCATTATCATGTCAAAGAAAAATAATATTTAGTAAGACATCATTATGGGTATAGTTGTTTGAGTAGCTTATTGGTCCAAAGAAGCGTCAGATCTAAACCTAACTGTAATCCTGATAAGGTAAAAACATCCAATGGAGCTGATAAAATATTGCTATCAACGATCAGGCAGATAACTTTTGAAAAATTAGAGTCACCACGCAGGTCGTAGACTTGAGTAATATACTGTTATCTCTTCTTTTATTACGTGCACTTAAGTATTGTGACAACCATATAATATATCTATCCAGCGGATTTCTGAAACATCAGAAATACTGGGTTAATATCAATTTTTTTTATATATACGTCTACAAAGTAAGCCCAACACTGTTAGAATTAGATTTTAAACACTGTCAAATTTTAGTTTACCCTCAGCGGGATTCGAACTCACATTGTTGTGACACTGTGGCACCAAATCGCCTGCACTATGTCCAGCGGTCTAGACCCCTCGGCCAAATCCGCTATATAAAAATATAGCTTCATTAACCTGGGTGAATCGTAGACATAGACATAGTACATGTGTACTAGCGTGTGACGATGGAATTTTCGTAACCAATATGTATTAATTTGACAGTAATCTAATTCAGCATTTTTGTATATCTTATATAGGATGACACAGTTACTTGTCATACAGTCACAGTAAGTAAATTATATACAAACGTCTAAGTATTGTGACAACCATATAATATATCTATCCAGCGGATTTCTGAAACATCAGAAATACAGGGTTAATATCAAAATTTTTTATATACACGTCTACAAATTAAGCCCAACATAAAGTGAAAGGACCTAACTTGGGCTATCTTCTTGTCTATAATAAGACGCTAGAAACCGATGAAAATGTAAGACCGAATATATGTATTGGCAACAAAAGTTCTTTCAAATTACATTCTTACGTCTCGTGAGATTGATTGATTGATTAACGTCTGGTAGGCAATAATTAAGTATTTGACTGCCATAGGAAAAGTATAAACCATTTTATAGTAATGGATTATTAAGCCTTTTGAAGATGTAGAATTAGTCAACTCCTTTTAGAAAGAAAGGTTTGCATTACTGTCACTATCAAAACAAGTAAATCACTACAATATGCGGCTTTCCGTTTTACGACGTGAAAACCAATAAAATTGAGGAAGCCATGGGTATTTCTGTAAGTCGAGCACCAAAAACCCTCTCAGCCTGGTCTGAAGTGAGAAAAGGATTATAAAACAACAATTGTGATTGCATAATATGCAGACCATTATTGAAACCAGAAAAAACATTAATGCACTGTAATTCCGGGTTTTACTCCGGCTTACTCTTCCGGTAAAACGTTTAGCCATAATAAAGTTTAAATATAACTAAAAGTGGTATTGAGTGGCAGTCAAACAAAAGTTTAATCATTTTCTCTTTCGATCCAAAATCCAAGATGGCCGCCACTCTGGAACACATCTTAACATAGGACCCTATGGGAAAATCATAAATCATACAAGCAGTTTCCTTTAGAAAACTGTTACACAGAATTACGTCAAACTATGCAGAAATGAAACTTGGATAATTATCTTATTTTTTTGACTTTTTAGAAACATGGCTGCCATGACCATTAATGTATTTTTTTTTTGCTGAAATTTTATACTTCGTTTAACTGAAAAACTTGATAGATTTATTGCTGGTATTGCAGACAAGTGCCTTAGATGATCCGCCAATAATTCTATTCATGCTGTAATTTATTTATATTAAGAGCTTTGATTGGATAAAAGCATTTAAATGGCGTCATCTCAGATAATTTATATATCGATATTTCCTCTGAGATTACTATTTTTGAGTATCCAATTTAAACAAGATGGCGTCCTCCTAGCGTATCGTCGGATGAAGGGGACAATGTTTTCTCCGCCGCAATGATTTCCAATTAAATCGATTTGGATTTCAAATAAAATATAATATAAATACAATTTAGTGTTTCGGGGTTTTTTTCTATCAATATCTACAGAATCGAGATTCCTTTGGTACTATGTTGTGCATATTCCTACGCTTTCCGGCCTTGGTACGTTTTGAGGTCTAGATGGGTTTCGGTAAATGTTTTTGCTTTTTTAAAAATCGCAACGATTATTTCACAGAATTATAAGGATTAAACACTGGGTTGCAGGAAATTATCAATGTTTAAACTTCGGCGAATCCCTCACAAACTAAATAAAGTCCGAATCACAAACTTAACATAAAGTCCTTCGGACTTTATTTAGTTTGTGAGTGAGTCGCCGGAGTTTACACACTGATAATTTCCTTAAACCCAGTGTTAAATTCTATAACATTTTTGCCGCTATATAACATACTGTATGGGGTAACATACAAGTCCTCAAAATTGCTGCCTACTGGAAATTCAACAATGGCAACAAACATACAAAATAACATCTTCGCGTTAACCTTTTAGCATTTAATATCAAAATTTGCAAGAAAAGCAACGTTTCCTAGTCAGGTGATTGATATAGTCTCTTAAGAGCTTCTATTTGTTTATTTTAGCATTTTATCACAATCCTCTGACACATAATCTTAATACTTCCTCAATATCTTAGTCCTGTCAACTAATACATACTTCTAAGGCTAAAGTGATGAGAGAAAGGAAACAAACATCCAAAGGGTCCATAGAAATTTAGACTTGTAGATGACATTACAAAACATAACATTGCTCTTATTACTAGACTGAATAACAATAAAATGTTCTAACGTGTGTTGAACTATTGCTGAAACTAAATCTGGATCTAGAATGAAATTTGACTTACATAACATTTAGAGGAAAAGCTAAAATCACGATAAAAAAATTGACATCTTTTCCCCAAATCTTAATTAAACTTAAAGGATTTATTCTTTTCTTTGGACTGTTTTATGAATCTTGACAGTGTAAACTGGTAAAATATGTAAGTAAATATTTATTTTAATTTTTTAATATTAATGTATATATACATGCATTATGATATCCTGATGTATATGCATATACTTAACACGAGTAAATCAAATAACAAAGGAGGTTATTACTGGAAATGAATTTTGTCAACTTTTTACGTGTTAAGTTATTGAATACCAAAATGTAAATGTAAATTTCTGTATACTTAACATTCAGAATATTCAATTTTTATTTGTCCTCTTTGTGTTGTTTATTAAAAAGAAATTTTTCAAACCAAGTAATAATTTTTATTATACTAGTAGTACATGTTAAATCTATATCATCTCTTTATTTTTACTACTTGAATAGTTTTGCAATTTAGCTATCTTTATAAATGATTATCTGCTACAGGGCTGCTCCATTAGTTGGACTATATTAGTAAAATTATTGCGTCATCTTTTGTGTGTGAGCCGCTACATGGGCATGAGTGTTTTGTGTGTGTTTGCCATTGCTCACGTGCTTTTATTAACAATGATTGCTTGTAGAAAAATGTAGAATATGAGTGATATCACAATACTCGCCATGAATGTTAGTGGTCTCTTCTCCATTAGAAAGAAACGAATGTTTTTGACTAGACTAAGAGCAAAAATCCCTCGATAGTATGCTTTCAAGGAACTCACAGTACATAAGAAATAGGCGAAAAATTGGGAGGATAATTGGGATGGACAATGTATTTTTAGTGGTTGTAACAGTAAGAGCGCTTTTGTTAGTATAATGTTTAGTAAACACTTAGATATTGAAATACATAACACAAATTAGATCCTAATGGTAGGTATATTGGTCTTGATTTGTCAATAATGGAACAAAGGTTAACTTAGTTCATGGATATAATTCTGATGAGCCGCACTTATAAAACTTTATAAAAAATACCAGTATTATTATTTGTGGTGACTGGAATTTTGTTCAAGAAAAAAATATCTTGATACAAATAATATTCTAGACGATAGACACCCTAATTCACGTCATCTGCAGGACGATATGAAACAGGCTTTGAATTCATGGATGCTTGGAGGATTTGCAATCCTTCAGAGGGAAAATTAACTCTGAGGCAAAGACAGCCATAAAGCAGAGCAGAATTGACTATTAACAGGTACCTGAGGAGGTTTTGGCTCTTATGAAAAACACAAAAATCATACAAGGATATAGAAATGACCACTCGTCTATTCTATTTACAGTTTTAATATCACTTGCTAAAGGTGACATAGGATATTAGAAATTTACATGTAGAGTATGTTGAATCAGTTAAACAATACATTTTTTTATACTATATCAGAATATTATGTGTCAGGTGATATTATAAATGATCTTTTAAATGTTCAACTGTCTTGTAATGATCTAATCCTAAAGGAACTATTAAAAGTTAATATCGGTAGTATTACAATCACCTATAGTATTAAAAAGGTAAACAAGAACAAAAAAAGAACTTAAAGAGCAAATTCAGGTTTTAGAAAATCAAGTTAAGAAAAATCCTACATGTCCTCAATTAATTTAAAAAAACAAAGGGAAATATAAGTATGAAAATGGTGAGAAATTTTTTTTCTTTTTTGTAAATTAGAGGACAAACATTTGTTAATAAAACTATTAATGAACTAATAAATGATTTATATCCTTGTAGAAGAAGCAATTTTTTTTTATAAAAAAAACCATATACTTAAAAAAATATAAAGAAAAACACCGAACGAATGGAAAACAATATATTTTTTTTCAAACATTACATTAAACTTACTGAAGACCAAAAAAAAATAAGTGAAGGTAAATTGACTCATGTCGAATGTGCAAAAGCTTTATATCTTATGTCTAATGGTAAAAGTCCTTGATCTGATTTACTAGTGATTTCTATAAACTCTTTTGGAAAGATATTGGACCATTGGTTGTAAATTTTGGCGATGAATTAGGGAATCTCTCACAATTTCAATAAGTCATAATTTGTATACCTAATCAAGCTAAAGATAGACGTTACATAGGAAACTGGCGTCCAATAAGTATACTAAATAAAGACTTCAAAATAACATCAGCAGTTATTGCAGACAGGTTAAAACTTGTTCTACCATTTATAATTAGTAAAACACAGAAAGCTTTATAAAGACAGATGTATTGGGTTTATTGTATGATCTGATGCATTATTTAAAAGAAAATGATATAGACGGATTATTGCTGTTGATTGATTTTGAGAAGCGTTTGATTCAGTTGAATAAGATTGTCTTGAAAAAACACTGCAAAGTTTTAATTTTTGTCAATTTTACAAATATTCAATAAACGTTGTGTAAAAAACAATGGTAACTTGGCAAATTTCTTTAACTGTGGGAGGGTTTGTTTTCGCCAAGAAGACCCTAGCTGTTGAGTACTCTGCCTACAATGAAATCCAACAATAATGTTAGATGTGTAATTATAAATGATACTGAACCACTAATTAGTCAGTATGCCGATATGTTATGTTAGGTTTATCTGAAAATTACCATAAACTGTTTAGAAAGCTTTTCTAAAGTTTCTGGTTTGCTTCAAAATCAACGCAATATGGCTTCGCAGTCAAAATATTCAAATGATTTACTTTTGTCCAAATGTTAATATCTAGATGTCACATTCTTATTAAAGACTGTTACGTCTAGAGTTCTCTTCGGATATAAATAGTATAGTTGACATAAATTTTCAGAAGAAGATTAAGGATGTTACAAAGTTACTGAAAATTGCATCGTAAATTGACCCTTATAGGTAAAATTACAGTAATTAAGACATTAGCTTCTCCAAAATGTTTTCACTTATTTACCTCCCTACCAAATATAACACAATCTATGATTAATGAGCTTAATAAGATCCTTTTAAATTTTATTTGGGAGGGTAAAGCTGACAAAATTAAAAGGATACATTATTTGGGGATTTCTGTCAAGGAGGATTAAAAATGACCCATATTGAATCCATTTTGTCATCTGAAAACTACTTAGGATAAAAGATTTTTAATGATCTTCATGGAATTTGGCAAAAAGTAGTATAAGCTGAACTAAAAATATTTGGTGTTAGTTGCATCCGAAAATTGGATAAAAAAAACGTAAGGACATCGCATTAAATATTAAAAACCAATTTTGGAAAGATGTACTTTTTGTTCTTCATCTTAAACAACCTGTAAAACCTGTATAGAATACAAATACTTGTATTTTTTGTACAGCTCATGAAGAGGCTAAAGATCATTTGTTCTAGGATTGTTAAAAAAACAATTGCTCTATGAACCACTTTTTTGATCAACTAAACAAATGTTTCAGAAAATTAGAATTAGACAAAAGCAAATTCTGCTTGGTTTTGAAAAAGGACCTCCGATATTAAACATTGTTATATATATATATATATATATATATATATATATATATATATATATATATATATATATATATATATATATATATATATCTATAACAAGGTTGTATATATATAACAACCTTATAACTGAATACATTGTTAGGACAAAATAGAACAAGTAAAATTGGTACTTCTGCTTCTTCACCAAAGATTCAAAGCTCGTAAACACGAATCAGGGTATGTCTATTAGCAACACAGTCTATAAGCAAAATACATCAAATATGGTTGAAGGAGGTAATGCAAGAACCAGCTTCTTTTTTTCTTGTGTGCATTTACAAGCAACTGGAGAAAACCGTCATGCATATATTGATATAAAATAGTTCTTACAAGAATCCATTGTAACCGGGAATGTTGATTCAGATATCCTGATAAATGTTGATTTACTTTTTCTAGAAAAAAATGATGTTATGTGTCATTGCAGCAAAAATTAAAAGGTCAAGAAGGTGAAACATATTTACGAGAACGCGATTTTGAAATAGATATTGCTACTGAAAATTTGATAAAAGAAACACCATAACAAACATGCACACAACTGTGGCACCTGTCGTATCAGTCCGGCGTAAAATCCAGTTTTCAATTATTTACAGGTGAATTCATATTCTAATTAAGAAATAATTACGGAGGCTGTCGCTCGGAATAAAATAATACGACATAAATGGTCACCCCGTGGTAAAACAATGATAAATCACAGCCTCCGTGAATTATTTCTATTCTAATAAGAAAATTAGAGTTTATAATATTTTCGTACCTATAGAAAACATCAGTTTCGCCATAAACTGGCTGTTCCGTCAATGTAACACACAATATATTGCAATGGATAATTATAGCGCGTGTCGCTATTTATAAGATTGATGCGTCATATGCAATAGCTTTCCGGTGGGAGTTACAGTTTTGTAACAACCATTTAAAACAAGCCCTTCTCAGCACGTGTTGCTCATAGATAAATCATTTTTTACCACAGTTGTGGTCTCAAAGCCTTTAAAGCACGTCATATTAGAATAAGAAGTAGGGAAAGTGGCAATCAGAACAAATCATTGGTCATTTGTTACACAGATATTCCGTAACGGTGGTGACTGCGACCGTAATATTGTCTAAGTGATGATGGCTATTAGTTCATTGCGAACCCTGGTTTTCTGTCATAATTTATAGATAGGACCAGTTCTTGATCTTGAATACGTGATCACTGTGTGTCTGAAAATTCATAATATGAAAATTAAAATTTTCCATTTGTCTTAAATTTTATTCTCTACAAATGTTTTATTGTATCAAGTTTTGTCTATCTCATACCATTTACAAATAAACAATGTTGTATGACCATATTTACTTCTTACTTATGTGAAACATCGGGATGACTTCACTTAGGTCCCAGTAGGTGGTGACCCCTGTTAACACAGACATTTTGAATGCCTACAGCAGATTAGTTAAGCAGTTAAAAAAATTGTTCAAATATTGTTAAAATCTGTCAATAGAGATTTTTTTTTGGTCTTGAGTATATAATTTTAAGAATGAATTTAAGAATTGAAATCTGAATGACACATTTTTTCAGGAATTTAAGATACCATATTCAAAGAAATGTAAAGAATTGAAATGGCAATTGTTAAAGTACAGTTGTCTGTCTCATATTGGTCCAAAATGAACAGTAATGACTGATTTCTAACTAAACATCGCGCCAAGGGCATGTGTCAGAATGTCTTAAGTAAAGAACTTATGTCTTTACAACTGTTTTTACCAAGAGTGTGGCATATTTTTGACATGGTTAGTATTAAATACCTTACAGGCAGTCGACTAGGGTTAATTGCAAGAACCTTACCGAGTGTCAAACAGATACGTTAAGACGTAAGTACCTTACAAGCGGTCATATGGAGAGTGTTATTAGGCAGGGTTAGTAGTAAATATCTTAATGTGGGTTCATGGACAAGATAATAGTAAAAGTCACCATGTCTGTGTTGAGGTTTTTTGCTTAATGTCTGTAATGGTTATGCTCCTTATGTACATTCAACAAATGTGCAAATTTAATTCAACCATGTTTTCCTTAGTTAAGCAGCGTTTTTAAATGCGGGTGTCTTTTTTATTTTAATGGAAATTTTTTGTTGTAAATTTTAAATTTTAAACGTAAATTAGAAAGTAAGTGTAAGCTAGAAGCAGACGATTTACTGCTTTCAAAACCGTTAAGGAAATTTCGTTTGCTGTTGAGGCGGGAAAAGTCTCGTGCTTTGTACGAATACTACTGAGCGTCACGAAAGCAGACAAACTTTTGTTATCAACCCATGTCCCTTTAGAAACAAAAAATGTTTGATTTACAGTGCAAAATTCCCGTAGCAAAAGTCAAGGACGATTTTTTACGTTTAAACCACAGAGGCATAGTTGGAAAAACGATAATAATACAAAGGTACAAAATGGAATAAAATGATGAAAGCAAAAAATCTTAGCTCGCGTTGTGTGGGTGTGTGTGTGTTAGTATAGTAGTAGTTTCATCTGAACAGGGTCAGTAGTAGGTACCTTAAAGGTGGTCATTCGGACAGGGTTAGCATTAAGTATCTTACATTGAATCACAGGGACAGGGTGAGTTGTATGTACCTTGCAGTGAATCACTTCAAGATTATTATCTAGAACATTAAAGTGGTCACATAGACAGGGCTAGTAATAAATAATTACCCGGATCAAATGAATGGGGTCAGTATGAAGTACTTATATGGGGTCATACAGACTGGATTAGTAGTTAGCATCTTACAAGGGGTCAAAAAGACAATGTTGTAGTAAATATCATAGCAGGGATAACACTGACAAGGTTAGAAATAAGTACATTACAAGTAGTCATCTAGACCCGGTTAGGGCTATGTACCTTGAAAGGGTGGCATGGATATGGTTATTAGTACTTAACAAGAAATCAAACGGAAAGGGTTATTATTATGTACGTTACAGGGTTAAGTGAACAGTTACTACATGTAGTAAGAATGTAGTAAGATGTAACATGGACAGGGGCAGTGTAAATACCCTACAGCGAGTTACATACACAGTGTAAGAAATAAGTACCTAACAGGAAGTCACACGGACAGTTTTAGTAGGAAGTATGTTGCAAAGGGTCACAGAGACAGAACCTTACAATGGTAACATGGACAAGGTAAGAAGTACAAACCTTATTAGTTGTCACAAAGACAATATTCATTCGTTTACAAAGGGTCACATAAACAAGATTAGTAAAAAGTAACTTTACAAGGAGACATAAGGGCATGGTTAGCAGTAAATGCCTTACAGAAGGTCACATAGACATTGTCAGTAGTATATACTTATTGGGGTCACATGGAGTCATTTGTATATTAAACATGTCCATGTTACCACCTATAAGCAACATTGCAGCTAATGCTTTTAAAGTGACCCTTGTAAGAACATACTACACACATGCTATTTGTATGTCACAACCTCTAACTACTGGCTAAAAATGACTGTAAATACCAGTTGCAGTCGTTTTCGTCTGTCAATGAATGAGATTGACTGCAAATGACTGCAAAAGTGTATGTAAAAGACTGCAAATGTTGTGTGTGACAATAATTCTTACTGTGACAGTCATTTTATGCCTGTCACAGACATATTTTGCCCGTCACCCCCTTTTTTCCACAGACAAACACTTAATTTTGAAGATGTTTATTTTAAAATAGTGTAGATTGTCCCTAAGATCACACCATAGAAAGGCAAAGTGCCACAAAACAAGTAACGGACACACTTAATCGAATGAAAATGAATCGAGTGCACCGTTTCGTACTATCGTACAAAGTTAACATGTAATTGAAAAAATTCATTATATATATGCCCAGCGAGCTGTTGTACGTAAAGTATAGAAATATAACTGTTTGGCAGTTTCGGTGCCTCTGTAAAAAGAAAAAGGAAATTTTAGGCACACACTGTTCTTCGTTTCTAAAACAAATACACAAAGCCTTTTTTCCAAGAGCTTTCCAGAATTGTTGTACGATTTTATTTGCAAATTTGCGTGCTAACATAAGCTTACGATGTTATCGTTCGTACATCGGAATTTATCGTTCGTACGACGTTCGTTCGACGTTCGTACGTCGTAAGTATATTATTAAACGTGAATCGTTTTTCTATGGTAGAATAAAATAATACGTAAAATAGACCCTTATTTGCTAATATTGGGATCACTACTATTTGATGACTCTACTAATATAGGAACGTTAATAACTTGTTTTCGTTCGGACCGCAGGGCCATACGGAAAGTCATATTACCCGATACGATCTCCCCTCCGGCCTTCTGGATCAGTAAGTTATTTCGTGACAGACTAGTCATGCGGACTGTTCATACAGATTAACCATACGAATTTTGATTTATTTAACTAAAAGTGTTACGAACTGGCGTCTGTATTGGCCTTTTATCGATTATAGGTAAACTGTATTGGCCCTAGACCCTACGGGTCTCGGGACCTATACATCAAACCTCGAATCAATACCGGTACCAATACATATTCAGTCAGTTAGTAACACTGAAGAATGGTTACTCCTGCGTGCATGGTAGGGTTTTTCGTTATTCTAAGTGTCTAAGGTTTTTACATCCTAACACGAAATCAATCATTATATATTTGAATAAGGGAATTCGAAAATCAGACTTCTTTTATTTTTTACTGGTTTGAGTACACCACCAACATTGTCCCTGCGCATGTGTACACGAGTAATAAATACATTCAAATCTACAAAAGGGGGCTTTATCGTGCAAGGAGAGTGGCAATATCCAAACACGTCACGCACTACGGTCCGCGGCCAGGCTTTCCGTATTATTACCTGACAACACCACAACGAGAGGGTCTCCCTATCCGCCAACCCGGGAAGAGTTGGGCTACCTGCTCTGTGGGTCGAGCGCTGGGAACCCTCCCAGCTTGGTCCCAGCAAAAACTAGAATATAGAGACGAACATTTGAAGTAAAGAAATTATTTCAGGAAGTAACAGAATAATTTTTTCAACAAATCAATAACAATAAAAAAAATACTAAGTAGAAATAATTGTATCAACAATGTTTACAACTTTTTTTTAGTATTTTGAAGTAATTATTTCATTTTCTAACTAAACCATACAGATGGTCCCTTTGTAGTTTAATTCTCTTGTTAATTATGTTTTGTGCTTGACCTAATATTGCACGACTAAAAGCAAACGGCCCACTTGATTCAGCTGCCTGCGATATATTATACTGACCGTCGGGTCTTTCTGTGGCATTTCATTGTGATAATTTTAATGATCTCTTTTGCTTGTCAATGTTGACAATAAGAAAATAAGAAATATAAACCTTTACAATTGAGTTTTTTGTTTGTAGAAAGTTCAAAACTTACCAATGGGGGGAGGGAGCAGATATTTTAGAAGATTACCCATTCATCCATTACTTTAAATGTATTTACTATATTACACAATATCAACCATTGTTCTGGATGATTGCGGAAAAACACAGAATGGAAGGTGGCGCAAAATGTTCAATACACATTTTCTTTGATCAGCGAGGAATGATTACCTTTAACCCAATTAACAGTAAATTACCAGATCCATTAAAAGCAGTCGATGAAGCTAGGAAAACTAACATTAATTTATTGGCGTTTGTTAAATATTGTAAGCGTAGTAATTTTCGCGCTGAAATAATTTTCCCTATTTTTCGGTACCAAGAAAGCGCGAAAATAGATACCCTCGAAAAACTTTGGAATACTAAACAGACACACGGGCAAGGTGAACATATGAGATCAATTATTGATCGAGTAAGTACTGTTATAAATTGTACGCATTTATCTTACAAAAAACATATTATTTATGTTTTCGTCAATCAATTATTGAATCAAATGTGTGATATTATTTACCTTAGTTTCGAAATAATAATATAATTGTTACATTTACAATCAACAGATAACTAATTTCACAATAAAACATCGATTTAACACGTTTGAAAAAGCATATTCTACTAAATAACTAAACTTAAACCTTATGTTTCTATTCTAACCAATGTAAAACATCCGTCGATAAAGAAGGTCGATGAGATCAAAAGCATCATCAGTTGTCAGAAATTGTTGCGCTTTAAAAGTATGCCCGAAATTGGTGACGTTTTGGCGTCCTTCGGTCTCCGCTATATGGTAAAATATTGTAAACTCCTTTGTACTGGATACAAAAACTAAACAATAATTCTTACTGTCTCTATTGACATATTTGACCACAGTGACTATGTTAACAGCAATATAAAGTAATCTTCAGAATTATAATAAGAGTGTCATAAATCAAATGTAGATATTAGAACAGTCAAAGACCCGGTAGACATCCATGAACTGGACCTCTTTCCAAATGTATCAACATTAAAACCATTTGTGCTTTTGGACCTTCTACAGGACAATCCCCATATGCAGCCTACAACCGGGCTTTCAAATCTGATTAAACACTACCTATTGTCATGAAAAACTGAATGAGACCATATACATACATTTTGCATGGCCATTACAGAACTTGCTTCGTCATCAACGACTCTTCAGATAATAAAAATAATGCAGATAAAAACTATCAAACGTTAGATTTTTTAATTGAAAACTTTTTTGTAACTTTTGGAGGATTCCGCTCTTCAACAAACTATTGGGTATTCCAAACGCGTACTAATTGTGTTCCTCTCCTTTCTGACCAGGTTTTGTACTCATATCAAACTTAGCTCCTAAAGAAGAAAGACACATGCCAAAAACTTGTATTTCACATTTTACTGTATAACTTATCGTTTGTCTTTAAACAATCACATATTTGGTGACTGCATTTAATCTACCATAACACGTTTCAAATTAAAAACTTCACCTATACACTTATATTGCTGTCTTACCTAAACCAAAAAGAGGACTCGATAAACTACAAACGAGACCTTAGAAACAAAAGTAATGACTTCAACTTTTCAATCGTGAACTTCCTACTGTTGATTGTTAGTAACATTCTAGCAGCTCCATTGTATGATGTGTATACGTCTATTTTAGTTTAGTTATTTAGTAGAATATGGTTTTTCAAACGTAAATTTCTAAACTTATACTTTGTACAAGATCTTGCGATCAGTATTCACAGTTTCTAAACTGCTCACTGCTGTTGGCAATTAAGCTACTCAAACATGGGTAGATTTTACCGAGGTTTCTGTTATACCTTTATAAGTCATATGGCAGCCACCATGAGTTAAATCATGTTTGGATTTGGTTCGGGTTATTTTTGTCTGTTTATGTATTTTTAGTTTTTATTTTGTGTTGCCTATGTCTGAATCCGTCAGGATTTGTAATCGTTCCTAGACCTTCAGCCGATGTTCTTTCTATTTTTCTTTATCCATCGACTTATTGTTTTAGACTCACATACGGACTTTCCTAATATAGAATATAGTAATATAATAATATATACTTAGTTTCAGTCTTTAGTTACGTCTATTTTTCATTATCCTTTATATTTTATCAGATTGGTAGCCAGTTATCAAATATATAATTACACTTTTAAATTTAAGAAAAGTCTCTACAGTATGTTTCAGCACATCTCTATATGGTTTAATTACTGTCTGTAATGTCTGTATAAGATACCTAACTGTGCATTCGTGTTTAACCTATCAATCTTCGTAGTAATTATCAATAATATTGTAATATTCTTGTCGATGTATTCCTCTGACTCCATCTTTTTCATTTTTATTTTAGTGATTACAGTGGATTTCAAATTGCTCATCTGACATGTTGGCATAGAAATCATGAAAGTACATTTAATTAGTGGGTTTATAATGTAAACCAGTATCTGCATTTATAGGCTAGTTAATTGCGCAGAGTGAATATTGAAAATATGATCACTAGTGTCGTAGAACGCATTCCATTGAACAAGTACGCGGAACAAGTTCCGTTCGCGAGTTTAATCTAAATGCGTTTCGGCACGAGTTATTATATTTTCAATAAGTGGCCTCACTGCCTGAAGAATTCGCTCGACTCCAATCTTAATTGACAAGGATTGTCAGTTTCCTCGATACCCCAGAGATGCAATTTTGACTCCGTGGTCTCTAGAATGCGTTTTGTTTTGTGAAGATTCTTAGGTAATGAAACGACATTACAGATGCTGAAATGTGGGTATAACAAAATAAATATTGCGAAATTGAGATAAGGTTATAAGAAGGATATTTATATTTTTACGAAATTTTGAGAATGCCCATATAAAAACATATTATGGATTGTTT
Source organism: Limnoperna fortunei (assembly GCA_944474755.1). Lineage (NCBI taxonomy): Eukaryota > Metazoa > Mollusca > Bivalvia > Mytilida > Modiolidae > Limnoperna > Limnoperna fortunei. The sequence continues at coordinate 10,326,872 of OX104119.1, read as the reverse complement.
TAATAACATCGCAGAGATCATTATTGAATATTGAGATTAAAGGATTAAAATATAAATATATCTTTATATAGTATAATATGATATTAATGTTATTCAGTATGTCTTTTAATATTTAGGGCAGTAAGAAAGCTAACCTGACTTTGCAGCATTGACAAAAGGTTAGCGATGTAATAGGTTTTTATAATTTTTGTATTATTATAAAATTATGTGATAGAAGTGTATTCAAAACAGATCTTTGGATACATGCAGACTTTAAATTTGAATAATTTCTTGAGTTCGGGACTTTTATTAATATTATGCCATATATTATATGGTTGCAGATTTTAAAAGTTAAAATATGTGATATTTTATTAATTTTTCATCTGAACTGTTGTAGGATTATTAGTAATCAAATAACAAAGACGGTGTGTGTTTTTTTATTTTAAACTGTTTAAATTGCTTTGAAGTCTATTTATGACTGTAATACTATCTTATAAGTACCATAAACGTCACTCATATTTGCCAATGTACACAGAGTGACACTTGATGTATTCTGACATTGACAACGCAAACTGTGAAATCATGTCAAGTTTACAGACACTTATTATTTACATTTATGTAGAGAGAAAATGTATGGCTTGTGCAACTGTACAATAACGAATGATACTTCTTGGATAGTTTGTACGATTTATTAAATTAAAATAAAATATAAATCATTATGATTTTGATATTAAATATTTCTTATCTCTCATCTCTTATTCAACTATTAGAATTTTAAAATTAAATCTATATTACAAAATGTGTAATCGTGATGTACAACGTTATCTCCCTTTCCATTGGTTTCCTACCTGATTGCCCAATTTACTTGTACAACGAAAAGTAGACGCAAATGCAAATCGTATTTCAAAAATACTACAATAACATAAAACAGACTATAAAACACGTTATTTGTGTGTCACATAATGACATTACGTCTAAATATTGTTCATAAAAGTCGTTGAATTAATATGTTTCTTTTAGACTTTTTACTGTATGGTGACTTGGCTTATAAAGGTACTAACTGTCTTAATTATAAACAAGAATGCAAGAACTGATTGATAATGAAAACTATTGAGCTAAGAGCTTTGCAGCTATAAGTAGCATGGACATTGAAGAATATGTTTCTTGTTCACAGAAGAAAAATTGTAATTCAAATTAGGTCATTGTGACACATTTAATCTAAATTTATTACCTTCTCAACAACATACTAAGATAACATATCCAAAATAAGACCTTTATTTTATACTAACACATATATATTTGCAATGAATTTTTAAGCACAGTCGTGTTTTTTTTTTGGTTTGGGTTACTCTCTTTCTGTTTTTATGTTTGTTTAATTTTTGTATTGCGCTGTATATGCTTGCCCATATCAGAATTTGCAGTTGCCCATCAGCTCTTGCTGTTCGGCTCCGAGAGTCCAAACAGTTGTGTCAATATCAATGACATGTTTAGACAAATGTTTTAGAACATCTGTTGCAATTCTAAATTCTAATGTTTTCCTTTCCCGAACATTTTTGTCGCACACGTACTTGGTTCTTATGGATTTTATAAACTTGAAAGATTATAGATACAGCGTCGGATGTTAGAGTCCCTGTTGCAGATGGCACAAATGAAACGCTGCTCCGTCTGTCTGTGCTACAGTTTTCTGGTCATTTTTTTACCATCTAACTGCGGAGCCAGTGTATAATAAAACTTATGTACAGTCTGTCTGATGATAAATGTTCAATGGCTGTTTTTTTCCAGTTGCTCGATATTCAAAGCCACTAGGTCTCTCCTACACACGTCTAAATTGCAGCTGTGTTTTTCCTTTGGGATGTTTTCCATGCTAATTGTCTTAATATATTAGGCGATTAGACATCCGATAGACGTTGACGTGCAGGAAATGGCCGAAACAACTCATACTTCTCCGCTATAGCAACATTTATATTTTCTTGTATCCAGGTCTTCCCAATATAGTGTTCTTGTCCTGCCATGTGATGTTTAAAAATGTTCAGAGGCTACATGCTTGAAAAGCATTGAACGTTTACTCTTGTCTAGCTTGCAAAGTTTTATATAAATTAATAAAATAAATTGTTGTTTTGTAACACAAAGTTTGGATGTTTACTGATTGGTTTGTGATTTTGCTACAACAGACGTGTCACATTAATGAATTACACACATGCATTATGTAGAGCGGTTCATGTTACACAATTACATATATATCTGTATTCATCAACACTTGATTGGTTAATTATTACAAATATATTTAGGTGCGTTACGTAAAGATTTAATAAAAGCATCTTTGCAGAGTTGTTAAGGCGAATTTTTAGAATTTGTTGTTTTTTGCATGTTGACTTCATCTACATCTTCAACTGTTATAAACTGATATATTTTCTATTATGATTTGACCTGTTGGAATATATGTATGCAAGAATGATGTATTTACAATTATAACCATTGAAACTGAAAAAATGAAGGTGAAAGTAATTACGTGACCTTACAAACAAAACAAAATAAAAAGTTTTGTTTTCGGAAAGTTTACGTTGGTGATCTACTTATAATAATTCAATGAATATTTTGTTTAAATTGGAAAGAATATACTGTAATACAAATGTAGAAGTAATAATCGTACTTTTTGGCGAAGGTACGAATCTAGTCCCATTTCTCGTAATGTAGCAGAGCGGTAGTGAATCAATCCCGGCAGTTTGATGTCAAAAATAAGTTGCAAATATAATCCGCCGTGGTCAATCTTGATATCTTCCAACAGTGTCACAATTTTGTTATCGGTTTCGTGTTTAAGATCTATCAATATTGATACGTTGTGATAGGTATTGAGGTTTTTAATAACTCGCTGTGCGTTGTGTATTGACTGACATTCGTGACATTTACTACACGAAAAACATCGAGAAACCAGAAACGGAATGGTATGTTGCATCTAGGGGATATACGGAGGGTATTTATTGCAGGAAAACTAGTTTTAGTTTCAGTTTAAGGTTTTGAACTGGTTTCCAAAACCAGTTTAGGGTTCACTAAAATGGTTTGAAAACCTAACCGAGTTTAGTCAAATTTCACTAAATGGGTAGTTTCCTATAACCTTGTTATAAAAATGGCGGAACTGCTACTACTCGATTTTATATCAGAAACTAGTGATGATGAAAGCGCCGATATGCATGTAGAATCTACAACAGTGTTGCGAGAAGAAATATGTACTTCTTGATTGCATTCTCGTTGATTGCAAGACGTAGGAAAATAGCAAGAATTCAAAATTTTGTTGACGATGTAATCCCCCATTATACACCTGATGACTTCAGGAATATATTCAGAATGAGCCGATCGACATTAAAGAACTTGCCCTTAGTTTAGCCCCAAAGTTGATAATTGGTGGCAAAGGTGGTAACATGAAAGTTTCTGTGGAAAAACAGTTATTGATTTTCATCAGATATGTTTCCTGTCAACAAATCTTAGTTTTGGTGTTTGCAAAGCAACAGTGCATACAATAATACATCGGACATTTTCGGTCATTTGTTCAGATTTGATACCTGCTTAAGTAAAATGGCCTACTGGTCCAAAGGTTAAAGAAACAGTCGACGAGTTTTTAGGTCATAACGGATTCCCCGGCATTCTAGGTGCTATTGATGGTTCGCACATTCCGATAAAGACACCCAAGGTGGATGGTGAACAGTTCTACAATAGGAAGAAATTTTCAGCCATAATATTGCAAGCAGTTTGTGACAGAAACTTGCATATTTTGGATTTATATTGTGGATGGCCTGGATCTGTTCATGTTTCTAGAGTCCTTAAAAACTCACCTCTCTTTGCATATGCATCCGATCATAGAGAGAGAAAGTTTCCATGCAATACACATCTTATCGGAGATGCAGCTTATGCGTTGAGTGAATTGCTGATGACTCCATTTAAAGATTTTGGCAACTTTACCCCTGTACAGAAGCACTATAATTACATTCATAGTTCAAGTAGAATTTGCATCAAAAGAGCCTTTGGGGCATTGAAATGTCGATTTAGGCGTTTAAGATATGTTGACATGAACGATGTTACTGAAATTGTCAAATTTGTCCTTAGCTGTTGTGCATTACATGAAGTATGTTTGCAATCTTTGAAGAACTCGAGGATTTTATTGAGGAAGGACGAATTGATACAGAAGAAGTCAATGACTTCCATGATTTCTTGGGAAGAACACCTTCTGCGGAAATTAAACGACAAACAATAGTTAATCTGTTAAGATGAAGCTTTGTGGTTATATTTCTCTGAAATTATAATACTGAGTACTTAATTAACCATTTTAATAAAATATCGATCTTGTCTTATTGTTTAAACCAATATTCAACTTGTCCTTCAGTAAAGCTAATGCTTTTTATGCACTTGTCATCAGTGACCTTTCCTGGTAAACAAATGCCCATGGTTTGTGGTAATACAGAATTTTACAATAAGGGAGCAACTATTAAATTTTTATGGGGGCAGGGCTATGGTGAAATTTTAAAAAAAATGGCAGGATGCCAAAAATAGGAAATAAAAAAGCAGGATATTGCCTTGAATTAAACAAAAAGGCAGGATGGTGTTTTGGTTGGACAATTTATAGTAAGTTTCAAAATTAAACAAATGGGCGCAAACAAAATCTAGGCTCTATTATTTTTTTGGAAAAAAATGTCAGGATGAAAAAAATACCCATAGCCCCCATAAAAAGCTGGATAAGGTAGATAAGGTAGATACAGTTTTTGCTAACAAAAGCCTTGATGTAGCATATTATCAGTGATATATAAATTCCTTTTGTTAAAATGACAGTAGTGTGGTGTACATTAACATGTGATGCTCTGTTATCTAAGTTTCATCAAAATCTTAATTGATTGTTTGTTTGAATGATGTTTAACTCCATTTTCAGCAATTTCTCAGCTATATCATGGCGTCGTTTTTATTGGGGGATGAAGCCGGAATACCTCGGAGAAAACACCCGACGTGCGGTAGGAAAACTGACAATCCTTGTCAATTAAGATTGGAGTCGAGTATACCTTGCCCGCAGTGAGAATCGAACCCTTAATATCATTGTTGACAGACCACGTGATCACTAGTAGATGAACTACCTTAACCACTCGGCCACCGAGGCCCCCAAAAATCTTAATTGAAGTTAAAAAAAGATGCACTGAAAATATATACATGTATGAGATTTTAGCATCTGTTTACTTCACTTTTGATCCAAGACATACAATAAGACGTAAGAGACTTTTTAAAGATATCATTGGCTGGATTTTGTAGATTATTTTGTTCTTAATTTAGTTCCTGTTTTTTTCTTAAAACAACCTTCCTGATTTTGGGATCATTACTAAAAAAATAGATTTTTTTTTAATATAATGCTTTATCAGCAATTAACTTTTATAACAATAACATAATTACATATGTATATTAACCTGAAAATCAAATGTTCATAACAAGTTCTTCAATACTGTATGTCGTGCTGACATTTGAAAAAACATCAAAGAGAAAACAGATGAGAAAAAAAATTGCAATTTTACTGTCTATTTTTTCATATTCTGGACTATCTGTGACATTAGCTCTATTTTTTATCCTCTTTTTCCAATCTTGCCTTGTGTTGCTCTTTAATCTCTGAAAGAAGCTCTTTTGTTCCTGTCTAAACTCCTTATTCATTGATTCCAAAAAGGATAAAATTTCATTTGTATTGAGCTCATCAGCAATATCCTGCCAAATACCTTTTTTCTTGTTCCTGGTTTGTTGAATCTATATTCATTCTTACACTTTAAGTCAATAAGCCTTTATATAGAATCAGTTTTTCATGTTTTGATTATGGATGAATCAATTTTAGATGGGCCAGCTCCTGCTGTTTTCGATACATGTTGGTCATTTTCAGGCTCTGAAATATATAATCAAATAGACTGTTGCATAGTGAGATACAAAGTGTCCATATGGACAAGAAAATAAAAGACAATGTAAATCTAATCATGCTTAAACTTCAAACAAGATTTCAAAGTGATCATGCCAATGACAACTGCAAGATATCTTTAAACACTTTGAGACAATCAGACATACCTACATAATGAATAAACCCATAGAAATGAGAACAAAAAACCTTGATTTGCACATTAACATGAACAGCAATGTATTCAGAACACAAATAGTAGGGTATATGTTGCCTACTTTTTTTCTGAAAGTGTCAAAAGAATTCTTAGACTAGGGCTTTTTTAAATGAATAATAAATTGAAATGACCTAAAGGTCAAGTCATGGGTCACCGTCAGCACAACACATGCCTTTACGTCACTTTAATACCTACATGCATGCACTATTTTTGCTAATATATAAATACATATTTCAAAACTATACCTTTTAAATCATCTTCCTCTTGTTGTTATTTTTATCCCTTGAAAAGGTAACACAATAGATTTAACTGTCTAGTCTTTTCTAAATATCTGTTACCATTTTTTGCTTTAAATAGGAGCAAAATATTTATTGAACCCTAATTTGTAAGCTTTGAAAATGTCATGTAAACTGTATACATGTAGATTTTGTGACTATAAAAGGGATAAAAAAACATGCTTTGAAAGCTTAAGAGCATTCAGGACATTTTAACTAAAAGTAAAACTTGATCAACTACATGCATTATTTGTTGTGTTATCGCTTAAACTGTATGCAATCCTGGTAAGTCTGTTAATTATGCATATATCTATAGTATGTATATGTATGAACAGGGGTAAACTTAAAGCTCTAATGCCTAAGACAACCCCCCCCCAAAAAAAAAAGAAAAAAAAAACTATACTGTAAAACATTCAGTACTTTATCAAACCACTTATCTACAGGTATCTGATGGTGGAATACTAACTCATGCACAACTACTAACAAGTATAAAGGAAAAACAGGAAATAGCTTCAACTTCCTTCCAACCCTTAGGGAGGAGCTGTGCTTACCAGATATAAACCTAAAAACTATTGTATACATTGTACGTCTCCCTAATTCCGATCAGAACCTCCATGTGGTGGGAAAAAGTTTCTGTCTATTGTTCAACAGTAACCAGAGCAGCTAACTCTAACAGTGGTGTGTCATGAGTGGGACGACTCATATCACACAGCGTGGTTAACAGTCGCTGCAGAGGCTTCTGGCCTATAGTCACGATTATAAACCATGCATTCATATACATTGTAGTCCGGGGTTAAAAGCCTTCCTTTAAAATCAATAAAATGAAATGCTAATCTATTGGGCATGTCCAAATGATCTGATAAAATTTGGTCCAGTCAACAAGAATGTTGACAATCCAGGGATGGATTTATTTAATGGCATCGAGAGGAGAGCTCTTTCTGTCAAATGTTTTAAAATGTGGTCATACACTTGTTGTGTATACTTATGGGTTATTACAGGTATGTCTGTCACATCTTTTTTTTTTTCGTAGTTTGTTGGCACTTTCCTCATCTTCAGTAACCAATTATTTTAAAATATTTTTTGGAATATGTACTGTTTCCGACACCCCGTTTGTGCGCTTTATAGAAGTTTTTCTGTCCCCTTCTCAAAGACTCCCTCGATGATCGTCAAAATGTAAACATGTTATTTTGTTCAATGTCGAGTTTTACCTACCACAGGAGTGAGTATTGTTTTTAACCTGTATTGATTGTTATTCTTATGCATTGTATCGATATTTTGAGATTTGTTAGGGTATTTTTCTGCAGGCTTTCAAGCGGCCATAAATATTCCTAATTTTCCTTATTTTTTGTCATCATCCCTAAATTTCCTTATTTTTTCTGAAAAGCCGTAAAAATCCCTTATAAATCATGAAAAATCCTACATTTTGAAATTAATATATTAAAAATTCTTTAAGCTATAATTTATTGTAAAAGGTCAAGTATTTACATGTTTTAGAATGCAGTTAACTCACTTTCTAGTGTTAGTATACTTCCAGGAACTTGTGTTATTACCAAATGCCAGCTCAACAGACATGAACAGATCTACATTCATCAGATATCCAAAAGAACAAATTGCAGGAATAAAATTGGATCATCTGTTGCTGAATGTGTCTGTTGATGTCTGATGAGTTGGTGTTGTTGGTAAGAAGTTCTTTTTGTATGTGTTTTGTCCCTGTAGGTGAGTATATATATCAACCTATAGTGCATTTGTGATAATTTCATGGAACTAACATCCCTTATTTTCAACAAAATGCCCTAAAAAATCCTTTAAATTGCCCTTATTTTGGGAGAAAAGTGCCCTAAATTTATCCCTTTTTTTGGTCAAAAGGTGCTTGAAAGCCTGTTTCTGTTACAATCACCAATTTCACGAAATCTGTTGTCATTCATATCCGTGGATGTTTTTTAATTACGGAGAGTTCACCTTTAATCTTTCATGCATTTTTATATTTCATGTCACACTTTGAACAGCATATCTTGTTTTTATTTTCCAATTCCTTTACCATTGTTTCTTACAAGGCTCACGCTAAATTTTTTCGTCAATACAGTACCGCGCAGTGTTAACCTTCACATTTTACCGCTTTCCCCGTGTTTAGTGTATTTACATGCGACATCAATACATGTACTTTGGCTTGGTATTTTGTTGTAACACTTTGATACATTGCTTCATTGATAGCATATTTAACACTTCGAAACTTATATTTTACGTGTTTATGTCTAACCATATTGATTTTACTTTGTGAAATCTTGCATTGTTCTTATTAGTCCATTGTTTGTAATTTCAGTCTTTTACCCTCTCCGGAGGCCTGTATACACCTTTGTGGGAATAAAGATGTAAATCAGCACTTCAACTTTTTCCTAGTACAGTAAAAGATCCTGATAACTGGATAGACTCAACATGGCAAAATCACTTCGAGAGTTCAGAACACTTACAACTGGGGGTGATCAACAGTTCAACAAGTCAAACGAACGTCATCTCTATAAACTTAGGAGTACCAAACGTAACATAGACTCCATTTTAATGGACATTGGGGAAAATCCAATACTAGATCTTGAGATGGCTGCGACCGTAAAGGGCGATTTAGTAAATCATATGGATATCTACAATCAGCTTGCAGATGCGTACTTGACCTTCCTACATTCTTACAGAACACAAAGAAGCCAAAGCGAAGAATCACTATTTAGAGTGACATTGTCTACTTTGAAAGCCACCAAGTTTCCACAGAGCTATTACTATTATCTTCAATCCTTCCAGAGGAAAGGCCAAACGATGAATATTCGGAACACAACGCAAGCCAGTCCTCATATGTGTCCGAAGGTTCAAATACTAGTCCTAGTCGTACGTCACGTTCTGGCAGTTCACGAAGTCGTAGTTCAAGAAAAAGTACTACATCAGTCAGTTCCGAATTGATTAAGCAAAGGGTTAAGCTAGAAACCTCAAAAACCAGACTAAAGTATGCTAAAGAGGAAGCAGAACTGTTGCGAAAAGAAGCTGTGCTTAAATCCGAACAGAACGTTTTATCTGTCAAAAGAGAAGTAGAGGAAGCCGAATCGTCATTAAAGGCTGTAAAACAAGTGCTAGACTTAGACTTCGATGATCTTGGGGAAAGTTATGAGCCACCACCTATTGATACTAAGCCTCCATCTTCAAAGAAACTTCCCAAATCTGATTACGACATACAAGAAACTGTCGAGCAACGAACAGAAAAATACGTTTCTAGTTTGGAACTCTCTCTTCTTTGAGTCTTAGATCTCCCACAGAACAAGACCGTGGTAAGGACAATAAGATAACAGACACCAAAAACAACAAAACGTATAATCCGTTCTCAGAGCAAGATAAAACAGACGTACAGAATATAGCAAAATTCTTGGTCAAGAAAGACTTGATTACATCTAGACTGATAGCTTTTGATGACCAACCCTCTCGTTATGTGTCATGGAAATTAAGTTTCAAGCACATTATGTTGGAATTAGATGCGTCTCCATTAGAACAGTTCGACCTCTTAATTGAGTACTTAGGACCTAGTTCTCAACAACAGGCTCAAAGCATTAGATGTGCGAATACAATTTATCCAGATAACGCCTTGCGTCTTATTTGGGAACGTCTTGATAGCAGATTTGGTAGCCCAGAGATGATCGAATCCTCTCTACATTCACGTTTGGTTTCTTTTCCCAAACTGACTCCTAACAATCGCATGGAGCTATTTGAGCTTGCAGACTTGGCGGCGGAAATAGATTCTATTCGGAAAGACGAAAGATTTTACACCACATTTGCTCACTTTGACTCGTGTCTGGGAGTAAACCGTTTTGTACAGAAGCTACCATACAATATCCAGGAGAAATGGACCACAAAAGCAAACTCTTACAAAGCTGACAATAACGGCTCTTACCCTCAGTTTTCTTTCTTTGTGTCATTATTACAGGATATCGCTAAGGTCCGTAACGATCCTGGCTTCTTATACGACAATCTTGATTCTAAACCTATCAATGTAAAAACGACACGCGACTCAGCAAAGGCCCGCCGTCTGCCTCAAATTTCGACTTACAAAACAGATATTGGACAAAACGAAGCAAAGCCAGATTCCAACCAAAAGGGATTAGATATATGTCCTCTGCACGGCACCAATCATAAGCTCAATAACTGTCGTGCATTTCGTGCTAAACCATTATCAGAAAGACTCGAATTGTTAAAGAACAAAGGTTTATGTTTCCGCTGCTGTGGACCCAAAAGACATTACCGTGATAAGTGCAAAGAAGTTGTCAAATGTAGCGTTTGCTCTTCCTCCAAGCATCCTTCCGCCTTACACGGAGATTTTTGGCGAGGCTCAAAGGCTTCGATCACTTTCCTGCTGTTTGATGCGACCTTATGCAGCCTTAATCGACCATTCTCGTGTATTACTCGTTTTGCTTTTTGAACTAGGTTAATAGCCTTTTCTTCGGAAACACAAGATGTAAGGCCGTCATCTACATAAAAGTTATCAATAATAAAGTTTTGGACATCACTGTCTGCTAATTCGACGGTTTTACGGAGTCCGTATGTGGCCACGGCAGGCGAAAGGCTGTTTTCAAATACGTGTACGGACATAGTCAGAGAATCCCGCAGACCTTGCTACAAGGCCAATCAACACATTAGATCTTCCGACAAGCCTTTGGATAAAAGGACCAAACTTACTGTCGTTACATAGCGAACAAAGTGAGAATGATCATCATCTCGTCGATCCCGACAATGACAAATGACAAAGAGTTGCGCTTGGAAGTCAAAACTGAGATAGATTCAAAACCTCAAGAAAACGTGCTAGATGCTAAGCGTTTCACAAGCTTCTCCAATTGGACACGTCTAGTTCGATGCATTGCACGTATCAAATCTTACATTCGATGTCATCAAAATGTTCCTTCTAACAGTACATCTTCCGAGCTTATTAAAAACGCTGAATCAATCATTCTCAAAGCTATGCAACACGAAACATTCAGAAACGAGGTCCGATCTCTACAGGATAACAAGCCATTGCCTAAATCCAGTTCATTGTTAACATTGGCTCCCTTTCTAGATCACGACGGACTTCTTCGTGAAGAAGGAAGACTTAGAAACCTAGAAAGTAACACTCAATTAGACATGTCGTGCCATCCAACAATACTTCCGAAAAACCACCACGTTTCATTGCTTCTCATCCGCCATTTTCATGAAAGTGTACATCATCAGGGACGGCACTTGACTTTGGGCGCCATACTTTCTGGCGGCTTTTGTGTAATCGGCTCTAAACGTACTGTTGCATCTTTGATTAACAATTGTATTACATGTCGCAAACTAAGAGGAAAATTTGAATGGCAAATAATGGCAGATCTTCCCGAAGACCAAGCCCTCATTTCTCATATGTGGGCGTCGACACATTCGGACCATGGCAAATACATTTTCGCCGAACAAGAGGCGGATCCGCAAATAAAAAAAGATGGGCACTTCTCTTTACATGTCTCGTTACCAGGGGCATACACATCGAGGTTATAGAGGAAATGTCCAGCTCATCCTTCATTAACGCCCTGAGGCGCTTTGTGGCCATAAGAGGACCCGTAACTCAGTTCCATTCAGATAGGGGAACTAATTTTATAGGAGCCAATTCAGAACTCTCAATCGACCCTATTTTTATGGACAAGGGGCAGTGAAAGATTATTTGTCGAAATCCAGAGCATCCTGTGGATATTTAACCCTCCTTACGCTCATCACATGGGAGGTACGTGGAAGCGCCTCATCTGAGTAGCGCGCAGAATTCTCGATGGCATGTTGCTCGAGAACAATAACAGACATTTGACACATGAAATACTCGTTACATTCCTGGCAGAAGTAACAGCTATAATTAACAGTCGACCTTTACTACCGGTTTCAACAGATCCCGAGTGTCCTAGTGTATTAAGCCCTACAGCATTATTGACGATGAAAACTTCACCAGAAGTAGTACCGTTTCCGTCTTTAAACCCCAAGGATATGCTGAAAGCCCATTGGAAATACGTTCAGGGACTTGCTCAGGAAGTCTGGCGTAGATGGCAAAACGACTATTTACACGAGCTACAAACTCGTTCCAAATGAATGACCAATCGTAGGAATCTTAAGGTTGGCGTTCTTATGAAGGATCAAGACACTCCGAGAATCTGCTGGCCTATGGGTCTCGTTGAAAAGACCTATCCAAGTTCTGACGGGGAAAATCCGCAAGGTAGATGTTACCATTGTTTAAGATGGAAGGCGTTTGACATATTCTCGACCGCTCACAGAATTAGTGACACTGCTCGAAGTAGACTAACTGTCGCGTTGTACATACACGTACTACAAACCACTGAAACAAATTAATTGTTGTATGCACTTTGTACATTTTTCATGATACATATTTTTACTAGCAATTTAATTACTTTAATAAAATCAGAGCGGGAGTGTACTGTTTCCGACACCCCGTTTGTGCGCTTTATAGAAATTTCTGTCCCCTTCTCCAAGACTCCCTCGATGATCGTCAAAATGTAAACATGTTATTTTGTTCAATGTCGAGTTTTACCTACCACAGGAGTGAGTATTGTTTTAAACCTGTATTATTTGTTATTCTTATGCATTGTATCGATATTTTATTTGATATTTGTTAGGGTATTTTTCTGTTACAATCACCAATTTCACGAAACCTTTTGTCATTCATATCCATGGATGTTTTTTAATTACGGAGAGTTCACCTTTAATCTTTCATTTTTTTTATTTTTCATGTCACACTTTGAACAGCATACCTTGTTTTTATTTTCCACCATTGTTTCTTACAAGGCTCACGCTAAATTTGTTCGTAAATACAGTACCGCGCAGTGTTAACCTTCACATTTTACCGCTTTCCCCGTGTTTAGTGTATTTACATGCGACATCAATACATGTACTTTGGCTTGGTATTTTGTTATAACCCTTTGATACATTGCTTCATTGATAGCATATTTAACACTTCGAAACTTATATTTTACGTGTTTATGTCTAACCATATTGATTTTACTTTGTGAAATCTTGCATTGTTCTTATTAGTCCATTGTTTGTAATTTCAGTATTTTACCCTCTCCGGAGGCCTGTATACACCTTTGTGGGAATTAAGATGTAAATCAGCACTTCAACTTTTTCCTAGTACAGAATAAATTGGTGAAACCTGGTAGGTATAAGTTGACAAATTAGTCCAACAAGAAACGTTCAGTTCTCCTGAAAAATTGAAGAATGAATATATTATTATTATTATACAATATTTGTATAGCACAAATAATATAATAATGACATATTACTCTAAGCGCTAAACATTACATAAATAAACAATATTGTATACATGTACATTGTATTAACTTAAGAAAACATTTTTAAAATCCATCTGTCAATCTTGAGAATATGCAGAGGGCTTGTACAGGGAAATCATTCCACAGCATACCATCCCTAGGTACTTATTCCATTTTAGAAAGTCACTGGTGAATTTGTTTCAACTGAATATTAAAGTGACCTACAGGTTTTTTACTGACCATGTGTTGAGTAGAACTACAGTCTACACAAAGAATGAAATTATGCTTATATATACTTAGTAAAAATTATTTTCACTAACAAAATACATAAATTACCCTTTTCATGTTGCACTACAACCCATTCCAGTGAGTCCTTGAATGATGGAACATCTTCTTAACATAATTTTAGTTGCTTTGCAGTCGGGTTCGTCTGTATTTTCTCCGCCATGTTAATCAAAACCAAACTATCAAACCGCTGCCGGAGTGGTTTGATAAGTTTCCGGAACTAGTTCAAGTTTGGCCGCTATAAACAAACGAACTAGTTTCAGTTTGAAACTTGGTTTGAAACTGGTTTGTGAGAATAAGTACTGAATTCTAACTACGGATTGGTTGTTACTGTATGAGATTATACTAAAATTAGGTCACATTATCCATATACATGAAAATGATCAACATAGCATTTTCCACGGGCATCTACAAAGACGAAAAAGGACATTTCTTCAATAAAGATCGTTTTCCGCTATTTTCGGAATGTCTGCCGCTTTAATAACGTAACGAAGATAAATCCCATTTTAGAATTTGGTATAAATAGACCGAAGGTAATTTTTTTTTGCTACATTACATGCAATATGACTAAATTCTTCCGTTAATCCGACAAATGAACTTCGGATTATAACGGCAGTAAAATTCGACCTAATAAAAATGCAGGTTCAAACATCTTATTTTAAGTCGTTTGTGTATAAAATATAAAAGTTGTATCTGTCATGTTTAAAACAATCGCATCGCATTTAAATAATATAACAATTTAATTGGCAAGAACATTCTCAAAAGCTAAGAATCTTCCACTTTTGTACAATAAATAAATGAAGTATTAATATCAATGCTTCAACTAATCTTTCCAGTTGTAATGACAAACATTTTATTTCAACGTTGCACCAGGCGTAAATGAGACCAGAAAACACTCTATTGATCCAGATTTTAATTTTTGTTTGTGTGTTGTGTTTGTATATATCCGTATTGTCTTTGAAAACATTAATTGTTTAAATATAAAATGAATAACTCTGAAATACTTACATCTTCACTCTTCTTTGTTCGAATTTCAAATGGCGGCAAGCACACGCACGACGGAAATGGCAGATCAAATTACAGATAACTTTTGAAAGTAACACTGACCTAAGTGATGTAATTAAGAAATTGTTTATGTTCGTACGTGTACGGAGAGTTTTAGAATCGGGATCATCTTAAATTTAAGTAACTAATCAAAGTTAGATTGAATGACCACAAAAAAATTGTTTTTAACACTTTTTAAAATATAGACAATATTTTATTGACCAAATCAGGAGCCCACACGGAGCAAATAGAGCATAAATATCAAGAAGTAAAAAACATGATTGATAGAATTACAATTACATACTAATCACAAATACGTGTATTACAAAACATTTAGTTGAGAATATGTGAATTTAATGTATTCAGCATTAAATTCCTTTATCGAAGGAAGACTGACTAGTATAGTTGTTGGCTGTTGTAATAGAAAAACCCAATCGAGGTTCGGTCTTTTTGAAAATCGTCTGCAAGGAGGTGACAGGAAAAATGTCGGTTGGGCAATCTAAATTTTTTAGAAAAATGTGTTTAATGATCTTCCAACCCCGGAAATCTCGAAAAATGTTATTTTGTTTCAGAATGGTTTAACAATTTCTTTAATTTTATTACATCTGGGATGCGAATCATCCACGGGAAGCATCATGGAGCTCCCGACATTTTATCAATATCTTGTAATTCTAGTTTCAAATTTCCCCTAAACAATAATAATAATAATGAAAGGGACATATTAATACGCGTAAAGCATTTCTATTCAAATAAAATAGGAGTAAAGCCCTGCTTCCCTCCTATCACGGTCACAGCTTTTTTGACAGTAAACCAATTAATAAAAGTGGTAAACATCTTTTGAATACATGTCAAGAATCTAGACTAAAAATACTAAATGGTAGAACCATTGGAGATCTATTAGGAAATACACTTGTGTTACATATATTGGATGTAGTGTTGTGGATTATATTATTGTTTCTAATTATATATTCAATATTGTTGCTGATTTTACTGTACATGATTTCACTTCTTTATCAAAACATTGTATGATTAGTTGTTCATTGTTAACAAATTTTCATGTAAAGAGCAGCTTTCAAAATTCATTGGAACCACTTCCATGTAAATTTATCGACAAAAGAATCAGTTGAACTGTATTCCCAGAATATAAATAGCATTGAAAGTAAACACAAACTTGATACATTTATGACAACTAAATTTAATGATATTAATTTGGCTACTGATTCCTTAACCACAATTTTACAAGAAAATGCCAGAAAAATTGTTAAACCCCTAGCAACATTTAAAAAAACCCCTAAAACTAGACACTGGTTCTGAGAGTCATGTAAAGATCTCGGGAACACAAAAAAAAAATGAAAAAAATTTTAAAAAAATTTCCCGGATAAGATGAATATAGGAAAAAATTCTATTCATTTAGATCAAAATACAGACGTCTTTGCAAATTTGAAGAAAAGTCATATAAAAACAAAATTTATTCTGAATTAACAACTGTGCTAAGATCCAAAAGTATTTTGGAACATGATAAATAAACTTGAAAGGGAATCAGCTGGTCGAGTTGATGACTGTTATTCCAAAGGAAGAATTTATATCATTTTACAAAAAACTAAATTAAGCTGACACTGCATATAGTAATGAACGACAAAATATCACCAGGAATTTGAGACCCTAAAATCAAATATTAACTTCTCAATCTCAGGTGAGTCGAACAATGAAATCACCTTTGAGGAGATAATAAAAACAATTAAATTACTTAAAAATGGTATAAGTGCATCATCAGACCTCATCTCTAATGAAATGCTGAAGAATAGTACCACAACATTAATTAAACCACTCTGTAAACTTTTTAATGTGATCTTTTCACATGGTATGTTCCCTAATTCTTGGAATGAAAGCTATTTAGTTTTATTACATAAAGTAGAGGCTCCCAGGAGCCTGTATCGCTCACCTGAACCTGAAATCAAACATCCCTTTTTTATATAGAATTTCGTTCCTATAAGGAATTGACCAACACTTCTGCAAAAGTCATTAATTTTGACCTTTTAAGGGAAATAACTCCTATAAGTAGGAGCTTTTGATGCTTAGGAGGGAGGTTCACTTGAAATTTGCTGCACCTGTTATACGTTTTTAACTATCAGCCAAAAACTCCCTTGACCCCCCCCTTTTCTATTTTAAACCAACGTAGCTATGTAGGTAGTCAGCTGTAATGATTTGCAAAATTTTGGTAGAGGACATCCTAAAGATGATGTGTGCAATGTTTCAAAGCAGTCTTTTCATTCGTTAGAGGAGAAGATTTTTTAAAAAGCAATTAAAATTCATTAAAAAAAATGTTCTAAGAGAATAATTCCTAAACGGTTAATCAGACAATCTTGACCCTAAAGTCATTTTTGTAGCCCTCATAGAGCAGAACAATTAAACAATGCTAACTTTTTCTCTAGTTCTAATAATTGTCAAGATTTTGAGGCAAAAATGGCAGAAATCATCAATTTCGACAATTAAAGTGCAATAACTCCTACAAGGATTCGTCATACGACTTTGACCCAATAGAGTGTTTTGTAGAGCTTTTGATGCTGAAGAAGGAATGTCTCTTCGGTTTTCCTGTATCTGTTATATTTTTTTAACTATAAGCCAAAAACTGTATTTTGACACCCCTGTTCTATTTTTAGCCATGGCGACCATGTTTTTTACGAATCAAAAATCCAAACGATAGTTTGGTAAAGGACATGCTAAGAAACAACCATACCAAGTTTGGTTGCATTCTGTCAAGTGTTTTCAGAGAAGATTTTTGAAAAGTTGAACGGACAGACGACGGACGACGGACGCCAAGTGACGGCAATAGCTCACATGACCCTTCGGGTCAGGTGAGCTAAAAAGGTAATAGAATTGACCCTAATAATTATAGGGGAATATCTATCAGCTGAAACTTAGGAAAATTATTTAATAAGATTATATACAATCGACTTTTGAAATTTATGAATAATAACTCTCTAATAAGTAAGAACCAAATAGGATTTAAAGAGAAAAGCAGGACTTCTGATCACATTTTTACTCTAAAAACTATCACAGATAACTATAAATGGAAATCAAAGTGTTTGCGGCCTTCATTGACCTAAGAAAAACCTTTGACACAGTGTGGGGAATTGTTTTTTTTTTCATAAACTGCTAAAACATAACACTCCTAATAAAATATTTAAAATTATATACTCCATGTATACTGATACTATGAGTAAATGAAATTTTCAAATGGTCTAAGTGAGCCATTTATATCTGAGAGAGGGTTAAACAAGGTGATGTTTTGAGTCCTCTTCTCTTTAACTTTTTTTATAGATGATACAACAATAAACTGGAAAACAACATATATTACCCAGTGGTTTTTGGTGGTATTAGAGTAAGCATTCTTCTTTATGCTGATGATATTGTAGTAATATCTCAGAGTAAGGAAGGGTTGCAAATCTGTCTCATTGCCATGCAGGAATACTGTTCAATATGGAATTTACATGTAAATGCTGATAAATCCAAAGTAGTAGTATTTAATTCGAATGGTAAAACCTTTTTTAAACCAATTCAAATATAATAATTTATATAGCTAGAAACGGTATCTCAGTACTGTTATCTAGGCATTTTAATAAAATGTAATGGCAATTTTAATCTAGCTATTAACACATTGATGAAAAAAGCAAGAAGATCATTTTTTGAAATTAAAAAGCTAATTGGATTAAATAACCCTTGCAAATTATTTGAAAAGCTCTTTGATAAACTAATTTTACCCATTATCACATACTGCAGTGAAATACGGGGTATTTTCTCCAACTTTAAAGATACTGAACCATTTGAAAAATTACATCTTAAATTTATAAAAGAAATTCTAGGTGTACAGTTCAAGGCTACTAATGATGCATGTCGAGTTGAACTATGTCGACTTCCCTTAAAAAATAAAATTCTGTACTCGAGCATCAAATATCTAGAATATATTTTAGACTCGGAAAATTCTTCAGTAAAAACTATTTTTGAAAATTCGGTTCACTCAAACAATTGGTTTATCAAACTGAAAACAGTATTAAATAATTTAGGATTTTCCTTTCTAAATCATGATTTAAGCTCACTTAAACAATACTTAAATCAATTAAAAATTAGATTAAATGATCAAAATCTCCAAAATTAAAATACACTTATAGACACATCTCCAAAACTAGATTTTTTTTCAAAAATTTTTAAAATAGGATGCAGACCTCGCTATTTAGATAGATATCTTAAAGAAAGCTAAAGACAGGGCTGCTCTTTGTAAAATTCATATCAGTGCTCATAATCTAATGATAGAAAAGGGAAGATACCAAAAACTAAATAGAAAAGATGGAAACCATCTAGTTTGCAATGCAGGAGAAATTGAAAATGAAGAACACTTTCTGTTGCATTTCAAAAACTATAAGCTGATAAGAAGTACATTTCTTAAGAAAATTAAAAGTTTAATCCCAAATCTTTTAACAAATCCCTATTATGCTTTTTGTTGAATAGCAAATCTGAATTTTGTCTAAAACTTACTGCCACATTTATTTTAGAATGCTTTGAATTAAGAAGAAGTTATATTATATAAAACGCAATTTTAATTGGTTATATCATCTGTATACTATATAATATAATATAATAATAAATACAATTAATGTAAAGAATTGTATTACATTTTGTATAACACACTTTGTAGTGATCCTGTAAATTGTTGTGCCTTAACCATGTACTGTACCATGAGTTTGTGCTAATAAATATTTGTATTCGTATTTGTATTTTGTCCACATTTTCTTTTAACATCAATTATTATTCTGTATTCACAGGAATGATTACACCTTAATTTTCTGCAACCATTTATGTTAAAGGTACAAGTCATACCGGACCCATGCAGCTTAACTAAGACTGGTTACAAAATTTATTGAACTACCGGGATCAGTTTCATTTTACATTTCTTTTATGATAACCGTTGTTTTTGCAACAATTTACGATATGGCCAGTTAAAATAAATGAATTACATGCATCTCCGGCAATTTTTATTATCAAATAATTTAACATCTTATTTCTTTGCACACGCCAGCTGGGCGTCCATAGTTCTGCGTTTTAGAGGCCAATACTTGATCTAACACGCAGTGGGCACCGGACTACCTGTTTAATTCAAAGACTGTTTTCACATTGGTATGGCAACACATTCCTCCATGGAAAGAATTGTCAACTGAAGATATAAAATCTCTTGGAATGCAGAAATCCAATGTTTTTTTCAAAAATTATATTAGAATCCCTTCATGTAACTAAACTTTAACTGTTTACACATAATTTACACTTGATATCTTTATAAATGTTTGTTGCTTTTTATTCTAGTATATACATGTATATTAGCAAAACACTACAGATTCCGAATGCTATACAAGTATGGCAGGTCAAACATCTTGTAATATGTTTTGCTAACTCATTAATGAAATTGGTACTTCGCTTCTATTTCTCGAATATTTTCAGGTATTGGGTCAGCTTGGAGCTTGTGAATTGAGGAGCCTTGTAAGGAAACGCACAAGTTCTGCCTTGTTTGCTTATACATCATAAGGAATGCATTAACTCGATGGTTATATTGGAACCTTTATTAAATTGGAAGACCCTCCAAAAATTTATTATGATAAATATTGGGCGGAATGATCTTGGTAATGTATTGGTTAGAATGCAATTCTGTATGTTATTATGCCCTGGTAGCTGGAAATTTTTACATAAACAAATATTTAGACAAATCTACATGCTGCAATTATTTAGTTTACTATGACATATGCATACTAAAAATTCGTAATTGTATATCTGTTCTGCAAATTTTTAGTTAATTTATATACTACAGCAAGTTTTCCCACGTAGGTCGGGATGTTCTCCGGCTTTCTGCCCCAAAAAAAAACTGAACGCCATGATATAGTTGAAAAATTGCTGTAAGTGGCGTTTAACAACATTCAAACCAACAACATAAGTATACTAGAAGTTCTGAATTTGTATATACATTCAAGCACAGACATTCGTGTTCTATTTCAATTTGTTATTCACATTTATATTGATGTAGATATGCCATATATATACTAGAAATATATTATATTGAATATAACAGTGCTATTTCAATTTGTTATTCATATATATAAATATGCCATATATATACTAGAAATACATTATATTATATATTAGTTATATATCAGTTATATATTAGTTATAGATATATATTTAGCAGTATTTGCACAGCTGTGCAGTTCAACCTCCCCCCCCCTATTCTGTGGCGGTTGCCTGAAAAATCTACATGCTGCAATTATTTAGTTTACTATGACATATGCATACTACAAATTCGTAATTGTATATCTGTTCTGCCAATATTTAGTTAATTTATATACTAGAGCAAGTTTTCCCACCGTATGTCGGGATGTTCTCCGGCTTTCTCCCCCAATAAAAAACTGAACGCCATGATATAGTTGAAAAATTGCTGTAAGTGGCGTTCAACAACATAAGTATACTAGAAGTTCTGAATTTGTATATACATGCCAGCACAGACATTCATGTTCTATTTCGATTTGTTATTCACATTTATATTAATGTAGATATGCCATATATATACTAGAAATATATTATATTGAATATAACAGTGCTATTTCAATTTATTATTTATATATATAAATATGCCATATATATACTAAAAATACATTATATTATAAATTAGTTATATATCAGTTATATATTAGTTATAGATATATATTTCACAGTATTGGCACAGCTGTGCAGTTCAACCCCCCCCCCCCCCCCCCAATTCTGTGGCGGTTGCCTGAAACGACACATGACAAGCATCTGTCATTTCAGTCAATTTGGCAGATTTTTCACTGCACTGGCCCCCCTTTTTATTAACTGTCAACTAGCAAATATCTAAATTCTGGAGTAACCTCTGTTTCCCAGGGTTGCTCATCCCCTATATATATCAGTTGCTAATTCATTTATGGTCTGTCATCAAGTTGCGTCGACCAATATATAGACTTGAACTTTAATCTTATCTTATATTTCAAATATATATATTTATTTATTTATCTATTTATTTATTTATTTATATATATATTATTGTACTTGTATAATAAAGCTGTGGCCAAATACTGCCAATCTAGATCTTTGTTTTTATTCAGCATTCTCTGAGATAAGTGAATTTAATGTATTCAGCATTAAATTCCTTTATCGAAGGAAGACTGACTAGTATAGTTGTTGGCTGTTGTTGCTTTCGCTCTAGTATTCCTTAAACACATGATTGGTGATTGGTTAAACCTGTCTTAAAATAGAAAAACCAAATCGAGGTTCGGTCTTTTTGAAAATCGTCTGCAAGGAGGTGACAGGAAAAATGTCGGTGTTGCAATCTAAATCTTTTAAACCCTCCCACCCACCTCCGTTACATAACACGCACAACGAACGGAGCTTGAGGATTGAGGAGCCTTGCAAGGAAAAAAGCACAGTCTTGTTATCGCCGTGGAGTGTGAGAAGCGTGCAAATGGTGGTTTCGGACAATAAGGCAGATTTTTCACTGCAATACCCCCCCCCCTTTTTATTAACTGTCAACTAGCAAATATCTAAATTCTGGAGTAACCTGTTTCCCAGGGTTGCTCATCCCCCATATATATCAGTTGCTAATTCATTTATGGTCTGCCATCAAGTTGCGGCGACCAATATATAGACTTGAACTTTAATCTTATCTTATATTTCAAATATATTTATTTATTTATTTATCTATTAATTAATTTATTTATATATATATTATTGTACTTGTATAATAAAGCTGTGGACAAATACTGCCAATCTAGATCTTTGCTTTTATTCAGCATTCTCTGAGACAAATGATCTATGTGTTGTTTTGTTCTGGAGAGGAATGTTGTTAAGGTGGTATAACTTGAAGTCCAATCCATATGTTTCATTTATTGGCAATAAAATATTATTAAAATTATTAAACCATGGAAAGCCGACGTATGCACAACTTTGAGCCAATCATCGTTTTATAGTGGTTGCGCCAACCATGGTCCGACTGCATCATTTCGACAGTCACTTCGTAAGTGTCTTGCCAAAGTCGGTCCAACTAATGATACTCAACTGTCGATAGGAAGCAGTCGGTCCGACGTTGGGTCGACTCATTAGTGCCGACTCCGACTATGTGCCGACCATCAACCAACGTCGGGCGGTC
Organism: Limnoperna fortunei; assembly: GCA_944474755.1. Taxonomy (NCBI): domain Eukaryota; kingdom Metazoa; phylum Mollusca; class Bivalvia; order Mytilida; family Modiolidae; genus Limnoperna; species Limnoperna fortunei. The sequence goes on along the minus strand of OX104119.1, from coordinate 10,303,660 downwards.
GACGCATTGTTGACTGGGAAACATTTGATTTGATCTTTCGACACTCTTTACGGCTTTCCCTTATATACAGCTTAAACCTAGGCTCAAGGATCTTATAAAACGCTGCTTTTTTAATAAAAATGGAAAGAGACGATATAAATACCTGGTAGTTAGTCATTAGAGAGCTTACTTCAACATCAATGACTCTAAATCACTAAATATACTGAAGACCAAATCTGTCACATGTTTTTTAACAGACTGTTGGTATTCCAATGGGTACTAATTGTTCTCCTCTTTTCGCCGATCTATTTTTGCACTCTTATGGCGTAACTTTTAATCTTCCCGAGCCCGTATGTGCCGTTTTTCAGGCGGGTAACTGTATTGAAAAATTGACGAAAAATAAACGAAGCCCTGTGGTCCAAAATTGAAGCTAAACATGACAAATGTTTACTGACTATATCAAACACATGCAGGAGAAAATTGACAAACAAAATGAATTACTGAATGTCCAAATTGATATTATAAATAAACAGGTACAAATGGTGAACGATTTAGAACACAATCTAGCTGAACAAAGGCAGATCAATGACAAACTGGGGGAATCTAACACACAATTGCATCATCAAATCTCTGATATTGATAATGGACTGGATGAACAAGAACAATACTCAAGAAGACCCTCTTTGAGGTTTCACAATATCACATGCTGAGATAAAAAATATACGAAAAATGGACACTGATAACATCATTCTGGAAATTTGTAATAAAACTCAACTGTTGCTATAACTCTGGCCTTGGACGCACTAACCTTATTAGAAAAGTTAAGAAGTTTATGGAAAGATCCAAGTAATTGCACGTTTTGAATCATAATTTATAGACATAGGGATAGTGAGTTCTCTGTAAAGACAAATCTTAAAGGTAATGAGAACAACAATTTTATAACTGAACTGAACTACCTAAGATTCAAAACGAAAATCCATCCTTGCTGGACGTATGATGGCAGACTGTCATTGGTAAAAACCCTAACAGTATTACAACTAGTATATGGAGTTTTGACGACATACATGTACTCTTGAATGATGCTTAAATCGATGGTTATAATGAAAACTCTTAATCGTACTATGTTAATAAATTGAGTTTTAACTCATTCTTTATGTTTATGAAATTTACCAGTCTTTGTTTATGTTTTTGTATTTATAGTTACCTGTGACATGTGTGATTATAATTATATATATAGTAAACAACACACCTGTAACTCCATTGACCTTTCATGTACGTCACTGCCTTGACATTCGCTCACCTTGCCCTTCTATTTTTTAACTTAAATCCTAATCTTTCATGGATAAAATCCATGCAATGTTTTACAATGAAAACTCAATAATGATGTTCATCCTACATGTCACAATATTTCGAAACTAAACATGGTCATCATTTACTGCTTGAGAGGATGATTAGTGAACTTCCTTCTAGTTAAAAGTTCTCCAACTGCTTTCGATTAAATAAAATCCTGAACATTATTAAAAATCACGAGCTTATCTGTTACTTACAATCTGTAAACAATATCCCTGTTAAAAGTACATTGTATCAAAGGGAATTGACACCATCAGCAGATAAAATGATTCCCACATTTTTTCTAGCTTTATTGTTTCTGCTTTGTAACTGCTTACAGTAACTGTGTATGTTCCTCCACTGGGTTCCCACGCAAGACCATACAGTACGTAAAAGTCAATTCAGTAATTATTATCTACAGTGTCTATTCATAGCTTTTACCACGGCAATATTACAAGAACTTTACAATATTACAATTACTTCGGTTAAAAGCTAAAATAGTCAATCTGTGCCGTAACATCAGTTTTATACAACAGTCAATTTGCTAACCAAAAAATATAAGTTCAGTTTATCAAAAACATCGGATTCCCTAGACATTATTTTTACAACAGTCCATATGCTATCCTTATAATTTAATATCAGTGTATCAAAAGCATCTGATTCCTTAGACATAATACGAGGACTGGGTTTTTTTTTATTGAAATGATCTTGCTTGATGTAGCGCATAGCACAGACCTCTTCGATTTTTCTGATAGGATCAGGAGCAAAATCCACCGCATGAGAACCATCCAGTAAAATTATGACTAGTTCAAGGTCACTAAGGTTATCAGCAATATTTCTAGCAACATTACTAATAAATTCACACAAGAATAGCTCCTTTATGCTCTGCAGTGACGGGCAGTACAGTATGAAATGTATGCTGTCCTCTGTAGCTGTTTCACAGATCAGACAAGTAGACTTCACTTGCAGAGTATAGAGTCCTAGTAGTAGTTTACACTTCACAGTGGCTTTGGTGACAGACATTGGTTGGAGCCCGCGTGCTTCCAGAGAAAGTTTACATATCCAATGTTCAATCCAGGTACATTCACATACAGTACTTGCTCCCTTAAACGCAACACTTTGACTTAATGATAACTGATTGCTGACGTATTTTGGAACGCTGACTGATTGATGATGAATACATCCGTCCAAAATGATGAATCCGTCATTACCTTGGTAATCGTCAGCGATCAGTGCGATCAGTCCAATCAGTGCGATCAAGAATCCGTCATTTTGTTATGCATAAATCGGTCAGTTTATTGACGGTGTTGTGATTACCGAGTATTTGATCGGCAGCTGACACAGGGGACATTGTAAATCACATATACTATTTATCAGTTGTCAGCTCTCAGCTAAACTGTGCGCCAGAGCACAACTGCGCATCATCATTCACCTACTGGTTACTTCCTATGTAGAGCTATTTAAGGCAGTGTCTTATTCCGGAATCCATTCCATTACGGTATAACCGAATACCAACTAATGTACATCTCTATATGTACAGCACACGTACGTGAATAATCACCGCACACCACAGTCCCCCACTTTGAAAGTTCCCTACTTCCTTAGTTTCATATACTCACCCCCATTTGGTCCTACCACGGGGTTATAATACCACTAACGTTGTTACCAACGTAAAGGTCATCTATATACAGTTCTCCGGTTCTCTGAGTTACGGAGAAACTTCTACCTTCAGTGCAATGCACCATTACCAAGACAAATTGTTGAATCACCAAATTAACACTTAATCACATATTGACTTAAAATACAATTGACATTGTTCCTCTGAACACAGCTTAATCATGGACATTTCTAACAACAAATTCCTCAGCAGGAGAGTCTTATACAAAAGTTAATTCATCCTCTATCTGAATTTAAAGTCTAACACTACATAATCACATCACATCTTGAAATCAACCAGCCTCTGCTTGAATTGAAGTCAAATACCAAAAATAATTCAGCAACTCTCTGAATTTAATTTAAAACGCCTGTTCAGCTCCTCTGCTGGACAAAATAAAAAGTTTATTCAGCCTCTGCGTGAATAAAAAGTTAAATACAACGATTATTTGGCCCCTGCTGAAATAATCAACCTCTATCCTGATCAACAGGTTCTCAACTAATTAACATCTATCCTGATCCACAGGTTCTCATCAGTTGCCTTTGCGAACTGGTCATTTATACAAATATTATCCAGTCTGTAGTGTCAAGTTCAAAATTTCTGCCACTGGTTGGTCTCGTATCCCTGCTACTATCAAAGCTACTTCTCCTAAGTAAACTGGGCTCCTCTGCCTCGCAACTGTTATTGTGTATGGAGAGTCCGTCTTCAGGAAAAGTCTATGATCCGGTATCAACTTTACCGCTTCTCTCTGTTCGTAGTTAAACTCTTTAGCCTTTATTGTGAAACTGAAATAAGTATTAACAAGTTTACTTCTCCACTTACGAACTGGGTTAGGGTTAACCTTGACTCTTTGGGCTTGATCTAAAAATTGTAGCTTTCGATGGCTCCACTTTATCCCTTAGCCATAACAAAATTAACTCCAAGTCTGTATCTTGAGACTGGAAAGTTTTGAGTTGTTCCGGTGTATAAGTAGTCGCTTCGAGTCCACACTCGGTTATTGAATATACATTTGAAGAGTTCAAATATGTCGCGTATACAGACATACCTATTGGTGAGCTTACTAATTCAATTGAACTGTGACATAAATCTGGTAATGTCTTTGTAGGTGTCTGTGTCATGTCCTGTATTTCGGCCAAATTCAAGTTCCCGTGACTTGTCACGTTTGGTGTCTCCCCGTCATTACGGGATGATAGTGAATAGTCCGGTTCTATAGAATAGTTCGGTGGTAATGAATTATCTGGTGTAATCAAGGTATCTTGTGTAATCAAGGTGTCCGGAAGTACTATGCCCTAAACGTGTGGTTGTACTGGTTCGTCCGGTTCTGCCTGATTTTCACTTTGACCCTCCGGTAACGATGCTAACGGTATAACATTGTCCACTTGCTCCTGGAATCCAAACCAATTTTGCTGAGCACGGGTACAATAATGACATGCCCCACAAGGGATGTTGTTTTCCGGTATGCGTGACAATGCATCTGCATTAAGGTGTGTCTTACCCGGTCGATGTTGTACAGTCATGTGATACGGGCTTAGCTCTTCCAACCATCAAGCGATTTGTCCCTGTGGGTCCTTAAAGTTGAGTAGCCAGGTCAGGCTGCTGTGGTCGGTTCTAACTGTAAATTCTCGTCCAAGTAAGTAATGTCTGTATTGTCTGTTAAATTTCACGACTGCAAGTAGTTCCTTCCGTGTTGTACAATATTTCTTCTGTTCATTACTCAATGAACAGCTACCATACGCCACTGTACGTTCAACTCCATTTTGAACTTGAATTAATTGTGCGCCAATAGCAAAGTTCGAGGCATCCGTATCCAATATAAACGGATCCGTGCTACTCGGTAGCGCTACTAAAGGCGTAGTCGTCAGTAATAGTTTTTATTTATCAAACGCATCTTGCTCAGTATGTCCCCATTTATACGGTTTTAACCGGTTAACTGATATAACGGGTAAGAAATATCTGCAAAGTTCTTAATAAAGTTCCTATGGTAATTGGCGAACCTGTTCCACCGCTATGGTTGTTGGGGGTTCCGGCCAATTTTTAACTACATCAATATATTCGTCTTCTATTGCCATACCATCTTTATTCACTTTTCTCCCTAAACAGGTCGCTATTTCGCGGTTTCAACTTTAAACCGTGCTGCCTGAAACGTTCAAGTACAGATCGCAGGTTCTGTAAATGGTCCTTGTATGTTTTTCCTAACACTAAAATGTCGTCCAGGAATCCTACAACTACATTCCATATCAATCCACGTAAAACTAGGTTCATCACCCTAGCATATGTTCCTGGCGCATTACATAGGCCAAAGTCCATACTTAGTGATAAAAGCAGTTTTCTCCTTGTCTGAAAACCAGCTTTTCCAGCTAATGTGTCCAAGCATTCATCTATAAGTGGTAACGAGTAAACATCTTTCTTTGTGACTGAATTTAATGTCCATTAGTCAATACACTAGCGGACAGTACCGTCTCGCTTAATTACTAAGATTGGTGCTGACGCCCATTCTGATGTTGACGGCTCATTTATTTTAGCGTCTAACATTTTCTTTAAATGTTGTTCCTCTTCTTGTGCGAAACAAACAGGTGTACGCCAGATTCTTTGTTTGATAGGACGGGCTGAGTTCGTGTCAATTTCATGTTCTATTTCGGTAAATGATCCTAAGTCAAATTCGTCTTTTGCAAAAACATAAGAAAATTCCCATAGTAAGGCTTTTAATTTGCCCTTCTGGTCTGATAATAGGAGTGCGCTCGATTGCTCAAACAACTGCTGTAGTTGTTTCGGTAATTTTTGATTGTCAGATCCGGTAATCTTGGTATTCGCTACACACGGGGCGTGCCCCGAGTTTAAAATATCAGCTTCAACGGCTTCACCCAACACCGTTCCCTCCTGCAATATCACATTTAAGTCAGTTAATTTTGGGTGTGGTCTCTCCATAGAAACTACGTGGAATCAAAACTGAGCTAAGTATTTCCTGTGTTGGTTCCACTATGTAATTGGTCAAATTCTCTGATAAAGCACATTTCATTTGTACTACTGAGTGCGGAGGCACTACTGTTTTCTGTTCAACTGTTACCCTAGCAGCTTTTGCAATGGATTTCTCAGACGGGACTAGTCCCGAATGTCCGTAAACCATTTGTAATGCTTCTCCATTAATGAAAAATACAAGTTTACGACAGTCCAGGATTACTTTTGCTTTTACCAAGAAGTCCTAGCAACATTTCATCGTCTATCGTTGCAACATATATGTCGGTCCTATATGTTTTAGTTCCTATTTGCAAATCTATCGGTCCTGCAACAAATGCATCTAGTCGGATGCCTCTCCCAGCTGCGTGCATAGTTGTTGTCCGTTTGATCGGTGGTTTCTTCGGAAGTGATCTATAAACTCTGTCGGAAATTATTGTAACTTCCGCTGCTGTGTCCACTACAGAAACCACAGGCTGGCCCTGGACCTTTATTCCAAGGCGGAGCAATGATGCTGAGCTTAGCTGGCAAATAGTTAACGTCCCCCCCCATATCCACGGGATTGACTGGTTCGGTTAACTTGATATCTACGACTTCGTCTGAACAATATGGTCCTGTTTGCCTAGATAGAGTAAAATTGCTCTCCGTCGCAATTTAATTTTCTGTCTCTTGCACTCGGGACAATCCCGCACAAGATGTTCTCGTTTCTCACAATAGAAACAAACCATACTAGCTAGCTTCTTCAGAGGGATATGTCTTCTATCCTGCTGCTTGTAATTCCATTGCGGTCTGTTCGATTGGTCTTGCCTTGATTTTCCCATTGATTTTTGCTACACCACTGTTGGCGATTTTCATAATTACGTTCAGTCCCTTGCCTTAACGAATATTGGTCATTCTGGGGTTGTTGACTACTCTGGTCAATCTGTCTTTTGGTATTGCTGTTGCTGCAACTGGTACCTTGTATTAGCCAATTCCTTCCTATGGAATTCCTCCATGGCGGTCATTTTTTCCATTAATGTCTCAATTTGTTTTGACACGTCGGTCTGTTTCGTGTCCGACTTTGACATCATTTGAGCCATGAGATCAAAGTCGTACTCGTATCTCATTTCGTCGAATGAGTCACGTGTATTGACCTGTTTACCATAAATCGCAGAAAAAGTATGCTGATACCACTTGATGTGATCGATCGCCGCTTCAACTGAAGTCGATCCCACTGTAGCTGCATGTTTGCCAGCCTCTTTGTCAACACAGCCTTGACAAATTTTCCATATAGCCTGTGTGTACATATACTCATCTGGCAAGTTTCTATACGCTTTACAAGCGAGCGATAGTACTCTATCGGCCTAATCTTCTACTTTTTCATTTTGATTCTGACGTGCGCTCATGAACTGTATTTGTAGAGTCTCCGGTAGATCTTGGAAATTGAACCCTTTTTCTAAGTTAGTGACCAGTTCAAAGTAGTCTATGTCCTGATCCCTGTCTACTATGCTGGTGTAGAAATCATCCTAGTTGGTCCTTTCTCTCCATACTGGACCATGCTGACCTGTCCGCATACGTTGGAACTTTGTATAGAATGTTTTCCAGTTCGTTGTCATCATATTTCAATTCTCGTGGTGTCTCGAGAACTCTCGTTCTTGGTTTATCCATGTATGAACGTGGATTACCACATTCTGGATATGATGTCGGCATGCTTGAACTGCTATGTGTCTATGTTGTGACATGACCATCTCTGGGGAGCTTCTTCTATTATGGTCAGACTTAGCCGTGAACAATGTGTTACGCTTATTGTCATGCGTTTCAGTTGTCCATTTTATTTTGTTTTGCTCTGCTGGACACTCACGTGATGAATCACGATTTTGATGGTGTCTCTAGATCTGGAAATGAAGCGGCTAGTCTTCGTCGGTTAATTGTACCAGTACTAGTGGTCTTAATTAGTACTGGCGGTCCGCAAAGTCGTCTGGTATATGCAGTACCGGAGTACGGAACGGAAAATCCTGCTTTATTTTTTTCCGTCGCAGTGCCGCTGCACTAGTCCTTTTCAATGTGCGGCGAGTACAGTGGTTTGTGCACAGTGGTTTCATTGTAGGTCTCTATGTCGTCCTGGTATACAGTGTCGTCGGACAATGTCCGTGCACACTCTCTATTATTCATAGGTTTGAAATATATCATGTTCATTAATTCTTCCGTGATTCTCAATCTCGGTATTCTAGTTAAATGTACCGGACTTAAATTGCCATGCTGTTCTCTCAGCGAAATTATTTTGTCAGCTATTACTTTTCCTACTCCAGGCAGTACCAATAAGTGGTCATTGTGACAGGTATTATGTTTACTCTGTCCAAGACAAACAAATCAAGATCCGGGAAAAAATATTTTTTTTACAAATAACAATGTCCGTGTCACCTACACGTTAAAACAAAATATTTACAAGACCGTAGTTATTGCCAGAATACCTTCGGTAATAAACGAAACTTTTAAACCATGTAAAAATAATCAAATGTAACGCTACTCTGCATAACAAATTACAATGTAAAATAATAGTTTCCTGTTTACTGTAGTGTCCGGGCACCTGTACTTGATTTGGGACAAACTACACAAATATCCGTGCCGTCACTCTGAGTCACGTAGCCCTTTCGTTCCACCTCGAACGAGAAATTTTTTTTCTGCACCGAAAACCCCTTTTCGGTAATAAAAATAATGGGATTTACCGTACAAAACAACGAGTAATCACTCTGTATACTATTTGCAACAAAATTTCTACTGCGATGGCAGTGCAAATTACATAACACGTGTCGACTGCCTCACCTCAAAGTGAAAAATATAATTATGGTCCGAAAAAACTAATGCTCGCAGCGCCAGTGTTGTGATTACCGAGTATTAGATCGGCAGCCGACACGTGAGCAATTGTAAATCAGATATACTCACTATTTATCAGTTGTCAGCTCTCAGCTGAACTGTGTGTCTTTTCTCGTCTGCTTCTCACTCCCGCCAGAGCACTACTGCGCATCATCATTCACCTACTGGTTACTTCCTATGTAGAGCTATCTACGGCAGTGTCTTATTCCGGGATCCATTCCATTACGGTATAACCGAATACCAACTAATGTACATCTCTATATGTACAGCACACGTACGTAAATAATCACTACCGTGGTGTCACCACACACCACAACGGATACGTATACATTAATAATTTAAAGATAAAACGAATTCTGCGTCATTTGTTTATTTGTATATTATATATGAATTTAATTATAACATTTAAAATGAAATAAAGTATTGAAAAGAATAGTTAAAACAATGTCTCGTTCTTAACTAATAAAATAAATAAACATATTTAAAGAAAAAAACTATTATTATAACATAATATATATTTAAGGAAATTTCTTTAAGGAGGACATATCTGCGGGTCGAGCCCTGTAAACCTTTAAAACCTTCGATTTAAGGCGCATCAGTAGCGACGAGGTAAATGTTTTATTTTCGTAATTCATTGTTTATTCTCTTTTTTATTTCCGCGACTCGTGATTTCGAAATATTTTATTTTCTGCGACCTGTTACATGTATATTTTTTGTCGTATATTAAGCCGACCCGACTCCCTCAATCAGTAACAGATTTATTTCACATTGAGAAAGGACGTGGCCTCTTTGACTAGTTACTTAAATGTGTGCCTGTGTGTTTTTATTTAGGCCATATTTACACTAGAGGAAAAAGATCGATCTTTGTGGAGATCGATTCAAAAAGCATCGACCTCTCTCTAATGTAAACACTTTAAATCGATTGCAATCGATTAAAAAATAGTCCAGTTGAGGAGGTGGTTTATAATACATCGATCCAAAAAAAAACGATCTATTTTTTGGTGTAAACACGTTGAAATCGATTGCAATCGATTTAAATGACGCAAATGATAAGTACGCATGCATGGCGCCAAATAATCACGCGTATTTTTCCCTGGTATTTTATTGCAAATCAAAAAAATGACGGAGCGAGCAGGAAGAAGGGATGCGTGGCCCAATGATGAAACAGTGCTTATAATTGAATTATGGGGTGATGAACAGTTACAGGAGGGGTTGGGAAGAACTCATTTTCATTATCCGTGATCGCTCTAACATCCGAAAAATCAGCAGAAAGAGTAAAAGAATGAACGGTGAATAGCATTGTTCTTTTACGTACATGGTTGATTGTGTAAGTACCACACGTTAAAGATTTGCACGTGCATTTAAAATTAACAATATGATAACCGCGGGAAAATGTGCATAAATACGTTTTAAAAATAATTATTTGTTTACACATGAAAGTTAAAACCTATCGATTTATATGATAGTGTAAACGTAGCGATTTAAAATTAATCGATTTCGCCTTGTGTAATCTGAACGCAAAACGGTTTATAAATAGATCGATTTAATTTAAATCGATTCTCCCTAGCTCTAATGTAAACACGGCCTTAGTTTAAATACAGTTATAAAACTGTTGTTTATAAACAATTGTTGAACTGTTGAACAAGCATTGTCAAACAAAATACATTGTTTACTAAACAAAAAGTTGTATTGTAAAATATACAGCCATTCTGGTTGCAAGTTTTATTTGACTGGAATAAAAGAAGTTTAAAAAGTATATTACAATTACGCTGGATTGTTTCATTTATTTTTTATTGGGGGTGGGGTGGGAGGAGGCAGGAGTATAGGTTAAAACGGACGGTTGATAAACAGACTGTGTTAACTATTAGATGACTAAACAATCAGTCTACCGAGGCCCCAATAACGCCGGGGAGAATTGTCTGCGAATACTGCAGTTAAGCGCAAAAATGCGTTACAGATATACACGTGTTATAGTACGAAATATTTAAAAAAAAAAAAAAAAGTTATTATTTTTTTAGGTCTATGAAGATCGGTTTTTCAAAACTTGCCCTTTAAAAGATTGTTATTCAGTTTGAACAATAACTTATTTCATTGATTGATTGATTTGATGTTTGCTTTTCTTTCAGTCGGAGTATTTCAGCTGTATTCATGACGAGAATAAGTTAAATATCAATTAGATTTGTTTGTTTGTTTAAATATTGTTTAACGCCACTTTCAGCAATTTTTGCAGCTATATCATGGCGTCCAGTCTTTATTGGAGGAGGAGGCCGGAGTACCGGAGAAAACCCCCGACCTTCAGTAGGAAAAGTGGCAGTCCGTGACAATTAAGTGGAGTGCACCCTGCAGTGAGACTCGAACCCGCAACCTCAGTGTTGAAGGACCACGGGATCAATAGTAGACGAACTACCATAAGCACTCGGACACCAACCCCCCTCTATCAAGTAGAGAAAGATGGACCAAAGGGCAAACATTTTGAATTCCACTGGAAAAATATGGGGTATGGGTATGGGCGGCAAATTTACCTTTTTAAGCCTACATTTGTCGAAATCTACAAAACAGATCCTTATCGTGCAAAGAGCGTGCCACTCTCTAAACACGTCACTATGGTTCGCGGCAATTCCCTTACGACCTGAACCACCACGCCCCCCTCCCCTCAAAAGAAAACCGAGAGCGCATCCCATGTCCGCAAGCTGAGGACGCGCTGGGCAGCTCTGTGAAACCTAGTAACTAATTTCAAATACTTCCGAATTTAAAGGAAACCATTTATACTTATATATCATATCATTAAATATCGAATGAACAGACATCCTAAAATAAACAAATTGTGACGGCAAAAATGCGAAAGCAGAATTGATTTTTATATAACGCTCACATGTTCGCATCTTTACTCGTAAGATTCTATAAACAAACGTGTTTAGTAGTTTATTCTTTTTTTGAGATTTAATTCTGTGTAAATTCATGTGACACAATGAGATAGTGAATAAAATATATAAAAAGATGTTTTCGTATTTGTCGTCAATCTTACTGAGTATTATACACCGGATATTAATGATCTTTTTAAGCGTTTATAATAAAAACCTCGACCTCGGTGGTTAAGGTAGCAGTCATCTATTATTTATCAATTATTGATTATTGATATGAGTTGTCTTTCCGACCCTTGAGGGCGTGCTCTACTCATCCCTTAATTTACAAAGAGTTTTTCTATCGAAGGTCTGCTGTTTCGTTGGGTACTCCAGGTCTTCCCTATAAACACTCGACGCCATATTATATAGACTAATATAATTTTGAAAATAGCGTTAAACAAACTTCAAGCATAGATACAAATAATGCTAACGCGAAAGTGAAAAAAATATTACGATTATATCTCTTAACCCCCCCCACCCCCATGCCTCGTTCTCGGTGAATCGGTTTTTGATTTCGAAATCGTCAATAGAAATTTTTTGCAAGATAGCGGAGGTGACACTACTCGATGTTTTTGATAAAATTCGTGCTAAAACGGGGTTAAACGTTTTTAAAATCATTACGGTATCAGCTGAATCAATGTGCAATTGTTTGCTGTACACTAGTAGAATTCTGTTCTAAAACGGTGTGGAGACACAAAAAATGTTAGTTTTTCGTGACAGTGAGAAAATGTCTTCTTCTGTAAATGTACGATTTCTGGTACAGATGAGCTCACGCGCACACATCTGTACTTGCTGTGTCATCCAATCAAAACGCCAGAAACAAAAACGTTGTTATGGAAGCATAACAACGTTCTTGTTTGACGTTCTTGTTTCCAGCGTTCTGATTGGACGTCACAGACAATGGAGTCTAAAACAATGGAGAGTCCATAGGATATCACTCACTCACTCAATCCTCTCTGCGCCGTCTGGTGCTTGAGGCGATGGCAACGGAACTCCACTTGGCTCGGTCTGCTGCTGTCCTAGTGGCTGTTTCGAGGGTCAGTCCCCTGCTCTTCAGGTCTTTCTCCATAGTCCTGCGCCAGGTCTCCTTTGGCCGCCCGCGGTTCCCCTTCCCTTGTGGGGTCCATCGCAGGGCTATCCTTGGCAGCGAATCAGGTGGCATGCGGCAAACATGTCCCAGCCACCTCCATCGGCGTTTCTGGATTGTTTCTCGGATTGAGTTCACACCTGTTCTTCTGTGCAGCTCCTCGTTTGAAATGGTGTTAGGCCAGAAAATCTTCAGGATGCGTCTCAAACATTTATTCTGGAATACTTCTAGCTTCTGTTTAATGGCAGTTGTTGTCTTCCAACATTCTGATCCGTACAGGAGCACACTGATGACGTTGCTTCTGAAGATCTTGATTTTGGTGTGAATGCTGAGGCTGGTGGTTCTCCATATGGGCTTGGGTATGGCGAAAGCTTGATTTGCCTTGCTGACTCTGGTGTCGATGTCTTTGTTGCAATCGCCATCGGTTGTCACTTTGCTGCCCAAATAGACAAATTCTTGCACGTCTTCCAATGGAGTGCCATCTATGGCGATAGGGGTGTTGGAGGTGACGTTTTTCCTCAGGACCTGGGTCTTCTTGTTGTTGACCTTAAGCCCGATGGTGCTGGCAATATCACTGAGTCTCTCGGTCTTCTGTTGGATGTCATGGTGTCTGTGGGCCAACAGTCCAAGGTCGTCAGCATAGTCCAGGTCTTCCAGAGCTGTCGTCAAGGTCCACTGTATTCCTCGTCGCTGTCCTTCGGTGACGCTTCGCATCAACCAATCGATGGCCAGAGAAAATATGATCGGCGACAGGATGCATCCCTGCTTCACTCCGGTATGCACATTGAACGGTTCAGTAAGTTCATTGTTATGGATGACGCGACACTCAAAGTTCTTGTACAGGTCCTGGATGATGGTTACCAGCTTCCTTGGAATGCCATAGTGTCGAAGTATCTTCCAGAGTGAGTCACGGTGTAGGCTGTCAAACGCCTTGTCGAAGTCGACGAAGACCAGGTCGAGGAGGCTGTTTCATTCGTGGGACTGTTCCAAGATCTGCCAAAGCGTTAAGATTTGGTCGGTGCATGACTTTTCTTTCCTGAAGCCAGCCTGTTCTTGACACAGTTTGATGTCCACCGCAGCTATGATGCGCTGTAATATGATGCGGCAGAAGACTTTGCTCGTGAGAGAAAGTAGAGTGATGCCCCTCCAGTTGTTGCAGTCCCCTAGATCTCCTTTCTTGGGCAGCTTGATGATGGTGCCAGTTCTCCAAATGCCTGGGCATCTTTCATTTTCCCATATGTCTTGCAAGACGCACTGAAGAACCAGTGGCGTTTCCTCTTCCTCCGCCTTGAGCATTTCGGGGCACACGCCATCCACTCCAGGGGCCGTACCGTTCTTCAGCTTGTGGATGGCTGCCTTGACTTCTTCCACTCTAATGTCTCCCATGTCAATGTCCAGGTCCTCATCTGCCTCAGGTATGTCAGCAAGCGCTGGTGGATCTGGCCGCTTCAGGATGTGACGGAAGTGTTCTTTCCACCTTTCTAGTTTTGCATATTCTTCTGTGATGGGGGTTCCGTCCTTTGCTCTTACAGGGATGTCTTGCTTCTGTCCGCGGTCTCCTCTCAGATTCTTGGTGGTCATGTAGACGGTGTTCACGTCTTTCTTTTCTGCGGCCCTCTCAGCATCCTCAGCAAGTTGTTCGGTATACCTGCGCTTGTCCCTTCTTGTCGATGTCTTGACCCTTCTGTCTTTCTCCCTGTACCGACTCGTTATTCGTTCTTTTAGCCTTGGAGATTTGGAGTCCAGTAGTTACTTCTTGATCTGTCTTCATTCTTCTATGGTTTTCCAGGTCGTTGGAAATCCACTCTGTCATGGCGTTCTTCCTGTATCCAATAGTCTCTTCGGCGGCTTCCTTCAAGGCTTTGTTGAAGCTGTCTATGGTCACGCGCTGCGTCGTCCTGGAGGATTGCAAATCGGTTCTTCAGGGAAATGCTGAATTCCTTCTTTGCTGTCGGTTCTTTTCAGCTTGGCAACGTCGAAACGCTGGCTCCTCTTGTCTCCGATCTTTGCCTTCCTCAACTTAAGGGTCAGCTTCGTCACTACCAGATTGTGGTCATTGCCAACGTCAGCGTGTCGCATAACGCGTACATCTTGTAGAGAGCGCCTCCACTTTCCGTTGATGATGATGTGGTCGATTTGGCTCTGCGTTTTTCCGTCCGGTGATGTCCACGTAAGCTTATGGATGGCCTTGTGTTGGAAGAGTGTTCCGCCGATGACGAGGTTGTTTTCTTCACATAGGTCAATGAGTCTTTCGTCGTTTTCCGTGCATTCTCCCTCTCCATGACGTCCCATGATTCTCTCTCTCTGTCTACGTTGTTGCTGCCAACTCTTGCATTAAAGTCTCCCATCAGGAGAAGCACGTCGTGCCCTAAGATGTCCTCGAGTGCAGCCTGCACTGTGCTGTAGAATTGGTCCTTGTCCTCTTCTGTTGCCGCGTTGATTGGGGCGTAGGCTACCAGGATCGACAGCTTGTTGTACCTTGAGTTCATGCTAACATACAGGAGCCGTTCACTGATGGGTTTCCACTGCAGCAGCGCATTGGCCTGTTTCTTGTTGATGATAAGAGCTACTCCTTCATCGTGATTGTCATCTTTTCTTCCTGACCAGATGATCAATTCTCCTGTGTTCAGTTTCTGTTTTCCTGTCTGGGTCCATCTGGTCTCCGTGATTGCGAGTAGGTCCAGGTTGTATCGGTTCATCTCGTTCACTCTCTGTACTAACTTTCCCGTCTGGTACAATGTTCGTACATTCCAGCATCCCAGTCGCATGTGGCGTTTCGGCGTTAGGAGATCCGCTGTCAGGCTGGAGACGTCCTCTCGGCTTTGGTCCCCATCCTTCATAAGCCCAGTTGCCTGGACTGCTTCATTCCCTTTGCCAGGTGAAGTTGTTTCCCTTGTTTTCGTTTCCGTAGCGGACTTGTTTTACAGGGTTGGGTTGCTAGCCCCACGCCTAACCCTCCTCCTTTCTCACCCGGGCTTGGGACCGGCTATGGCGGAGTTGTCTATAGGATATAGCCATATGCAAATATTACTGTCATAATTAGGTTCGATAACTCTGTTTATCAATGAACGACGGTTGTGTATCATTAACACCAAAATTTTATAATATATCAAATTGATGTTATTATTAATAAAATTATTTTTATATGTTTTTTAAACATATTATTAATATTTGACATTTTTTTCCATTTTTTATATATACTTTTATTTTTTATCGTTATCAATTATGGAGTTCCTCGTTTATTGTTGTTTCCCCTTGGCATAATAATTTTTATACTCAAAAACTACTTCTATAGTTCATAATTGAATAAAATAATTAATGAATTATGGTTACCTAATAAACATTTGTGACGGAACTGTTATTTAGAACACATTTCATGTATTGAAGCTTGTACTGCCATAAACTTGTATTCTCTGTACAGGATGATTATTCCTCAATACTTGAACTTTGACTACTTTTATGACTGAGAAAAATGCGCCCAAAATATGAATATTTGTGTAATTATCTTTTACATAAATACTTTATAAATGTTCATTACAATGTTCATTACCACATTTTCAATTCAAGACAATGCAATTGCAGTTATTTTTTTCTAAAGACAGTATTTTGTAGTCAAATACTCTTAAAGTTTTTTGTTTAATTATGAAAATATTTACATGTAAGTTAAAAATGTTACAAATTTCTGACATATAACTAAAGCATGTAAAAGCCACACAACCCTGTCTCTTGTCTGTACCACGTGTTCTGAACTTCGCCATGTTAACAATTGTAAAATGAGACAATTTCAAATGAAATGGGAAGTATGAAGATCAGAAATTAATGACTTGTGTTAAAAATGAGAAAATTAAATAATCAGTAAGTCTACGTTTTGTATATATGTGCAAAAATATGTTTGTACGAACTGCATTTATGAAATTTACGTGAGAAGTGGAGCATATTTGACAATTTCCCGTTAAAACAATGTAACCAAACAGCAGAAAATAAAGGTTTTTTCAAACAAAATGGGAAGTATTTTGCAAGTAATTTAAACTGATAAAACTCATATCATTCGAAAGATAAGAGACTGTAGAGCTGGGAACAAAGATTTTCTATTCAGTGAAAAATCCAATACGGCTGACAAATATACGTCATGAAGTCACGTGATGTCGCTAATAGTTGCATATGGATGTGAAAGTTGTTGATTTACGGAAGAAATAGGTACTACCATGCGCTTTTGGGAAAACCCGTGTTATCTTTCACTCGTGATAGAAATGTTTATGTCCTTTGGCTCGTTCCGCTGCTCTCTACTAGCGAAAAGAAAATTTCTATCATTCGTGAAAGATCAACCGGTCTTTCCCAAAAAATTATGAGAGAACCTATTACTCCTTCAATCCGCCATTCGGAACATCTTTCTTGATGTGATTATATCCTATTTTAATTGCTTGTGATCTTTATATTCTTTTTTATATGATCCAGTAAATAAAAACGTATGGCACCTTGTTACAACAGATTTAAGGTTTTAAATGTAAAAAACATATTCTGGTATCTAATAAAGTATCGTCTCATATCCATTTTGTAGTTTAATTTGGGGTATTCTTGGGTAATCTTGTGTATATATATATGGTCCGGAACATGAGATTACATGTCCGAAAAATCTTACGAATCAATGTTTCGATCAAGTTTAAATATATTTCTCTTGCCTAAAAATGTTACACCATATATCACTGAATTTGCTATAAAATTTACTAGAGGATATATTAACCAATGCGTTAAACGGAAAACGCAAACTTGGAAGGAGGAAAAAATTCAGTGAAAATTCGATTAAATCGTTGTCCCAAAAGGACAGAACTGTTAAATTTTCGTGATATAACTATATTTTTTTCCTATTTGACGACACACGTTCCAATTGATATGTAAACCATTTTGATTTGGTAATTCGGTACTTCACCCCAAGATACCAGCTTGCCCAAAATACCAAGACGCCATTTTGTCACCCAGAAGAAACGTAAATACATTTCTAAACTAAGTCAATAACTTTAAATGACTGAAAACAAACTAAAAAAATTCATAGGAAAACCCAGGGAACAGCCCACTGGTATTAGAACCCATCAACCAGTTATCATATCAGACAGCAAATGAAAAACATTAGAAAAACACGAAGCCCACCCAACAGAAAGACAACTTGTCTGGTGGACAAAAGGGGTAGCCAAAATCGAAGAGAGTGTCAGAAAGAAATATTGCAAGAAACATCATTAGATACGGACACAAATGGTTATTGGTTATTTTCTTGTCCGGCACATGTAACCTGACAACAAAAAAACCAAATCCTTCATAGCCCTAACTTCGGATGACACAGTAGACCATATCGTTAAGAAATACAAGAAAATTAAATAAATTGTGAACAAAAACCCAGGGTCAAAGGTAACATTTCTTGAAACACCAGTTTACTCCATCAAAGGATGGAACAAATACCAAAACCCTAAGGACCCTTTGTAAATTTCAAAATTTGAAGAGCAAGATAACAAATTACAAGAACAGACCTATGCATTAAACAACAAAGTATAAGAGAACTAAACAATAGTCTAAGAACACACTCGCCAGAATGTACGTCAGACCTGAGCAAAACAGACAAGTACCGTAGTGGCACAAAAAGAGAAGTCAAAGTCAGGAGATCTTACATTTTCAACCTCTACAAAGACGGAATACATTCAAACACACTGCTATCTAAAGCCTGGTTGCGAAAGATATCTGAAAAGTCGAGACGAGATTGCTGGAACTAGTCAAACGAAAGGAAAATAATCAAGTCAGAGTGAGATTTTCCAAACTAATCTGAAATTGTACACCAAGACAACAAGGACACCAGAAATACACTATAAGCACTAGGCAAGTGACAGTAAACAGACTCAATCAGCGTGGGTTTATCCACACTATACTGAATCACTATGTCTACTCATTTCTTACGTATTTCTTACTGCTTTTCCAAATCCTGCCAATCAACGACAACATAGTAGAAGGGAAATAATGGAAAAACCAACAACTCACACACAAATTATGATACCAAGAATGAACTCATCAATAAGGAGACCATTAAGACTACCAATAGCTTCAAAATCCATAAAAAGCATACTGATTTTAATCTTAATACTATCAGGAGATATAGAACTCTGCACACAGGATTATTAACTCCTAGAACGGTCAAATGTACAATGGCTATGCTGCAGATGCTATTCGATTAATGTAAGCACATTCATATTCAGAAGCTATGAGATTGATCACTAAAATGTATATGAACCATTATCATGATTGGATATAACAATGTAATCAAATATATCAAGCTTTAGCCTTCTGAAAGCCAGCAGCCAAAAGAACTATGCCAACACATCAAAGTCAACATCCCACTCAAGCTTAAACTAAAGCAAAAACCATATGATGTCCCAACAAAGAAAACCCTACGTATAATGACAGTCAACTGCCGCAGCATCCGAGATAAACACCTAGAATTGGAATCAGCATTACACTATCTCAAACCAGACGTAATATGCGCCACCGAATCCTGGCTAAAAATAATAAAACCCGGGAAAAATCCTACCAAAGATACCATATTATCAAGCGAAATATTCCCACCTCAATACAAAGTATATAGAAATGATAGAGGAACAATTGAAGGTGGAGTCTTCATCCTAGTCCATAAATCAATAGTATCTGTCGAACAACCCTCATACATCACAGTAGAGATCGAATGGGTTAACATCAAAATGAAAAACAATAAAGATCCACAAATTGGTACATACTTTATACCACACATTGAAGAGAAAAAGCACCAAGAAGAAATGAACAAAATTGAACAAGAGGGAAAAAAGAACATCATCCTCACTGGCGATTTCAACTTCGGAACATCAACTGGGCACTTCATATAGCGAATGGAGCAGACAGAACAAGAACTACTGGACATCATCGAAGGAAACAACCTAACTCAAGTACACACACTACCAACCAAAGAAGGGAACTTTCTAGATTTATTAACCCAACTGCAGCTATGAAATCATCAATTAATGTACCAGGAATATCAGACCATGACATAGTAATAACAGACATGGAAACAAAAGTACAATACCATACAACAGCACCGAGAAAACGATAAATCTACAGCAAAGCCAACTGGAATAGGAAAAGGACCTTACTGATCTTCAGAACATAAACAAACAAAAAGGAGCAGGAGTACAGGAACATTGGAATACCTTAAAAACACTTATTTGTATCAATGAAAAACAACATACCCTTGTATCAATGAAAAACAACATACCCTTGTATCAATGAAAAACAACATACCCAACCAAAAAATAAAATAAGGAAACACTATACCTTGGATTAAGAGAAAAGAGAGGAAGATGCTAAAGAAAAAAAACAAAGACTATATAGACAAGCACGCAAAAACAACCAATGGGCAAATTACAAGAGCTTCCAAAAAGAATGCAAACGGCAGCTACGAAGATCAGAATGGGAATACATAAACAACAACATAATGGAAGGATTAAACAATAACGACACAAAACTATTCTGGGAGTATATAAAATCTAAACGACATATCACCACTCAAAAAAGGAACAAACCTAGTATGTGAAAGCAAGGAAAAGGCGGAACTGTTACTCAAACATTTCAAATCAGTATTCACCAAGGAAACCAACACAGAAATGCCACCAGTCACAGAGCAAGCAAGAACTGAAATAACACCAATCAAAGAAGATGTAAAAGGACTTGAAAAACTCCTGTCAAAAATAAACCTATCTAAAGCGGCAGGACCTGACAACATACCAAATCGCATACTGAAGGATTGTGCAAAAAAACTAGCACCCATATTGACAATCATCATGCAATGCTCACTGGACACATGCCAACTACCAAAAGACTGTAGAAATGCAAACATATCAAGTATCTTCAAAAATGGCGACAAACACCTGCCAGAAAACTACCGACCCGTCTCTTTAACATCAGTAACCTGTAAACTGCTTGAACACATCATATGCAGACACATTATGAAACACCTAGAAAGAAATAAGATACTCACACATCGCAACCATAGCTTTAGAACAGGATACTCCTGCGAAACTCAACTCTTAACAACAAAAAATGACTTCCTTAAAAAATATGATAAAGGACACCAACTTGATGTAGCAATTCTATATTTTTCCAAAGCTTTCGATACCGTACCACATAAAAATTACACCACAAACTAGACGATTATAGGATAAAAAGAAATATTCACTCATGGCTAACTACCTTCCTAACAACAAGAACCATGAGACCAATAGTAGAAGGCCAACACTCTCAAGAAACTTCAGTCGACTTGGGCGTCCCCCAAGGCACAGTTCTAGGACCCATCATGTTCTGGTGATATATAAATGATCTGCCTGGCAGCGTCAAATCTGCAGTAATACTATTTGCAGATGGTTGCCTGCTCCTTAGAGCAATCAAAAAGGAAGAAGACCACAACATACTCCCATACTCCAAAACGACCTAAAGGAGCTAGAAAGAACGGCAGACACAGGGTATGAGATTTAACGCAAAACAATGCTACATCCTGTCAATAAACAACAAAACACCAAGATTCTACACACTCAAAGACCACATTTTACCAGAAGTACAGGATAAGCCATACCTAGGCCTCCAGATATCAAATGATTTAAACTTTAACATTCACAGAAACAATTAATACATGCAAGAAAGCCAATGCAACCTTGGGTTTTCTACGGAGAAACCTCAGAAACGTTTCAGAATCATTCCACAAGACCGCTCATCTAACTCGTAAGAACCAGGTTCAATCACATGGATGAGAACAGACCTTGATCTAGAAACTCTGGAAGAAAAACGAGTCAGCCTACGTCTGATCTTGATTTACAAGGTGGTTGAGGGGCTGGTACCGGCACTTCCAACATCCCAATTCGTGAACTTTGTCAGATTAAAGAGACAAATCAAGGCTAAGAAATTCCAGGACCATATTACAAACAATATAATAGATAAACTCGTGGGTAACAATACTCGAGTTCTAACAATTCCAGACAGTACGACACCAGCACTACTTCTATGTCGACGCCACTGTACGCTGGAACCAATTACCAGACAAAATTATAGTGCATGCCAGTTCCGCAACCCAAACAGATACATATACAGAATGTTCACCGGAGTTTTGCTTGTTTTTACAAATAAAGTCTAAAGTTGAAATTTTGCTGTACATAATACTTCAACGGACCACCATTCCGGTCAACTTTTGACAATTTTCCCATTTATGAATATAATTAAATTATATATCAATAGATTTGCTCTAAAATTTACTACCTGAATATATTAACTAATTTTGACCGGAGTTTTGCATGTTTTTACAAATTGAGCCAAAGTTTAAATTTGGGTTACACTAATGTCCTGAAACTTACCTGGAATGTCCTGAAAAATGTCCTGAAAACGTATATAAATTGTCATAACTTTTTTTATTTCTTGATGGATTTTCACCAAATTTGGGCCCGTTTGAGGTATAAACATATATTATAGGAATATGAAAAAAAAAATGTAAAAAAAAATTTTGTGGAAGATAAGTTGACCTGAAGGACTACCTGTCGCGACTTGAAAAATGTCCAGAAACGTATATAAATAGTCATAACTTTTTAAATTCGTGATGGAGTTTCACAAATTTGGGTCAGTTTGAGATATAAACATAAATTATAAGAATATGAAAAAATATATATAAAAAATAAATTTTGTGGGAGATAAGTTGACCTGAAGGCATGTCTGTCGTTACCTAAAAATGTCCTGAAAACTTTTATAAATGGTCATAACTTTTTTATTCCGTGATGGATTTTCACCAAATTTAGGTCAGTTTGAGACATAAACATATATTATAAGAATATGAAAAATATATATATAAATAAATTTTGTGGGAGATAAGTTCACCTGAAGGCATGTCTGTAGTGACCTAAAAATGTCCTGAAAACTTATATAAATGGTCATAACTTTTTTTATTGCTTCAGGGATTGTCTTCAAATATTGGTTAGCTGGAAATACAAACATATATTATATGAATATGAAAAAATATAATAACTTTTTAATTTTTTGTAGGAGAAATGTCACCTGAAAGACTACATGTCGTTTGTTGTGAACGCCCCTTGAAAACATACAGAAATTATAATTTTTTCTTGACCGATTGACTTCATATATTGTTCAACTGTTGCTGAAAATAATAATATAACATGTGTTTTATGAGAATACCTTACAAATTTTCTGCATTTTAAAGTTTTAAAAAGCCTTTGATAGTAGTGCAAATGTCAGCTGTTTACTCTTAATTGCATTGAAAACAATAATTACAGTATTTAGTTGGATCAATAATACATCAGGTAGTAATTAACATTATTGACACTTCAAGGTAATTACATATTTAATTAGGACAGGCGTTGGGCAGACAAGTTTATTACTTTATTTAGAAAATAAAAGGAAAAAAAATGCAATAAAACATACATTAACAAATATAGAATGAAAACCTATTACTTTTCTATATGGGTGGCAAATGTATGTTGCATTTATGTATATGTAGCCTGTCATTAGGCCTTATTTATGTACTGCATGTCGGTTAAAAAGCTCTTTAGAACTTATGTTATGTGTTGTTATTGTACCGACTTAAAATAAAGCTTTTGTCTTGTCTTGTCTATAATGTCTATGATTATCATCAAACCAATCTGAAGACACTTAGAAAATAAAACAGAACTATAAAGAAACGTGTACAGAAAATTAAGCACTATATAGATTATATAAGAATTAAATAATAATAAAATTGCATGTAGCACTATTCAAGTATAGCAATAATGGACATTGCGCCCAGTTTTCTATATATTTAGAGTATTATTTGCAAAATGTGTTTACTAGATTTAACTTTATTGTGAGTATAGTAAATATATACAAGTACTTAAGTGCTAACTATATAGATATGAGATATTATGTGTTCTTGGAACACAATTTGTATGTTTAGTATCTTTACCCTGCTTTGTATAGGTATGGAAAGAAATATAAATTCATGTTATATATACATATTGGTGATAACTTCTCACTGTTTAAAACTGTTAACTACCAATTAAATTTAATTAAATTATAACCAAACAAGTAATTGATTGTGATTAAATTAACTGCAATTAATGATTAACGCTGATTAAACTTTACTCACTTTTAAAAAATAATTCTAGTTCAGTTTAGCAAATTCATAGTTGGTCAGTCCTCAATACTTTATGCATATATAACTGTCTTCTATGGATTTTATCATTTTGTTGTGTGGATATATTATTCTTTAACACAAGAAGACAAGACAAGACAAGAAATCTTTATTTAGAGTCGATAAGTTAAAAACAGTACAACATAAGCTCTTCTGAGCTTTTACAATCGACTTATAATAACAAAACACATTACAAACAATACAGAGATACAACTGTACAATACAACACAGGCATGCATTAATTTATACATAGAAACATTATGCAATGATTGCTATGATATAAGAACAGTAGGTGTTAAAAGCAAGCACTAAGCTAAAAGCACTAAAAGTATGGCCGTATTAATTGTGACATACACTAATTAAAAAAAACAGCTTAAATCTAAGAACCAAGCTTTAAAATAAAAAATCATGTCTGGTGTTAAAATAAGCATTTATTATATAATAATAAGTTAAAGTACTAAAATAGGTTAAGAGCAAGCATTACGTTTACACGAGTTACCATTCCAAGTACCTATTAGCTTTGAGAATAGATTAAAATGTGTTTCCTGTCTAAAAGCATTTGGTAGCTCATTCCATAGTTTAGCAGCATAAAACCTAAAAGAATTTTTTCCATACCTTGTAGTTCTTACAGGTGGAATTACTGCTGTATTTTCATATCTAAAACAATAAGCATGTTTCTTAAAATTAATAAAATCGTTTAAATATACTGGGCTTTCTTTGTGTCAAATTTAAAAAGTCTCTTGTGCTATAATTCGTAATCTGCGCACTTTTAGGGATGGTAACATTGATTTTTCTAATAATACCTCGTATGATGAGTTATAGTCTCTGTAAATAAACCTTAGTGCTCTTTCTTGTATCTTTTCTATTTTCTTCGTATTCTTTTCTTCACAGAAATGCCATGTAATAGGACAATAATTAAAATTTGATAATACAAACGAATAATAAATTGTTAATCTACCAGTTTTACTCAAATAACGACCTACTCTTTTTAATGCATTAAGCTGCCTTGAGGCTTTTTTACAAATTTCTGAGATGTGTTGATCAAAATTTTAGTTTATAATCTGTTGTTACTCCTAGCAGTTTTACACATTTTTCACACTCAATCTTATTAGCATTTAAATTAAAACAGATATTTATCAAATGTTTTATCCCAATTGCCAAAGCCTGAAACTTGTCTGGATTGGCATGCATTAAATTGTAAGAAAACCAATCCAGCATTTTAAGACTATCAATTTCAAGATTTTAAATAACAGTGTCTATATTCTTGTCGGCATAAGAAAGAGTATTATCATCTGCATAATTGTATATAGTACTTCTATCAACTGAATAAAATATGTCATTAATAAAAATATTAAAAAGCACAGGTCCTAGAATCGATAACCGAGGAACACCTTTATACATTGTTTTAAAAGAGCTGAGGTAAGACACGAAGAGAACCATTTTAAACTAATATTTTTCTATTCTGTATTGACTTGAAATATACAATATCTTTCTACCTCATACTTTGTCTAATATGATGTAAATCCATTGTAAAATATAACAGTTACATCTATTTATCTGCTTTCAGGTCACGTCTCTTCATGGTAGGAGGTCAACTTATCTTTGCTGTTATAATTTTTTCGAACTTTCTGTTTAACTTTTAAAATAATATAGATTAATATCTCGCGCTGACAAAAATTTAAGTGAAATTTATTCAGAAATAAAAAAAGTTATAGATATTAATTTTATTCCCTGTCACGTTTTCAGGACACGTCAGGTAGTCCTTCAGGTCAACTTATCTCCCACAAAATTATTGTTTTTAATTTTTTTTTCATATTCCTATAAAATATGCTTATATCTCAAACTGACCCCAATTTTTTTTTAAATCCACCAAGAAATAAAAAAGTTATGATCATTTATCTCCGTTTTCAGGACATTACCGAAAATTTCAGGACATTAGTGCTACCCTTGAAATTTCAATTTTAATGCAGAAGAAAAGCTTCCGGTCATGTTTTAAATAATTAAAATCAAGATAATTAAAAAAAAATTATATTCATTGCGTAGACATTGTTATAATCGTTTCAATTACATCGATATGTTTATTCGTTACTAAAAAAAACACTTCCGGTTTTTCCACCCTTCCGCCGATTATGGTTCTTCCTGATCACGTGACCATAATTTGATGGAA
The DNA here is from genome assembly GCA_944474755.1 of Limnoperna fortunei. NCBI lineage: Eukaryota > Metazoa > Mollusca > Bivalvia > Mytilida > Modiolidae > Limnoperna > Limnoperna fortunei. The sequence goes on along the minus strand of OX104119.1, from coordinate 10,277,509 downwards.
ACGGTGGAAACTTTTGAAAAAGAAAAGGGTAGCAATTTTAAGCTTGATGGTGTCATTGCACAACACGAGTGGAGACAATATATAAGGATACAGTAAGGTCGGTTGATTTATATTGTAGTGACATCCAAGTGATTTGTAACCAAATGTAAAATCGAAACCTCTTCCGTTGTGGTAGTCCGAGAATCCTTTGCGTCCAACTCTTTTTTGTGAGCATTTCGCAATCTCGCGATCTTATAAAAATGTTCTTGTGGGTCAATAAATCGCTTCTCTAGATAGTTTTATCCATGACAATATTCAAATCAACTCCAATCAGTAGGGACGGTAAGGGGTATTGCTGATATGCGAAAATCCCAGATATTTAATAGGCTTCAATAAAGGTGTATTATTGAAATACAATGGAGTTTGTTTTAAGTCAATATATTTAATATCAAGGGTTTTATGCTCATTTTAAGGGGGGTACCCTCTGACGTTTTTCTGTAAAGTCAGTTATAAAATGGACAAGAACTCAACTTTATAAACATTTAAACAAAAAATATCAAACAATTTATCTTAAAAAAATCATAAACATATTTTGACAGTATATACATTGGTGCGCAATTTTACAGCAAAAGAGTTGAAGAAAAGTCACTAGTTCACATTTCTGTAAGACAATGAAAAACGGGGAGATTTGTCAATATTTATGTCCAACAGGAGTAAATATGACATTTAAACTAGCACAAAAATGTAATGATAATTTGTGTGAATCTTGAATTATTATTATATTATTATTTATTAAGTGCCTATCTAATAAGCATATTACTCTAAGCGCTGTACAATTAACATACAATAAGGTGAGGAAAAACATTAAAATAGATAACATGTATAATCATGATAATACAATACATTCACTTAAAACATGAGTATCAATGTATTGAACATAAAACAAAAGACAATATATTTCTGCAGGGTGAGATATATTATTTTTAGAAAATACATTAATTTAACAATTAATAGAGTTTAAAAAAATATATAAAAAAAATAAAATAAAATTATATAAAATTAATCAAATATTAGATGAAAAACGCTAAAATAACTTATCATTCTAGGAACAATATAACAAATCAATATAAAAGAGCAAGGAAAAAACGATGAAAATAAAAAAAAACTAATGCATGTATAATAACGATCAAAATAAAATCTAAAAAATGTAACTTCAACGAAATCTATCAAGTCACATAACTACTATAAAAATAAAAGTTCAAAACCCTAGTTTGCGAAGTTAAAAGTATTAAAAAATATATTTTAACCGAGTTAATAATATTTATCAAATAAAAGTTAAGTAATATAGAGTAATATACACAGCAGATACCAAAACAACTGTCCAATATAGTAGCAAATAAACATATCAGTTTCAAACTCTATATGCCAATCGAATAAAATGAGTCTTTAGAAACTTCTTAAAAACGTTAATTGACTCAGCGCGTCGAATTTCATCAGGGAGACTGTTCCAAAGTGTGGCAGAAGATTTGTCGAACTGGCGTTCGCCATATCCTTTAGTTCGAACACGTGGTGTCTATAGTTGGTGTGAATCTTGTGACCTTAATGTCCGGGACGGGTGGTATCCACAGACTAGGTCTTTCAAGTAGACAGGCGCTTGGTTGTGCACGGCTTTAAACGTGTACAAAAGTATCTTGAAATGACATCTGTATTTCACTGGTAGCCAATGCAAAGAAACAAGTACAGGAGTAATGTGGTCATGTTTACATTTTCGAGTAATCAGTCGTGCAGCCGTGTTTTGCACTCGTTGTAGTCGCGCTAGGATGTTGTCATTTATGCCATACAGTAACGCATTACCGTAATCCAAACGTGAAGTCAGAAGTTAATTAACTAGGGTTTTACACGCATCATCTGTGATATACGATCTTATTCGTCCTATTTTGCGAATCTGATTAAAACACGATTTAGAGACGGAACTCACTTGTTTCTCCATATTTAGAGCACTATCGAAATATACTCCTAAGTTCTTGACCACAGTAGCATCATTAACAATATAACCATCAAATTTGATACTACAGTAGACAAAATCTTTTGAACGTTGTTTAGATGCAAAGATGATGAGTTCAGTCTTATCCTGGTTAAGTTTCAGCATGTTAGATTTCATCCATTCACTAATGTCGGTAAGGCAAGCTTCCATACGAGCTTATATGTTCAACCAGTTGTCGATAGGCTTAATAACTAAATACGCTTGTGTATCATCGGCGTAGCAGTGATAGTTCATATTATGCCGTTTGCAAATTTGACTGATTGGCTTAGAAAACATACAGTATTTCTTAGGTCCTAGAACAGAACCTTGTGGAGCACCAAACGACAGGATCTTTTCGGTTGATTCAGTTTCGCCAATGCTGACCGTTTGACGTCTTTCACTGAGGTAAGATTGAATCCACGACAAGGCGTTATCTGCTATTCCATATGAGTATTCAAGTCGTTTCATAAGAATGGGATTGCCAATGACGTCGAAAGCAGCAGACAAGTCTAACATGACTAAAATACACAAGAATTGTTATCAAGAGCTAATGTAATATCATGATGTACTCGTAGTAAGGCTGTTTCCGTGGAATGATTCACACGATATGCTGACTGCAAATCATCGTGCAATCTATGTTTAACAATATGATCCTCAATTTGGTTTGGCAACTGCTTTTTCTAATACCTTTAATAGGAACGGTAAGTTGGACACGGGTCTATAGTTTTTTAAAACATCTGGATCCAGCCCGGGTTTCTTTAGTAATGGTCTTACCACCGCTTTTTTAAATGCTGTCGGAACACGGGATTCTGTCAGTGACTTGTTGACTATTTCGGTTATAATTGGTAGGACAGATTCCAAGCAGTCTTTTAGTAAGACAGTCGGTAAAGGGTCCAGCTCACAAGACTTTGGTGGATATTTCGCATTTATTTTCCGAATTTCAGCAGTTGTTACTGGACGAAAACTTGTTAAGCGAATTTAGTTGTCCGAGGTCACTTGAAATAAAAATAAAATATTTATTTTAAACATATATTTGAAATTTTTTTATAAAAATTCAAATTATTATTGCTAATATACGGTACTTATATGTATACCTTTTCCTAACTTTGGCTAAAACTATATAATATAAGATCTCTTATAATAAAAATTCTGATACTTAAATGTAAAGGGCAATTAATATTGAGATCTGAATTTCACAATTATTTATTCAACAAAAGACAGAACAATTAGATATTTAATACTGGCGAAGTATATAATTTTTCATTCATATGTACTACAGATAACTCATTTTAGTGGGTCTTGGCTGGGACTAGTATAACTTGATTTAAATGTTCCTGGTCTTGGATAGGGGACAGCTTTTTCCAAAGCTAATTACTTTTTCTTCTACTTTTTTTCCTATCTCAATTTTCAAGCCAAATATATTACTGGAAGTTATTGATTTTATCAATATATCCAATCCATTATTTTATGCTGCTCTATGACCTAACACCACTAATTTAGGAAACAATAAAACCATAACAATAAATTACATGCAAAATTTGATTTATGGAGTAATGGAGAGGGAAAATTCATGAAATCTCAGATTAAATCTGAAATTTCAAATGGGGAAATTGGGAAAAGAGACAAAATTTCAGGGACATGCAAAAATATAGAATTGTTAATACCCCAGGTCCAATCTGTCCAGAGCTTAAGGACTGGTTATGCATCCCATAAAATAGAATAGTTAACAATAAATCTCTACTAAGCATCAGTTAAGTGCAATTACTACATCATGTACAGGCATGGATCCAAAGAAATGATTACCGGACGTACACCCCTTCCTCCTAAAAAGAGAGAGAGAGAGAGAGAATGAGAGAAAAGGAATATGATGTTTCATTAAAGAAAAATCATTATTTTTGGTCATAGTTGAAAAATAAAGCCAGTTAAAAGAAGGGGCAAAAGTAAAAAACCGAGTCTAGAAAACTTTGTCTCCAGGGATCTTCACCCCCCCTTACCAGGGACCTGCTGGGACCTAGAGCGGCCCCCAGAACCCTCGCCGAACTTTTATGTCTCCCCTAACACAAATACCTGGATCCGCCCCTGATGTACATGCGAAGTTATTAATATCTGCAGTGATGTTCAGATAATCTGCATTTCCAGATCGAGACATGCATTTTGTTTGCCGTTGACTGAATAACTGAAAAGTATTTTAATTCACCAGAGTAAATCTAATCAGACTTATGTATATTTCATGTATTTATGCAGTAAAAGCCGTAAATTTACTTATATTTGTTGATTTCCAGTCGATTAGTATTTTTGGAATAGATTGATTATGGGCGCTGTCATGTTAGATCGAAAACGAGGCTGAAGAAAAACCAAAATCCACTGGTTGAAAAAAACCAACTACGCTGGTTTCCATTGACAGAATGCATTAAAATTTTACCACGTTGTTTAAAAATGGTATACTTATCAAACTATCGAAGTACAAAGAGCGTAATAAGTCGTTTTTTTTATGTCCGATATTACTGCTAATAAAACGGATCGCGTCCATTCAGTAGCCTGTTTTGACGGTTTATTGATCATTACGCTGGCTTTAGTGTATGATTGACACATTACAATTCATTTGTAACACAGAAACAATCCAGATTTTACATAGTAAGACGTAATTTGGACACACCCACATCTAAATAGAACCGGAGAAAAACCTTGAAAAGATCCGGACATTTTCTAGAAGGCAAACAGAGTTACCTCCCTTACCCTTTACCGTCCCTACAGTCAGGGGCCTCGGTGGCCGAGTGGTCAAGGTAGTTCGTCTACTATTGATCACGTGGTCTGTCAACACTGAGGTCGAGTTCGGATGATGATTCCGAGGTGCCCTCGGGTACCGTTGTCAAGTGACATTTTTTGTCAGGTTTTGAAGCTTACATAATGTGTGTTGGGGCCATGTGGGCTCCCCAAAAAAAAAGAATTTAGTAGCCCACATCAGAAAGAAGGGGCCCACACAGGTGCGCATAAGCGTACCTGCCGCCTCGCTTAGCGAGGCCTTACAGCGGGGTGTATTGGGGCCGCTGAAGGCCCCCAGAAGCTCTGGGGTAAATTGTGCGAAATCCTGCATTCTGGTCATTTCCTGAGGGCATATTGTCCTTACTTAATTTATATATTTTTAAAAGAATTTTGAAAAATTTGAAGGGAAGGCTGAATACAAGTTGATCGGTGCTATGTACCTAATCCAATGAACCAATCTAAAATAAGAATTGAAGGCCTCAATTACATATTATTAGAGCCAAATTATAATTCATGTTTTTAATGGATGTTTGTTTACCCAACTGGTGTGTTTAGTATGCTCCACTTGTTTTCAATGTGATGTCCAAGTAATTCATTAAATTCTCAGATTTCTTGTAGTTTTGTTAAAGAGTAAAAACACATGTAGTATAAAATCATTTTGTGGTGTGTTGCTTGGTTGCCTGAATGTTTTTATGACCTACAGCATCTTTGGTTTTCTTGGTTGTATTTTTTTTTACGCTCAACTTCAAGGGAATAACAATAAACATGAATAATGTTTTTCATACCAATTTTTTTAGTCAACATGGAAGTCAAGATTTATTCAGCTATAGGTTTTATGTTACATGTTAATTTATGTTAAGCTATTCAAATTCATATTCAAGTTCATATTTTTTATACATGTGTGTTATACAGTATTATACTGTAAAACAATATTATTATTGCGAATCACACATAGACCATACGGAAATGTACACACTACCATTCTGACTTTGAGCTGTCTTTAAGTTATCACAATAATATCCGGTTGGCGACACATGAGTCGTCAATCATGTCGTCAACCCGATTTAAGTAAATGCAATGGGCCTGATGCTACCAATGATAACAAATGTTCCATTTTCATGTTAAGTTTAAAAAGTTAAAAAAATTGATTGTCGAAACAGTAGATAATGTTCTAAAATCGCGCAACCAATTGAGCAGAACATCTGCTAAATTAACATAACAGCCATAACTCCGAAAGCGCCCCTAAAACAAAGCATGTTCAATAATAAGTAAACAAAGTTTATTAAATGTGAAATTATAAACATTGACATCGTGGGTGATGGAGAAAAAGATTTAATATTGCCCACATTCAACCACTCGCAAAGTGGGCGACAGAAAAAAGAATTTGAGTGACCCACAATCAAATCTACTCGCCAATGGAGAGTGCTAATTTCAAACCCTGTTTGTGCGTGCGCAATTTTCCATTTGAACATATCCGGTTTCTCGGGACAGATTCCAATATGGCCGCCATAAACAACAAATTTCATTTATGACTCCGGGACGATGTAAATATCTTCCTTTATCCAAACAATTCCATTTTAGGATTTTTAATGGGAGTGTACAATATAAATCCCAGAGTTGAATTTCCTAAAATACGTTGCCATGTTGAAAAGTTAATTCCACTGTTCCGGGGTGGTTTGCATGGGTCGGTGTCGGGTCGTTTCGCCCCGACTACATGTTCGCCCTGAGTCGATTCGCTCGGGTCGTTTCGCACCTATAAAGTGAGTCGTTTCGCCCTGGGTTTTTTCGCTTCTCTTAATAAAAACAATGTGTATCTTTAAACAAAAACGCGTATTTTGTGTGTTGGAGCTGATGAACTTTAATTAATAAAGCATATTTATTTTCGCAAAATTATGTTCGAACTTTGTGTTAAAAAATGTAACAATTATAATTTCATTTGTTAATTACTTCATGTAAATAATTCAATTAATATGTTAATAACTGTCACATACCAATTATCATTTTTTAATGTGATGAAAAAATAATTATGTTATGATTAAATAAAATGTCAATCAAATTAAGAAACACCTTTGATCTAGAGCTTTACAGCTTGTGCCATTGTGTCAGTTAATTAAAAATTCACAGTAATTTGTGAAATGTTTGATTAGCCAAAACATAAGCTGTAAAACTCACCTAATATATAAGTATGAGCCACACAAGTGGCAATCATTTCACACTTAACCTTCACGATGTCTATTCTTTGTATTCATTGTAATGATCCTATACGACCAAAGCAGCTCACATGTGATCGTTGGCAGCACCGTTAATGCCAGACGGGTATAACTGTAGAGCAGTACATATTTGTTAAACTGACAATAAAATAAATATATTTAAAATTTCTTTTATTTCTGTATGTACATCTATAATAATTTAGATCCATGATATGTCAAAGATGGAAAGAGTAAAAACATGCACTTCAACAAAAAAAGTAAATTGTTAAACAAAACCATAACACAAGCAAACGTAATAGACAATTATCTATCATTATATATATTATAAAATTATGGGCGAAACGACCCAGGACGAATGGGAATCAGGGCGAAACGACTCAGTGCGAATCGAACCAGAGGCGAACGGGATTCGGGGCGAAGCGACCCGGATTCGAATGGTCTCAGGTAACTCGGGTAGGATTCTGGTTGTCATCCAAACTCGACATATATATAGAAGGCCAAATATTGTATGTTTGAACAAGGGCAATTCCGTCTAAATGTGTTTCTCATCAATTAACACTATTATTCCTTCAAAATATTATAAAAAAATTATCAACAAAACTCTCTTTTGTGCAAAAAACCCTAAAATCATTTACGTATAGTCTCTCGTTCGGACAGTCGCCATTTTGGCTGCCTACTAACTCTGAGTCCCGCCAGGGTTAATCGATGACTGGTGTCAAAGGTCAGATTACGTCATTTGGGCACCTTCCAGAGTATTTTGAATGGATCTCGGGTAACTCGGTTACGATCCCGGGTTGTCATCTGAACTCGACCTGAGATTGCGGGTTCGATTCTCACTGCAGACAGGGTGTAGTTGACTCCAACCTTAATCATGTTAATTGACAAGTTTTTCTACTGCAGGTCGGGGGTTTTCTCCTGGTACTTCGGCTTCTTCCCCCAATAAAAACTGAACGCCATGATATAGCTGAAAAATTGCTGAAAGTGGCTTTAAACACCATTCAAACAAACAAACAAAACCTAATAAATTAATACAATGACACTAACTATTTTTAATTACATTAATTAGTTAAGATTAGTCAGATTATAACCAATTAGCGATAATTAGGCCTTATTTCATGTACCTTAGGTCATTTAAAGCCTGAACTACAGTTCAAGAACGAAAACACAGCTGAATTATCTTTGAACAGTGTCAAAACTATCTGTTTTAAATAGCCCTTGTCTTTTAAGGTTTTCATATACATCTAGAATCATTCAGCATCCAAATGTCTAAGATTAAAACAAAATGCACATTTAAACTTCAAAAGAAAGAAAAACATTCTGGCATCAGCTGGAGAGCTGATCTCCATGTTGTATCCACTCTGTAAACAATTTGGGATATTTTGTGCACGTCGATAACTTGAAATAGCGAACACAGCTTGCAGCGGAAGGCAAAGCTGACCGAGAAGAGCGTTGAGCTCTACGGCAATTGCGTGTCATGTGATCAAAATGAAATCCCATGATCAAAATCTGCTAAATGCTGATATTGATTTTTTTTCGTCAGGAAGTTGATATCGTCAAAAAACTGTAACAAAGACTAACGTGAATGAAGAAAAGACTTGAAAATAAAGTTGACATCGATAAAAAAAATAAATGTTATATTTAAAAATAGCAACAGAAATTTCATACTATTTTTTTGCAATCTCTAAATCGACAATCAAATTACATTTCAAGTGATGTCACCGTTACAAAGTAAGATGTCACATGACCACTGGAATTTAGAGGCACTTTTGGGTGTTCGGAAGTAACGTCAATTATGAAATGCACATTATATATTGATAATAAAGGACTATATCGTCTTTGCTCGCATTTTGGCAATGCCTACTCCATATTATTATTAAAGTTTAATCTTTTGTGAACTTGTTTCAGATCAGTTTCATATGTAATCTGAAAAAAAACCTACAAATTTTGTGCAGAATACTATTTCTGACAACAGCAAAGTTGTGTTTATTTATAGATATTTATTTTAAATAGGATGTTTGTTGTTTATGTTTAATAGTACATTTGCATTTTCAGAAACACATGTAAGCAAATAGCTTACGATAAAACCAACAATTTAACTCATAAACCATGAGAAACGAGGAATAAATAAAAAGTAATACTGATGTAATTTTTTATTCACAACATTGAGAATGTTTATTTAATTCTGACCTGATGTAAACACAGTGGTCTTCCCAGCGACTTATATAAGGGTCAACTGCAAAATACCATGTTTTAAAGCGCTAAAAGAACTTTAACGTGAGCATGTACAATGTACAATATATCAAACCATATACATGATATAGTATACAAGTTGAATAAATAAAAAATGATGAACAGATCACATACAACTCTGAAGAAAAAAATCAAGTTCATTGACGCGTATAACTTAAGACATTGTTGAATGAAGACATTTAAATAAAAATGTATTTTAAAAAAATGAACTTAATGAAATTCTTATCAGTGAAGATGTCATGTGTCACCTTACCCAAGCCCTGTGGTGGTTGTTACATGGCAGTATAGCCTGCAGTAATAGATGAGTCTGTTATAGTTTATGTAACTTATGATTATGGTGGCACATCAAGTGTGTGAATATTTCCCAAAAACAAAACAAATATAGGACCTATTGATTTAAATAGGATCTGCAGTGAGTGCATCAATCAGTAAAATCTAGTAGCCTTTGTTTACAAATCAATCAGACTGTGATCTTGATATTTTTATTGAACTTAGAGAATACAGAAAAAAATCATCAGGAAAACTTTCTTATATGTCATTATTTTAAATACTAATAGCAAGCATATAAATTTGATGACAAGAACATTTAGTTGATGTTGTTGTGGATTAATTAGTTCTATCATAAAACTAAATGAGACTGCTCTTTCAGAGATTCCTCGTTTGCAGTGGATGGAGAAAAGCTATGCCAATGAGACTGCATTGGCCATGGAGGTGGCATTGGTGCTTACCTGAATTCAGATATGCCGTCTAAAAGGAGACCAGACATCGAACGTAAGAATCTTGAAAATATTGTTCATGTAGTGATTATTGTAAAAACTAAATGGCTAATATATGCTATTTATCTACCACCATCCCTATCAAACATTACTTTTTCCACCTGTAATGGCTGTATAAACAATTTTTCAGACAAAGGATCCAGCTTTATAGAAATATTCATAGGGGATCTGTGTATTTCCAGAGATAAATCTCAAATCCTTTTTGATATTTGTGACTTTTTGTTTTCGATACCTCACTAATATTGTAGAAAGTTTGTTTTACATTGTTTTTTTTAAATAATTTTAGTGTAACAACATGACAACACAGGAACAGGAAAACTTCTACCGTCATTCAACTGGAATTGTTGATGAAACAAAAGATTCATTCCTACATCTACTGGATTTCCATCTGACAAATCAAGGCATAACACTTGAGAGGTTCATACAGATAAATGAACATGAAATCTACCACCATTGCTACAATCGCTATCCATGTTGTCAATGTCCACCTGGCACTCGTGCAGAAACCAGAGGCAGTCGAGTCCTACATCCACCACAAATGGACATATTGTTTAACAAAACTGGCACCAAGTTACCAGTACATAATCTTAGAAGTAAATCAGCTCCAAACTGTTGTTGTCCTGTTAATCCTAACCTCCAGCTACTGGACCTTGACTTCACCCTGGCTAGATTTCTTCTGGTTAACTTTACAACACTTGTGCCACTAGGATCTCCAGAGAGAAATGCCTTTGATAATCTTGTGAAAATTAGAAATGAATCTTACGGACATGCTAAGGAAGGAAAGATCCCAAATGATGAATACAAGAAGTCCATGGCAGAAATAGAGAATTCGTTACTAGTTCTAGCAAAGGTGTATGGAAAGGAAGCAGAAACCAAACAGAGTCTGCGTGACATCGCTAAACAACCCTTAAATCCTGCTTTATGTTTACAGTTGCAGAGCACACTTCTCCAACAATGTCAGATAGATGAGGTAAGAGTCTTATGACCCTAATCATGAAAACTAAATATATATGTACAAACAGCTAGATCATTTCATTTTTAGTTGTTGGTTCTTGAGTTTTCCAGTTTCTTGGACTTTGATTTGTGGGTTTCCTTTTTTACAGTTTTTTTGGTGTTCAGTATTTTTTTTATTACTTTCACCTGTAAAGAAGTAATAGTATAATCCTACATGTAGTTTTTCCACAAGAACAATTCAACTGTTAGGATTCTATTGGACAGTAAATTTTAACAGCCACTAGTCAAATATAGAGAGTGTGTGGGACTGATAAGTTTACCTTTTGTGGTACAATGTACATGTAGAAACAATGTTTTTACCCCCATTTTAAATCCACAAAAGTATCTTTTATTGTGCAAAGAGGGTGGCATTCACCAATACCCAAGCATGTTGTTGCAAATTATGGTCTGGTTAAAAAATTTCCCATTTATGAATTATGGTTAACTTTCAGGTTTTCCATTTATGAACTTCAATTTATGGTCCAGTTTAGGCTTTTCTTATTATAATTTATACTTCAAACAAGCTCCAATAGAGAACATCCATATCACTCACCAGGGGAACGGCTGGGCAGCTCTGTGGAGTTAACCCTTCCAGTACCCTGATAATGCAAGTGCAATGGATACAAAAGGAGATATATTACGATGTATCAAAATTAATAAATTTTTTTTTATATTTTCAGACAATGAAACAACTAATTGCAGAATTGAAATTACCAGGTATACATATGCTCTTATTTTTTCACAGCATTTACTCTCATACCGATCTATCTAGAACTGAAAAAATGTTCATCGTATACTAGTACATGTGTATTTCATATTTATTTAATTAAAATTAATTAATTGTTGTACGTAATTCAAATATCTGTGAAGTTATGCATTACTTTGTTGACAATCATGGTCCTTATCAAGTTATGCATAAATTTTTACATTTTAATCTTTGTCTCTGTGATTGCCTTCTAAATAAAACTGGTTTGTATGGTCATTGCAAATTATATTTTATTATCTCACCATTGGGTTCACATTAAATAGAATGTTTAGACAGTAGTCAAATAATGCATATAGCAACTTACATGGTTTTGGGAAAATCTTACTTTCAATGCAACAAGTACATTAATTTTTCTTTTTCTGTTAAATAAAAAAATTAAGGAAGTTCACAAGACACAATCAAGAATAACCCCTTAAGTTATCGCAATAACATTTCATTGATGTTTGTAGAATATCTGATAACAGATCTAAAGGATATCAGTGTAGTTGAAGGAAATGATGCCAGACTGGAACTGTGGACCAGGGAGAGGGATGTTATTGTAGAATGGTTTAAAGGTGACCTGGGAATAGAAGCATCTGACAAATATGTTGTTGAGACCTTAGGTCAGGTTCACAGCCTCATTGTAGCAAATGCTGACCTAACAGATCGAGGAATTTATGAAGCTAGATTTTCTGAATCTAAACGTACTGCACAAATCAATATTGAAGGTAAAGTTATTATAGTTATAATTTACTATAAATCGCAAAGCAAATTCCTTAGAAGAAATTGGCTGCCACTAAATCCTAATTTTTGATCGACTCAAATGTTTAAAAATCTTCTATGCAACAATGTATGATGACTTCTTGCGTGAATATTTATTGCACAATAATTACAGTTTTTTAAATGCTAAAGTGATCAGCAAGTCTAAATATGAAAATCACTCTATTGTACTAAATGACTTGAGTTATTTCCCTTAAAAGATGATTTAAGAAAAATTTGGAAGTTTTTGACTTATTAGAAGGCGCCTGTATCATTACATTTGAAGCAATAAAAAATTGGTAGGAAGGAACCATGTCAAACAAATGGACAGACACAGATCTTACCAAATATTTTCAAAAGAAGCGACTGTTAACTTTAATTGTCATGTCTACAACACATGTTGTCTTTGAGATAAAACAGTGTGTGTATAAAAATATTTAAAACAAAATTGTGATAAAGTTACCATCAAAGTACAATTCATCATGCACAAAATACCGAACACCAAACAAACTGCCATAAAAGACAATCCAAACATCAATGTCTAAGAAACTGGAAAAATTGAGAACCAACAACCAAAAATATAGCAACTACAGCAATGGTCCTGACTTAGTACACACATTTCAAGAGAAATGGTGGGTTCAGGCCAGAATTTTTAAATTTTCTGTTTAACAGAGAAATTTGAAAAAAAATTAAGGTAGAGGAAGCGAAATAAAAATAAACAAAAAAGTGGAAAATTATACCATACTATAGGAAAGAATAAACAAAATGTAATCTGCAGTCAGATTTAGGGAAGGTTGCGTAGCAAACTTTTCCCACTGCACCAAGGATGAAAATTAATTCCAAAAACATTATAAATACTGCTTTCAAGCCATAGTGAGAAATTAGTTCCAGCGAAGCCTCTATAATCATTGACATGGTCTGTGAACCATGGATGTCAAATAAATAGATAGAAAATTGTGTTTGATTACTGACTTTTTGTACAGGATACTTTACAAAGAACCCCCAGGATATAGAATGTATTGAGGGGGAGACAGCAGAGTTTACATGTGAAGTTAAAGAAGACAGCCTACCTGCTCGCTGGAACAAAAATGGAATCCAGTTGAAAAATGATGGAAAGTATGAAATTTTGCAAGCAGGAAAATTTCACAGACTGTCCATTAAGAAAAGTGAGCTACATGATACAGCAAAGTATTCAGTCATTATAAACAACAGAGTCAGAGAAGCATCTCTTGTTGTGATAGGTAAATAAACTTCCAAATCACAGATACCATTATTGATGTTTTGAGAGCAGTGTACATAGAATTGAATTTCTTATACCCTGCTTAGAAGAAGAGGGGGTATACTCTTTTACCCTTGTCCCTCTGTTCGTCCATCTGAAACAGAAATTTTTGTTGTAGCTGCAAAGTTTCAGGTCTTTCAAGAGGGGGACTACTGTAGTTCTATATGGTGAATAGCGATTTTATGCTCCTTTGTTATCTACATGTACCTACTGTTTACTGAAAACATAACTTTTTACACATAGTTGACATACTAGCACATTTTTGTGAAAGCCGGTGCTTCAAAAGTGAGCATTAGCTCACAGTCCACACTTGTTGTTTCTTCCCGCCGAATAAATGTAGGATTTATTTGAGAAGTTGAGGGCATTTTGTATTCCAATATGTGCTGGTATTGTGAAAATTGTGGATCATTTATGTATAAATTTTGTTTTTAGTAGTAGGAAGTAATGAACATCAGCGTAGCATTAATAGGGTCAAAGTGATATTAGCTGAGCTAATACAAGATATGCATGGTCTATTATTTTTAAATGAGATACATTGCTGAGTATCCATATAAATGTATTAACCGTGTATGTCTTGATTAGGTCTACCTCCGTAACAAATATATACTACCTACTGTCCTAAAGCATCGGATTTGAAGCAAAATAATTCTTATTATGTATGGTTCATTGTCAGTAATGATGCTACCACTTATCAATGGACTATATAAAATATACCAACCATGTATAAAAAATAAATAGGTTCGCATGACGTCAATCAGCCAATTTAGAACACAGAAACTTGCAGGGCATAGTATATAGGATTCTACCTTCCTTGGCTTATTAAATTTTATCATACTCTGCTACATGTATATAACAATTAAATGAATCTTTGTTTCGCCAATCTCTGGGTCTGATTTTTGAAACTTACCAGTCAGGCTGGTATTTTTCTGTAATGACAATATTTCCTTGGTTTCAAATATAAATAAATGTGATACCTTATTATTTATAAGGTATAAAACTTTTAAACAGCCAATTACTAAACTAGGGCTTATCACATTATAACATTTTCTGCAGTGGATATATTCTGTGAAAATGTAATGGTTAGACTGTATAATGTAATCCATAGAAATTAACCTGAACTTAGTACAGACACAATAGACGCCCCTGCGTGACAAGTGACATGACAGTTGCAGGATTATTAAGACAATTAAATAACATACAAAACTTGTTTATCATGCACACCTTAATTACATTTACAAATATGCTGCTAACTATAAAAGCAATAGATTAAATTGGAAGATATGGAGAAGATAACTGGCAAGTACTCTTGTCTCAGTTACCTGGCCTACAAATTCTCGTATATTAATTAGAATAACGAAATTTCTAAATTCTTTGGCCTCACACACCTCCATTATGTGTACAAACTTCCTACAGTATAAAAGTTGTAGCTCTAAAACTGTAGGAGAAAATAACTACACAGGCCTTGCATGCCAATATTTGCTGTGTAAATGTTACACAGCTAAAGGGGCCTCGGTGACCGAGTGGTCAAGGTAGTTCATCTACTATTGATCATGTGGTCTGTCAACAGTGAGATTGCAGGTTCGATTCTCACTGCAGGCAGGGTGTACTCGACTCCAATCTTAATTGACAAGGATTGCCAGTTTTCCTACCGCAGGTCGGGGGTTTTCTCCGGGTTCCTCCCCCAATAAAAACTGGACGCCATGATATAGCTGAAAAATTGCTGAAAGTGGCGTTAAACACCATCAAACAAACAAACAAATACACAGCTAAATGGCAACCAAACATTTTTTACAAACAGTTTAAGGGTATAAATACATCGGAAGTGCACAATACATTTCGCTATTTACACTTACAAAACTTTTTGTGAAATTCAATGCTGATCTGTAACAAATTTCATCAAACAATTGGGGCCTCAGTGCCGAGTGGTTAAGGTAGGTCGTCTACTATATCACGCAGTCTGTCAACTCTGAGATTGCATGTTCGATTCTCACCGCGGAAAGGTGTACCCTACTCCAATCTTAATTGACAAGAATTGCCAGTTTTCTTACTGCAGGTTGGGGGTTTTCTCTGGGTATTCTGGCTTCCTCCCCAATACAAACTGGACGCCATGATTTAGCTTTAAAGTTGCTCTTTAAACAAACAAACAAACAATCATCAAACAATTCAGATTGTTTCTGTTTGATCGTCCCTCAATTAAAACAGTATTATGTTGGATACATTTGTACATTTGTTCCATTATGTTTTTGTAGAATTTTTTTTACTTTTTAAAGCATTTTGATGACTTTTAGTGAAGTTGAATCAGGATCAAGATTGACAATTAAAGACTAAACCTTGATTTTCTGGAAAAAATTTTTTTGGAACACGAGTAAAAAAATACAAAGCAAGGTTAACAAGGCAAACCAGAAACTGGTATAATTAAAAGATCCTTTAAATACATTGATAGTGAAATGTTTGTAACTTTATAAAAAAAGGCCTTGGTAGACCACATCTAGAGTATGCAAGCACAGTCTGGTCAGTTACAAACAAGGAGGCCTTACTTATAGAATCAGTTCAAAGAAGAGCTACACGCTTGGTAAGAAGTATAGTGCATTTAAGCTACAGTGATAGGCTAAGATGGCTGGGTTTACCATCATTACAATACCATCATGTTAGAGCAGACATGATAGAAACATTAAAAATCCTAAGTAATATGGACAAAGTGGAGCTAGACAATATGTTACCTTTGAACACCAATAGCATCAATACAAGAGGGGACAACCTAAAATTACTTAAAAAGCATTCCAGGACAAAAAAAGGAAGCAAATATTTTCCCAAAGTATTGTAAATAGCTTACCAACCAGTACTGTGGAAGCCAAAACTGTAAATAGTTTTAAAAGCCAATTAAACAAAGCTTGGAAGACACCAATCATTAAGTTTGAGCCCAACATATATGGACTAGAAGCGGGTATCATACAAATTCAGATGGGTCAGAGAGGCACAGCTGCCTAATGTACAGACCACTAAAGAAAAAGCAACAAAGTCAAAACATGCCAAGTAAGAACCATACATATTTTTGCATTGTGAATTTGAGTATTTTCCTAAAAAAAGGTGAGGGTCCACACCATTCATTGATGTGTACTTGACACCGTGTAGTGGATGATGTGGTGATGATTCTGACCATTCTGATGAGGAGGAATACAGCACAGAGTCTGGGGTCTGGAGGGCCATGTGTAGAGAGGGACTCATTGAGGAATAAAAAAATTAAAAAAATAATCATAACTTATTTCTTTCAAATAGCATTTATAGGTAGTTATTGCCATTAAAACTAGTTCAATCCACCGTTTATTTTGAAATGACTGTACCCCAAGTCAGCACCATTCAGGTCTTCCATATCTCTGGTATGCAATTTTCTTATTGCTCTTCTTTGACATGAGTAACCAACCATGTTAGTAATTTTGTTTTTTGCCTTTATTCTGCTAATATTAATCATATCTGGATTCTTAATAATTCAAAAGAACTTTTGGAAATTTTAAGATCTAGATCGATATTTAATACTACCTTGCTGCTATAATCTAAAATCCTGTCTTAAATCATACTTAAAGCCTTTAATTCCACATATGCTCACACATATGTAATTTAAGGTTTCGACAGTACGTTTTTTTCTACTAAAGAACTACAAGGCAAATCATTCTACAGCAAAGAACAAGTTTATGGTATGCAAGATTTTCTGATCGAAAACATATTTGTAACTTTTGGAGTGTGTTTTTCAGCAATTGGAATTCCAATGGGGACAAATTGTGCCCCACTTCTTGCCGATTTGTTCCCTATATTCATATGAAACAGAATTTCTTCGACATTTTATTAAAGTCAAGAAGATAGCAGAAACTAGGTCCTTTAATTTTACATGTTGATATATTGATGATGTCCTTTCAGTTAACAACCCTCAATTTGCTGTTTGTTTGTTTGTTTGAATGTTGTTTCAGCAATTTTTAATTTTTCTAATTTGCTGACCAGCTTCTGTTAATATGTCATTCAGAACTACAAATTAAATTTAAGAAACCATAGAAACAGCTTCATCTACATCATTTTTAGACTTACACCTCGAATATGACACCAACGATCATCTTAGCACAAGAATTTACGACAAACGAGACTATTTTAATTTCAAAATTATACATTTTTCTCATCTATGCAGCAATATTCCAGCTTCTCCTGCATACAGCGTCTATATATTTCTCGATTGGTCAGGTATGCAAAAACTTGTAGCGAGTATACTTATTTTTGTAAACGCCTATTTCTTCGTGATAAACTGATAAACTAATGTTGCAAGAAAAAATGACTTGTCCATGTCTTTAATAAGTTTTACTATAGATACCACTTCCTTGTCGAAAAATATTCTATCTCATTGGAAAATATGGTTACAGATTGTGTTCCCAATTTTGAATTTAGTGAACAGTGGATGTGCTACGATGATTGTTGGATACACCTATTATTGGCTAGAGGTATATGATACCAACTAACCAACTCAAATACTACAGTAATGGAAGTGGGAGATTTAGTATGCCATAAAACCTAGTTTTACCCACCATTTCTTTTGAAATGCATGTACCATGTCAGGACCATTACTGTAGTTGGTCGCCGTTTTCTTGGACTTTAATTTGCGAATTGTCTGTTTTGGCAGTTTCATCAGTGCTCGGTATTTTGTTATTGCTTTCATTTGTAAGGCATGCTAAAAGAAAATCTTTTTGGTTGGATACCAGCGGTAAAAGAAAGGCTCTTTTGTTGCTTAATACAAAGGGATACAGCACAAGTGTTCTGGATATGCATGTGGAGTAGCTTATTACAAGCTGAGATAATTTGTTCAAGTATGATGACATGTCTGGAAAAGTTATTATACTATTTTGTGCTACCATAAATCCAACATCCATTCTTAGAATCGACTACATGGACTACTTGCACTTCTCACTAACCTGTATTGACTTAGGGCACTAAATTAAAATACATAATGCCATATCATAATTAATATACTGTTTATATTTACACTAAGATATTTATGTGGTACAAACATGGCACTGAAGTGATCACATCAGACAAATATAAAGCAGAGAGGCATGGAAGACTTCACAGACGTGTTGTAGTCAACACAAGGCTTGATGATAATGGAGAGTACTGTGTCAAGATAAAAAAACTGTGTTCGGCATTCTCAAAGCATTACTTTATTTTCTTTACAGAATATTTCACTAAACCTCTAATTAGTTTAACATGTATAGAGGGAGAAACTGTTCAATTTGAATGTGAAGTACTTGGTGACAATCAAGCAGCCATGTGGTACAAACATGGCACTGAAGTGATCACATCAGACAAATATAAAGCAGAGAGGCATGAAAGACTTCACAGACTTGTTGTATTCAACACAAGGCTTGATGATAATGGAGAGTACTCTGTCAAGATAAAAAACTGTGTTCGGCATTCTCAACTTATTGTACAAGGTAAGTGTACAAAAGTCAGGGATTATATGTGATATTTGTATAAGTAGTCCTACTTCAGGAAGAAATATATAAAGAAGAAACAATAAAAATGTGTATTACGGTGGAAAATCTTCGTACCTTTCTTATTATAATTAAATGGAAACAAAATCAAAATGTGATGCTATTCTTCAAATATAAATAAACACTTACGCCTTTTGATATTTATTATATTTTAAACGGTTATGTTTTTACAGTGAATTGACCACTATCTTCTCACTAGATTTAGGCACTAGAAATTACTTGACATCCAAGTACCTACATGTACCTATGAAAATAACTTGAACCGGTCAATCAGTATCAACATGACATGCAAAGCAGAAGGTTTTTCTGGTTGTACTATAAGACAAGGTTTTGGCAATAGTATGTTTCGTATTCCTGATCAAGCAAGAATCCAGACTTTAAATATTTCTACCTAAGACCAGTAACAACTTTGTATGCAAAAAGTGTTTTTTATTGTCTATAGATCTTCATTAAGGTGACCTTGTTTTACATATTGTCTTCAAATTCAAATAACAAGGTCAAATATCAACTTTGGACATGTAAGCATTATATCCAAAACACCATAACAGATAGTGACATACAATAGATTGGAAAACACTCCTTATAAAGATCTTTATTTGGTATATTTGGTCTGAAACAGTTTGATAGACTGTTTTCCAGTTACAGACATTGCGCCCTTTCGGTTTTCAGACATTGCGTCCTTTGGGTTAATCGGTTTTTCAATTTTAACGTAAAACTGCAAGAGATAATATGGTAAGCATTTAGGTTCATTGTGAGCAGTAGGAAAAGGGTTTCAATTTTAGCCCAAGGTCAAAAGTCAATGGTCAATGTCCTATCATAGTAACAATGTAATCGTTATAAAAAGCCCTTAGAAACCATTTATTTTTATAATAAGGATGACACAATTTACTTAAATATGTCATTTCACAACCTGAAGTGGCATTATGTCCCGAGCAACTGCATAAAAGTATTGAACAATGATATTGTTTAAATCAGGACCACTTTCTTTACTCCAATAACTAATTTTTTATTTCTGGAAGTGACATTTTGTGCTAAGCAACAGACAAAATATCCATAGCATATATTTTCTGACTTAAGAGCGGGAAAGAACTTCACATTTGTTCTAAGAACACATTGATATCCCTATACAAATCGTGTACAATAAATATGAGTGGACCTGTTTATTTTTGTATTTCATGTATATTATCACTTCATCACTTTGTTTAATGTCAGATATTGATAAATTTATGTCAGATATTGATTAATTTTATAAGTTAGCCTCTCTTCAATTTTAGTTTAGGTCAACTTACAAAAACAGAACAACTAGTAGAATAATAGTCAAAATCTGCTTACATTAAAACATCTGTATATTATAGGCAACACATGATTAAATTGATTAAAATATATTTTTTGTTTCATTTTGTATATTGAACAATTACAGAATCATTAAATATGATAATTTTGTCAATATTGTATTTTTTTAAATATAATAATTCATTAATGAAATCACTTGTGATTAAGTTATAAACAATAATATTTCCTAAAGCTTTTGAAAGAGTTTTCTATATTTAGAAAAGTTTACTTCATTAAAAAAATATGTGCATAGGTAAGCTTCTATTACACAAGATTAACGAAGGTTTAGACTATTACAATGCAGTATCTGATAACAAACATGTAACATAATTATAACCAGCACACTGAAATAACTGACATAAAACTTATGAGGTATCTATTAAAGCTGGTGAATGTCCTACACTATTGTCATGTATATTTTATAACCATCCATTCAAAATCAGGCTGATCCAAAATCTGCCTTTTAATTATGTGCATTTATTACATATTGAAATTTTTGAAATGATTTCTATTGGTTAAGACCACCCAAAAGCCCTGACCTTATATTCTGATATTGTTTGATTAAAACCAATATTGACTACCTTTATCGATCATGTTGTCAGGTGGTTTTACTCTGATAATGTTTGATCAAAATATATATTGACTACCTTTTTCTATCATATTGTTGTCAAATGGTTTTTTTGTTGTTTTTTTATAGTTATAATTATGATAAACTTGAAAAAAAGATTTTGTTTTACTTTCAACATTAAAAGGTAGAGACTATAACGGTAAATTTGTTAATTAGACACCATAACATCAATGCAATTACATATATTTAAGAAATATTGAGTTTATGGCAAATGTCAATGAGACAATTAATAACCCTTTTGTGTGATTAACTCAGAAATATTTATATACAACCCTGTTTAGCCTGTTTAGTTTTTGTCTCGCCTACGACGATAGTCACTTGAGGCGAGACATATATATGGGAATCTGAAAGCGGCGCCGTCAACACTAGGACATCTTGGTTTATATCTTTGTAAGCCCTAGGTCCATCAAATTTGGTCCAGTGGTAGCTTATAATGAGAACTTGCCAGTCAGTCACCTGTCACCTGACCTTGACCTCAATTTTACAGTCCAGTGACTACGTTAAAGTTTTTGTATTAAGGCAGTTCCTCTCTAACTATGCATGGTATATTTAAAATCATAACAATTTAATGATATTTATGTAATGCTTTTGACGTAAGTTTTTTCGTTACGTTACTGATGTGGATTGCAGGCGAGACATTTTCTGTGTCCACACTTGTTTCTATTTTACAACCGTTGTCGCAGGGAAATAATTTATTACAAATTCGAAGTACATGACTTGTATCATTCTTTTATTGAGATTTAATTTTTGTAAGTTCATGTGACACAATGAAATAGAATATATGATAGAAGTTTTTGCTTTTGTCGTAAATCTGATTAAATATTATATTTCGGAATTTTTACGAATTGTGGCACAGAAGGAACACTTGGATCAAACCGCAACTAATAATCTTTTTAATTGTTTATAATAATGTAGCAGTAATCTTTCATTGATCACCGAGGTTGTCTGTTCGAGACTTACGAGAGGGTATGCTGGACTCCCTAAATTTGCAAAAATTATAAGGTTTCACTAGGTACTCCAGCTCTTCCCTATATATACTCTACGCCAAATTATAGAGCGTAGTATAATTTTTGAAATTAGTGTTGAATAAACTTTAAACAAAACATACAAATAAATGCAAATGTGAAAGCTTGAAGTGAAACAAAAAACTATGATTCCACCTTGGATTTGTTCGTCTTTCGCACGTTTTTCCGCTTTATACAATTTCAAATACAAATACCAGAGGTACACCTCTGCACTAGAGGTAAAATGCTATTTGAGGTCATTGTGCGAGTTGTTTTTAATTAAATATTTTTTTTAATAAAATTACTTTATGTGATTGTCTTTTCACATGTTTTTGGATCATCGTACTTAACTGTTTATCTTCCTTCACAGATGCTTTAATTATATATTTCCATCTACATCATTTATAACTTTACACTTCATGTAGTTTAAGCTTTATTTTTAGATAAACGAGCCGGAAATAAAATAACAGTTGACATCTTTATATTAATAAAATTAGCGACTGAAACAAATTCTTAATTTCACTAACATGAAGTTTGATGGATGTATAAGAGCGATTAATCCTAATCAGTCCTTCAAATCAGCCAAATTGATTGTTTCAAATCTGTCAATTGAACGATTTTACTGATGCGTCGGATAGATAACTGATTGATGACGGATTTTGGAACTCTGACAGATTGCTAAATGTGTTGTGTTTTCAATCTAAGCTACTATTTGTCTATTTTGAGAAAAGAGCTCAATGTGACGATAGTGTCATTAATCTCAAGCTCCCTTTCAGCCTTTGATAGATGTTAACTGAGATTTTCAGCAACAAGACATCATAGCTGAAGTTGAAATAAAAGTCTGGGCAAACGTTCTTTGTTGTTTCTTAAATAGACCCTCCACAACTTTTGCCTCTTCCAACAGTACAAAAAAAGGCAACAAGGATTGGAACACACAAATTGTACCCACTCGATTGTCAATAGTCTGTTGAAAATCTGCCCTCCGAATATAACATTTAGTTTATCAATTAAAACATCGAACATTAAACATTTCGACTTTAGTGAATTATACCCCCAGTCATAAGAGAGGCTATATTGGTAATTAATCAGGTGTCGTTAAATGAATTTGTATTGAACATGATAAATTAGCAACATTGTGTTTAATGGCACATACTTTTATCATTATGATGTGGAGAACAATTAAGAAGATTTTTCCTTTTAGATACTGCTTTACAAGTGATACTTGATGCCACAGAATTCAAAGGACTTCTGATCAAAGGCTGGTACGAGGCATATTGGAATCGAATATACCTGGCTGGAGCATGCAATGTTGGCAAGACTACCTTGGCCAGTCTATTTATTGGTGAAGCTATTCCAAAACATTGGAACTCGACTGATGGTTTAAGAATTTATTTTGGAAGGAATGGAATAGACATAAAAGAGAGAAAAATGATACCCCTGAAAAAAAGTATGTAAATAATTATAAGTTTAAAAAATACATGATGATGATTTAGATAATACACTTGGGTAATTATACCAGTTAGCTAAAAATGAAAGGTCGAATTGACGTACATACATCGTCAGAATTTAAAAAAATGACTGATGGTCTGATCCATTTTCACTGCTCACTCCAATTGGTCCATTCAACTTTCAATGATGGATTGATTGATACAAATATATTTCAAAATTAAAATTATTTTCCCTTACCTAATATCAACCAGAAGAAAATTATATTTACTAAGCCGTTTAAGGTGAGGTAAATATATTTGTATGAGGGTTAATAAAAAGTAATGCCAACCCATGTTAAAGTCTATAAATGTTTTATTATAATATAAATACATTTAATATGAAAGTAATGATATACAGGTCAAAGTTAATTCAGACAACACCATCATAGATATTTCTTTTTAGACACTGTCAGGGTTCTGGAATCTATTTTTAGGATACACCAGGGTGACATAACTTTACATTGCACTTGGATCGAGAGCTTGCCTATTTGAATTCCAGGTAGTTCTCATGCTAAATCATCACTTTTGAAGGCATTTTAAGTCAGACAAATGAAAGAGTTTTTATAGTTTTATAATAATAACTTTTGCGCTCAAAAATATTATACATTTATTGACTTTTATATAGGTTAATACCTGGTTTTATCAACCTTGAAAAAAATTATATCCACCGAACCATCGGCTATCCGCCGAGCCAACGGCGAGTGAGGATATTATTTTTAAGGGTTGATAAAACCAGGTACTAACCTATATACAAGTCGATGAATGTTTTATTATATGATTGTGTTTTATTTTACACATGAAGTCTGTAATAAAACAAAGATAACAGTAACAATTTGTTTCAACAATAACAACAGTAAACTATCACATTTTAAATTGAAAGAAATTCATTGGCAGACTACGTTGGCCCAACATGATTTTGCTCATCTGCCCTACATTGGGCAAACGTTGGCCTAATGAGACATAGCCAACTTAGACTGCACACAGCCAACATCTTGCCAACATACTTGTGTGTGAAGTTAGGTTGGGCCAACGTTGGCACAACTTGATTTAGCCTAATCGTCTTTTAAACAAGTCAAAGGATCAATGATCTCTGCTATAAAACACTGAAATGTGTTGCTATTGGTTGGTTGTCAATTACAAGAACATTACATTTATGATCAACTTTATTCCAATTCAGCTTTATCAGCAGCTTCTCTTCTCTTTTTTACGAAAGACTTTTTTCTAACCACTCTACATGTATATCTCTTGCGAATTTTAACCAGTCCTTAAGTACATTGTCAATATGACTCACTAGCTGAACGCCTAGTCCCTTCTTCCTCACATACCCTGAAGAAAATGAAATATAGAATTAAAATATATTTTTGTCATGTATTTTCATTTGTCATTTTGTTTTTGTTATTATTGTAATTTTTTATGTAAACGATTCATCAATAAGGCACATAAAACCATTGATATAGTCTAAAAACGTACATGAACTTACCTGTTACTGGACATTCCGTAGGATCTTTTATCCCTTGCCCTTTCTAGCCTACATGTATTGTCTTTACATAACTCTTCATTGTGCGCCTATCCTATTCTGTAAGATCGGCCTTGATGATTTATTCAGGTACACTGTAGTATATAAATAAAACAAATGTGTTAATTCTTCCATGTATATTTTCTGCAATATTTTTTACAAGACTTATATGTTTTATATTTGCATTATGTTTACGAATTATAATAAAACACAAGCTGAAAAATAAACAAACAAACAAAACAAGCCTGTGGAAAAGTAGGGTGCAGTTAAATAACATATATTGTTCATTAATAAAAATACCTCAGAATTCAAACTAATAAATTAATGTACTTACATTATATTTTGTGTTAAATAAAATACTCCAAGCTGTCCAAAATGGAGACCGATGTGAATTCCTGACACAGATGATGATATAGAAATTGATCTGAAATAGGATATTAATGTCCCGCGTCTAATCTGCACACTAATTGTTCTAACAATTTAAAGGTCATCAGATTTAACTATAAATATATATCCCAGATGTCCCACATGTGTTGAATTAATTAATTAATTAGCAAGGTTGTAAAACGTATGATCTAAATGCACTCATATTTTATTATTCACTGCAATTTTTATGTCATATATTTCCATTTACATTGTTTAATTTAATCGAGCATTAATTTTTGTGTGTGGACATTTTTTTGGGGTTAACGTTGGAACGCCAACAGTTGGTCACGTTACGATGGACCAACAATGGGTCGATGTTGGAAAGCCAACAAATGACCAATGTAGTGTTGCTATCTGTGTATATACAACCAAAGAAGTAGAACAAATTTCTTCTAAAACAAGACTAAATGCTGTCCTTGGCATGTTTTTAAAGATGGTATTGGTCACATCCTTTTCAAAATACATACATGTAATTTACCAATTTAATGTGGTGGGATATAAATTAGTAGTAGGAAGTGTAAAAAAAACTTGTTGGCAAATTAACCATTTGAAAGTATAAACTAATTTTTTTAATTAAGGAATACTTCAAATTTCTGAACAGGTTATACAATTTAACATGGTTTGGGTCTGTTTATACCTAATGAACCGTGAAGCATTTTATAAATGGTGTAAACAGAGCCAAACCATATTATAGAATATAACCTGTTCAGAATTTTTTTACTTTTTCATTATAATTTAATTTTAACTATAAAGCTTGACCATTTTAACGGTCAAAATAGCAATGATGTCATAGCACTATTTGAATTTTTATGGCGTAAGAATAGGTCATCTGACAAGCACAAGTTATTTTGAATAATATGGGTTCTCCATTTGAATTAGCCTAAGCAAATTAAATTATAAGGCATTAAAACAAGGTTTTGGGAAGTTTATGATCATGATAATATTCTGATGAATTTATAAAGTTTATGATTTTACTCAGCCTGAAATCAACATGCAAAAAAGCATGTACATGCACATATTTTGAAACACTGGTAAAAGTATGTGTATTCGCATTAACAAATCTGTATTATATACAATAGCATGTGAATAGACGACGTACCTAGTTGTTCAACAAAATATGTTAAACTTAAGACATATAGAATCTTTTGAGACAGACATGTACTTTGTTACCCTGAATTGATTTACAAATTCTTATCTTACATTCGTTTACCTTTACACTCATTTTTGATTGGTCAAAAGGCCTTTAACCAGTAATTCCCAGATCTGTCCATACTTTCTTAAATGATGGTTTAGGAACTACTTTATTGTTGCTATATATTGTATATTGTTATTAAGGAATCATTTGTTTAGAGAAATACATCAAAGAAAATATTTTAACAGTAAATTGCTTTGGATATATTTTTCATATTGCCGAATGAAGGGAAATAACCAAATTCGAGCTTTGTATGAAATGCGTTTCTATTAATTTCAATTAAAAAAATCATTTCAAATACACAAAACAGCCATACAACTATCATCTCTTTCTCAGTAACAAAGAATCAACAAGATGAGCTAGATTCAGGATTTTTCCACAAATCCTAATGACAACTTTTGTTCCTCCATTTAAACCGCGGTATAATTAGTTACATTAGTATTTGGAATTTAAATTTACGAAAATATTTTCATTTGTTCTGTGATCTTATGTTTTCAGTAATAATCTTCTCTGCAAATTGTTGAAACATATCTGTTGTCAATTCCAATAATTCCCTCCAGACCGACCGCGTGTTCCTCTTCGGTTCATTGTGTATATTACTACGCATCACACACTTATAATGGAATTTTATGTGGGTAAAAGATAGAAAATATTCAAAAACAATTTTCGAATAATTATTAGGATTAAACTAATATTTTCGGTAATTCATCGATATATGAATGAGGTGGAATTACTTGCAAACTGATAATATATCCATGAATTACCAAAAAAGCATTTAACCCTATAATAAATTCTCGATAACTATGTATTGATTTCATACATCATGTTTGTTTATGAAGCATTTATTTATTCAGGAAACTTGTATCAATAAATACAAATACATTTGCATTATGAAAAAATCATTTATTGTATTCTGCATTTTTTTATCATATAAGCAATATGCTAATTTCTCAAATTCAACCGTCAATAAATTCACAGATTATACATATCATTAAATGATCAATTCTGGATCGGACTGATTGGACTGATCGAAGGGATCGCTGGCAATTACCAAGATAATGACAGATTTGTTATTTTAGACGAATGTATTGGTCAGCAATCAGTTATCTATATCAATCAAAGTGTTGTTTTTATGAGTGCATTCTAGCATTTATATTAATAGTGTACCATCATTTCTATGAAAACCAAAATAATAAGTGTTTTTATCAAATTATGAAATTGACTTGCAATATTTTCATATATGTTAAGTACACTATTCAGTTGTGGAATTTAATAAAAGTAAAATTATGAAAGTCTATGTTCATGGTTATAGGTCTAGGACATTGTGAGGTTTTGTCTAAAGTTTTAAGGGGTAAGCCAAATATTGAACAACCAGATGTAGAAACTATAATGAAATGCCAAGGATCTCCAATATCTAACATTGTGCAAGATTTCGAAACTTTATCTCAAAATGAGGTTGTATGTAATTCATCTGCTGCATCGTTGTTTGGCACCAATGTTTCTTTTGGCGTTCAGACTACATCTTTTACACCACCTGAGAAAAAGAAAAATATGGAGAAAAAACTGGAGAATAGATGTAAATTGTCTAGACTTGAATTTACTTCTGTTCACGAGGATATAAAACAAGAATTGAGAAAAGGAGAATACAAAATGAAAGTAGCCCTATCTGATCTGGTGGATTTTGGTGGCCAACGATCATATGATATGACTCATCAACTATTTATTCAAAGCAAAGGGGCATTCACCTTGTTGTTTGATGGAAGAAAAGGACTTCAGGATCCATTGATAGAAGAATACCCTCAAGGGGATGTAACATCAGAATGTAAGTTTTTATAATGTCTAGAAAAGGTTATCAGGAGATCGAAGATTATTGTGGGATGTCATCAAATCAAGTTTGTTATTTGTATCTTTACATTTATAACATCAAAACTTAACGATTTGACGATGATTCATATATTGTAGGCTTCTCCCGGTAATAGAAGTTACTAAAAACTGCTGCAAGAGGTGATAATTTAGTTAAACACAAATTTTTATGAAAACCATAGTCTAGATAATTTTGACTTGCAATGATAATGTACTATTCAGATTGTTCATGATAAAAAAAGACTGTAGATCTAACGGTCAAAGTACTCATTGTGTTGGCTAGTGATGTGTCATGAACCGTAAAATAAGCTTTTAAAAGTCTACCAACATAATGTGGCCTCTATTATAATTTGTTTTGTTCTTTTTAATTTTGTATTTTTAGCCAGAGTGCATATTTAAATGATCTGTCCCTTTTCACAACCGTCCTGTGACCTTATTTCTATCCGTAGACAAGGCAACTGTCAATAAATCTTTTTATCAGTCAGAAAGTTTCTTTTTACAAATTTGGCCTGGTAATTTTTAATAACGTCTAATCTGCCAAGCAGTTTGGGCAAAGACGCTTTTGAGTCTTTTTTCTTGTACTAGTTTAACTAAACATTTTTGTATTGCTTTTCTTGTTTAAGTCACATTAAAACATAAGTTAAAAATCGTTCAAGATTCATTCTATTAACGCTTGAAAATTGACTTTCAGTTAGAATTTTAAGTAAACGACAACTTCATTATAGTCTTTCTCAATAAAAGCATGACATCTTAGACTCTTAGGAACACATAGATATCATGAGGTTGAATTATTCATTTTAAAGACTAAATCAAATTTTTAATTCAAAAGTATTCTTTAAATATGATTTATGATGTGGTCCATAATCCATTACGTTGTCTCTATTAATTTATTATTTTTTATGTTATACCGGTTCTGAATAATGGTGAAGTATGGCATGGCATTACACATCAAATAAGTTAATTAATTTGAAATTCATGCTGACGGCTGCAAAATTTAGCTTTTATTAAGGTTATTAGGGTCAATACAAACACGTAAATATTTCTGGCATGCTAACAGGAAATATTAATTTAAATATGAATGGGTAAAATATGTGGTGATTACATCCTGATTAATTTAATCTACATTAATTTAGATAAGTTTACTTGCAGCTATTCTGAAGCATTGGATTGACTCTATTTTGACGTACTGTGGTGGCAGCAATGATGACATACTTCCAGTAATACTGTTTGTGGCAACGCACAGTGACTGTTTAACTGAGGTTTGTTTAACACGCAGTTGATCATTATGAATTTACATTTGAGTATTATGTTTTTATGGTAATATCATAGTTTTTTTCCAAATCAAATGTCTTTAAACAGAAAAACTTAAATTCATAATTCATTATTTTGACCACTATATGCTTATTTAGGCTTACTATGGTTATATGGACTTCTTGAATCAATGTTAACAAAGACATCGCGGCTATTTAACACATATAATGTTCTCTATTAAAAAGTCATCAGTGATGCTCACACCAAACATATTAAGCTGCCAATAATGAATAAAGAAAGCTGTGATATAAAAAAGTAATTGTGCTAAATCTAACTAAAGTTAGAATTATAACTTTTATGTCCAAAGGTCAAAAGAATTAGACCAAATATGACTGAGCCAGGTGTTAACAGTTTGGTAATAAAACAATCTAAGACAAATGCCTTTTCCTAATTTCAGAACATTAAAACATTATTCTGTGAATCATAGAGTGGAACGATGATATTTTATGCCAGAAATAATAACTACTAGGCTAACAGCCCTCTGTAACAAACAGTGTACTGGTAGTTTTAATTGCCGTCTTTATTATTTCATTGTTTTTAGTTTTTAATTTGATGCTTTTAAACACTATCCTAGTTATTTTTCCATTTAGAAGTAATACGCAGATTGACACCTAAAGGGTCTGGATTATCTTCTAACAGGTTTTTCTCTCGTGAATCGTATGCTTGAAAGTAATCCTAAGAATAAGAAAGAAAAAATGATTGGTTTCTATATTGAAGCCCCAATACTAAAAGAGCAATTAAATAATCAATAATGTCACATGCCATTCAGTTGAAATTTCCAGCTCGAAGATTAAAGGAAATAAAACTCTTTCAACATCAAATGACAATTTTAATAACACAAAAGCAAAAACAAATGCATTTCAATATAAATGTCAATACATTTAATGCTTTCATGTCTAAAATGGATTGGTTGATTCAAAAAATGTGTGTTGTCGTATGTATACGCAGTATAGTATCGATTTTTTTGTTTACAGTTTTGTGTTGAAAGTTATACACCTTTATTACAACTGCAAATTAAATTAAACATTGGCAACAAAAACAATTGTTACATTTGAAAATCATGGTGATACAGTGTTATTTTTTTCTTAAAAGGATCAGAAGATTCAAAAGAAAGCAGAATTCAAAGAAGATCTGACTAAACTGTTTAGCAACCATGACCAACATCGCCGCATTTTGTACAACGACGTATTTTTCATAAATGGGACGGATATAAATGATACTGAAGTAGATCGTCTAAAATCAAAATATGTAGAAATTGCATTTCAACAGAAGTCATGGGGAAATAAAATGCCAATGGCATGGGTTCCTTTGGAACTACAAATGTCTGAGATGAGAACAAACAACATCAGTATTATATCAAAAGATGAGCTAACTGATATAAACAGAGGCAATGATGATCTCGCACTAACAGAAACACAGCTAGACCAGTTCCTGAAGGCTCAACATGCGCTAGGAAAGATTTTGTATTTTGATAATTACGGACTCCAGAAATATGTTGTAGTTCAACCAACGTCACTGGTAGACATTTTGAGATCTTTTATCACTGATGAAATGTTTTGGCCTAAAGAAAAAAGTCTGACAAAAATTCTGAAAGAAATGACAGATACAGGAAAGATTAGAAAAGCAGATCTGTTCAGACTTTGGTCTCAGGATGAATTTAATGTACACATGCCAGATTATGACTTCAAAGAGTTTGTTCTTCAAGTACTAATTCACCTAGATCTGCTTGTAGACCCAAAGCGTTCTATACATAGTAGTAGTAGAGATTTCTTTCTTGTACCATGTATAGTTAAACGCGGACCAACTGATGATTTTAAAAATAATCTTAGTGAAGGACAAACCATTTGCATGTCATATAAACTTTTAAAGTCATCTATACCCTCTGCACTAGCCTTCAAGTTAATTGGTTCTTTATTGAATGTTTGGCCTTTGAAGGAAACACACAACAGGATATGTTTATATCACAAAGCTGCAATTTTTTCTATCGACAAGTACAACGAGTTGTACCTTTGGGTTGAAGGTGAGAGAGTGAAAGTGTACATGATGAACACAAGATCAAAACATTTCATATCAATAGACTTTGCTTCTTGTGCACAAGAATGCTTAGCTCTCTCTTTGACGAGTTCACTGGAGTTCTACCACAGCTCTTTTGGCAACTTTATGTCAAAAGCAGCAATGTCAAACTTATTTGAGTTGGAAGTTGGAGATATGTGTGCTGGAGGAACATGTTGCATTACGCTAGCAGAAGCCCAAAAGAGATTAACATGGAAATGCATAAAAGGAAAGGAGCATTCAACGTTTGCATTGTACTGGACTCATGACAAGGTATTGTTAAATAATGTAATTAAATGCATATATTTTATTGTAAAATTATAACTCCGGATCGGGCACAATGTATAATGAAGTAGATGGGAGTTCTAATTGGCATTTTAAGCATGAAACCCAGAAGCAGTCAATATAAAATAAAACTTTTAAAATCATTGATCAAATAAAATTTAACTTTGATGGCATACATGTATTGTACCAAGGTTTTTTAATCAGGATTTTAACTGCTTTACTGTTTCATGTACACAAATATATTTGATAATTGATGTATTAATTGGCTTAGTTTTACAGTAATATGTATCTTTAGCCCTACTTTGTTGTAGAAATAATGTTATTTTGCCAGCAATTTATAATCTATATATAATATTGTTTTCTTTCAGAAGATGGAAGTTTGCAAGCCAGACTGTGGAGGTATAAATAAATAATGTAGTTATAAATTACACTAGTCTAGCTGGAATGTATTTTTAAAAATACAAAATACAAGACTAAAAAATGAACAAAACACTACTTTTAAATGTTTGCATGCATAAGACTTATCAGTTAATTTCTTGTCATATACTTTCATTAGACAAGTGTTAATGTCATATTCGATTATTGTTTCTTTGTTCAGATCAACCAAGCGAATCATTCCTATGCTTTAGTTTTATTATGGTCCCGCCTTTGTTACAAAGGGTCAGTGTGAGCTATTCTCATCACATGGCATCCGTCATTGTCAGCAGCAGTAAACTTTTCACATTTCAATCGTCTTCTCCAAAACCACTTGGCCATTTGTAACCAAATTTGGCAGGAATGTTTATTGGGTGTGTCTTAACAAAGATTTTTTGGTGCTGATCAAATATTAAACATGGCTGCCAGGGCCATTAATGTGTTCTAATTGGCTGATTTTCTAAAATCTTGGCAGAATGATTTGAAATATTGCAGCAATGTACCTAAGACAGTCCTTAACAAAGTTTTAGTTTTTTGCAGATCCAAAATCCAAGATAGCCCCCACCATAGAATACAGCTTAACATAGGACCTTACGGAAAAACCATACAAACTTCTTTTATAACACTGTTACGCACAATTAAACCAAATAATCCAGAAGTGAATATTGGATAGTAATCTTATTATTTTGAGTTTTTCAAGCCAATAGGAAATTCAACACGGCTGCAAGAGCTGCAAATGCCTTCTGATTGGCTGAAATTGTGAAATTGGTTTTCCTCACAAACCACATGGCAGAAGGAATTGTGATATTGTAGAAATGTACCTCAGATGGTCTTCTACTTATTTTGTGTTTTTGTTTCGACCCAAAATACAAGATTTCTGCCACCATGGAACATCACTTAACAACATAGTAAAATATGAAAAAGAAACT
Organism: Limnoperna fortunei; assembly: GCA_944474755.1. NCBI lineage: Eukaryota > Metazoa > Mollusca > Bivalvia > Mytilida > Modiolidae > Limnoperna > Limnoperna fortunei. Next base: position 10,243,765 of record OX104119.1, on the reverse strand, counting down.
GTCCAACAAATTGCTGCTGATTGGAAATTCTACATGAAAATATTAATAGAAACAGCTTCACATAAACTCTTTTGCATTTTAAATCAGAATTAGCAAGATAAGTCATGTCTCTTTTTGTGTAAGTCATGTGAGAGATACATTCTCTTAAGAGCCTCTAGTTAGCTCACCTGACCCACATTTCAATCTTCTTCTCCAAATCCCCATGGCCAATTGGAACCAAACTTGGCAGGAATGTTTATTTGGTGGTTCTTTACAAAGTTTGTGTTTTTGTGTGCTGATTAAATATTTAACATTGCTTCCAGACCCATAAAAGCGTTCTGAGCCAGTGGCAAACTAAGCATGGCGGCCAGGGCAACTAATGCGTTCTGATTGGCTGATATTTAAAAAAATCTTCTTTTTATAAACCGCATGGCAGATTGATTTGAAATATTGCATAAATGTACCTTAGATCGTTCTCTACAAAGTTTGAGTTCTTTGTGGTGATCCAAAATCCAACATGGCCACCACCGTGGAACACAGCTTAATATAGGACCCTATGGGAAAACTATATGAGCAGCTTCTTCTCTGAAACTGTTCCTCACAATTGAACCAAATAATGCAGAAGTGAATCTTAGATAGTAATCTTATTATTTTAAGTTTTTCGAACCGATAGGAAACTCAACATGGCTGCCAGACCTGTAAATGCGGTTTGATTGGCTGAAATTTTAAAATGTGTTTTCTTCCAAACTGCTTTGTAGAAGGATATGTAATATTTTATTGCCCTCTAATAATTTAGAGTTTTTTGTTTTAATCCAAAATACATGGTTGCTGATAAATGAACAAAATATATCTTAAGTAGGTGTATGCAGATGGAAAATTAACATTTAAATGTTATTTTAATATAATCATGAATAAACATTATCATTTTATAAATGTTATAATTTTATTATAGACATTTAAGTTTTACAATATGTTGCCAAGCCCACAAGACTTATCATGACTTCTTTAAATTAACACTTACAATAATTTCAGCTCCGGTGATTTCACAATTCACACGTTTGACTGGATCTTGCGACTGGTATTTTGATTCTATAGAAAGGACACTGTTTTTCACTGATACACTTCTCAAACACGGATTTTTTGTACCTAGGTTAATGTCATCCCTTCAGTCTTTAAATGGCAGTCACCTTCATTATGTTATTCGTCATAGAAAATTTATATAACGCATGAAATCAGACATAAGCAAGCATTTCTATTATTAAATATGACTCAGCAGAAGTTTATAAGAGACAGAAACTGCTTTCACAGCGTGTTACTCAAGTGCATTCATGTTTTTATTTGGTTCCGATTAGTTTCTTCAGAATTTTTATTAGTTTCTTTGTGTCGATGTCAGTCACTATGATTTTCAGTTCTTGTTGACCGACCATTTGTCATACTTTTTAACAGTTAATTTTAAACTGTTGCCCTTTGTTTACTAATATTCTAGGTCTCGATGCTAATTGTTTGGAAGAACAACCAGATAACAAACATCTAGCAAGACTGTCTAGTCATATTGGAGTAAACGAATTTTACCAACTTGTCATCACCTTAGGAATGTCGAAAAACGAGTGGGAAAGATTTGAGTTGAAGCATTACAGAGCTAATGTCCTCATGATGCAAATAGATGCTTTGTGCTATTTAAATGAGAAGGCAAAGACTAAGCTCACCTTTCAAGACCTTCACAGTGCAATCATGAAAACTGGTTACAACCATCACATTCTTTGTCAGGTCAGTATATAATGATGCTATCTTAGTATGTTTACAGACATGAATCGCAATAAAATTCGTATTGTATTTAATTATTTATTTTTTGAGTTTAGCAATATTCATAGACTACATCTGCCTGTCTATTTGAATAGGGTTAATATTTTATAATACATTTTTAACTTTTAAACTATATCACAACAATCGGAACATGTCTCCACAATTTTCATTAAGTGTCAGGAAAGTGACCTCGGAGGTAAGTGGTCTCCATTTTGAACTATAATCAGTCATTATCAATGAATCTGTTACGTCACAAGTTTTTTGTGACGTTTCAGGTTATTCATTGGTATGGCTAGGAACTGACTCTTAGCTCATTGTTTTTGATGACGTCAGATTGTAAACAAATATAAATCCATTAAAATATTGTCGGAGAAGAAATTTTTAGGCAGTGTTAGCGAATTTTCGATTAAAAAATAGAATAATTTAACCGATTTTTAGTTCTGCTTCGATAAGATTTGTACAGTTGAATAGTAAAAGGATATCTTCTGGCACTGAAAGTATGTTGCTGGCTAATCGTATCTCATTTGGATCGATTTTTGGTCTGTATTCATACACTTACCTCTGGGATTACTTTCTGGCCATATGCGGAAATAGCTGGGGTGATCGATTGAGTATCACAATTGACATGTATAAGCTTGCTAGGTTTGTTTATTAGATGGCTTTTAATTTTCATTTAAATGATTTTGTGCCTATTATAAGAACATATTTTTAACAGATGACATACACTTTATTGTCTCCTCTAAATTCAAAAGCGCAAACAATGAATGTCCCTTCAAAGTCCACATGATAATACGCAGGGGAAATTGTTTAATTATGTCTCATTGTACTGAAATCAAACCAGCTCGTTTTTAAATTAAACAAAGATACTATCCTCACAATATTATGCTATAATTAAGGCCTTTCCGCTTTCCAAGGGAAAGACCTTACTGTATATCTTATGATTATTAAGGTGTTTCCCACTACAGTGGAAAGACCTTATTGTATTTCGTCTGAATATTATTATTATTATTCTTTTAATCTTCCACCGCCAAAAGGAAAAAGTGTCTTGACGTATCGCTTTGGAACTTGGCACACTTAACCGACACTACTTGCACTCGATCTGAGTCACCCTGCGAAACCGATCTATTTTTAGTAACGGAGTTATCTTCCCCAAACCCAAAACCCTTGTGTTCAGATAAACTCACAAACCATGACAGATACCCAAAATCTAAAGTGGGAAAATGTTGTCTGACTTATAGCCATGATTTGTCATGCGAAAAAAATTTCTTCGATCCACTTCCTGTTTACGCGATTTTGACGCGAAATTTGACGAAAACGTCAAAGTTGTCGGATTTACACAAAACTTGGTTTCCAAGTAGATATGAGGGTCCTGTTTACGCCATTTTGACGCGAAATTTGTCGAAAACGTCAAAGTTGTCGTATTTACACAAAACTTGGTTTCCAAGTAGATATGAGGGTCCTTATTACATATATCGGATCCAAAAAAATTTTCGATTCACCATTTTCAAAATGGCCGCCATTGAAACTTTGTTTTCAATATAACTCAAAAACCATAAAAAATTTAAGCAGACAATATATCAGAAAAATGTTCCTCTCATTGAGATCTACATTTGATATAAATAGTTGAAAACTGTGCGACAAACCATTTTCGAGGTTATGACCCTTGACAGGTTTCGGCTAAATTTTGTTTTCAATATAACTCAAAAACCATAAAAAAATTGAAGCAAACAATATATCAGAACAATGTTCCTCTCATTGAGATCTACATTTGATATAAGGATTGAAAACTGTGCGAGAAACCGTTTTCGAGTTATGGCCCTTGACACGTTTCGGCTAATCAGTTTTTTGTAACTTTTAAAACTTCAGAGATAATATAGTGAACATATGGAGTTTTATGACCGTCATAACAAGCCCAGACCCCTTCAGTTTAAGACAAAAGTCAAATGGTTACAGGCAGCCATTTTCAAAATGGCCGACACTGTAAACAGTTTTTATAAAATGACACTTGAACCGTAAAATTGAAGCAGACAATACAAGGGAAAAATGTTTGTCACATCGAAATGTACAAAAAATGTTTCATATATGAAAGCGTAAAACATGTTTTTTTTTTAGTTATTGCCCTTGATTCATATTTTGAAAATGGTTTTTGCTTTATAACATTTTAAAAGTTACAGATGATGAATGAAACATATGGTTCGTTTGAAAGAGAATTAAAATTCCTACAATTTAATCCCAAGAAGTACATATTCGGTTGAGTGGTTTCAAAATGATGGCCAAAAACATATCGTAAACTGCGTTATTTGTCAATAACTTTGAAATCGTTACAGTTTATATAGTAAACATATAAGTTTTTTGTGACCGATATGTCAAGCCATTCGATTTAAAGTCATTATCAACCATATACCTAGACATAACACTACCAAAATGCCAGGAAAGACCTCACATTTGTTCTTTGAACAAATGACTTTTCATTTTATATTAATTGTTTGCCTTTAGATGCTGGTAACCACATGCGTAATGTTTCTTTTAGTAGGTACATTTTGCTTGTTTCCAGATCAATCTCTTACAATTTTTGAGTCTTGCAATACTGTAAGGGATAATGTAAGCTATTAAAGTCTTAAGAACTAAACACTTTTTATATGTTTGTCTCTTAATTATAAATGCTTCTTTACCATATCTGGCTAAATTTATAAAATATACTTTTATAGCGGACAACATGAACCCTTTCCTGAGTATAACTTAGTGTTGGCCAGGGTATTTTAATTTTTTGGAAGATGAACTGTCCCATGATCTAAATACAATAACTGTTCTATCAACATTTTATTTAATAGGCATTGTATTTAAACAATAGGACAGTTCATCTTCAAAAATTTTAATTCCCGACCAACACCAACTAGTACTCAGAAATGAAAAAGTTTCATGTGGTCCGCTATAAATGTATTTGTTATAGTTTTGTAGTAACTATTGTTGGAATTCTAAATGCTTCTTATATTAGAAATATTATTGTTCTGAAAATTAATCTAGAATTTTTTTTTCCTGTAGATCTTTAGAGAAGATACATCAATTGTGGGTAAGTGTACATTTTTGTATAGATTTTTCAATGTATGGTCGTCATCCATAAATGATTGAACACTAACTTAAAGGACAAAATCAATGTCTAAGAAATCGGCAAACTCGAGAACCAGCAACCAAAAATACGGTAGCTACAGCAATGGTGGTTTTATCGAAATCCCATTATGGTGGTTTAGACTAGGTAACATCAGGTTTCTCTGTATGTCAGACCTCCTGCTTCTGTTACTGTCTTGTGTGAGTTTTTTGGTGTGTTGATGAACATGATCATACACAATTAGTTATTTGGAGTAGACATTAGACAATATAGTCCTCAATTAATGTTTTTATACCCCCGCTCGACAGAGTCGGGGGTATATAGTGGTCCTCATGTCCGTCCGTCCGTCCGTTCGTCTGTTCGTCCGTCCGTCCGTCCGTTCGTCCGTCCACATTTGGTTTCCGGATGACAATTCAAAAAGTTTACATCCAATTTGAATGAAACTTTGGAATATTGTTATATATTAAGTTGGTAAGAAGCCTATCGATTTTGGGGGAATTCCGTCAAATTTCAAGGTCACAGTCCACGAAAAACGTTAGAAATTTTAACAAAAAAGTTGTTTCCGCACAATAACTCAAAAAGTTAACATCCGATTTGAATGAAACTTTGGGATATTGTCATGTATCAGGTTGGTAAGAAGCCTATCGATTTTGGGGGAAATCTGTCAAATTTCAAGGTCACAGTCCACGAAAAACGTTAGAAATTTTTACAAAAAAGTTTTTTCCAGACAATAAAGTTATCCGATTTTAATGAAACTGTAAAATATTGTTATATATTTTGTTGGTAAGAATCCTATTGATTTTGGTGGAAATCCATCAAATTTCATGGTCATTTGTTTAGTTTTTGCTTACAATTCCTTGTTTTACTTTGTTAATGAATTTTTCAAGTACACTATTTCACTGTCGTGTATACATGAAGTTATAGTGTCAACAGTAAAAGTCAAATAATTAATCTGTCAATTAGGTTATACAAAAATTTTGGTAAGAATCGTAGGCATGTAGGTCACACAGAACCTAAAACATTTTTTGACAGACTGTCCTGCCACTCCCTTTTCTGTCTCGTTTTGTTAAGAGTTATTCCTCTTTGGTCAATGTTGCTGTCCTAATTCCCATTACCTTTATTGGGAACCCCTTTTCAGACGACCAATATAATTGAAGGGCCATGGCCGACAATAGTGACGTTGACATACAGTTTGCATTGGTGGAAAATATCAAATGTGTTATATTTGGATGTTTTAGAATTGTATCAGTCACGAAGATTATAATTATGAGTCTTTATTAGAATTTGTTCTATTGATAAATAACATATAAGTAAGGATTCATTTGCTTTTATGGATCAGTTCCAGTCACAGTCGGATGTTTAATTTTGGCGGGCATTTTGTGTCATTTGGGGGATATTTGTAAGGGATACAGTTTTAGTTTACTTTTTCTTGTTTGTTTGTTTTGTGTTTTTAAATATAGCATATATTGGTCTATATTGCGTTTTATAGAACATGGGACCTGTTGATTTGTAGTGTTAAGTACTGTGTAGATGCAGAACCGTATTATCATGTTACTTTAATTTTTGAAATAAATCAGAACGCTAACAGCTTGCAAGTAAACTCATGTTAAATTATATATTTATAATGTTCACACCATATTGAATACTTGGCGTTACTTCCAAACACCCTATAACAGTGCCTCTAAATGTCAGTTGTCACGTGACGTCTTTCTATGTCAAGGTAACGTCCCATAAATGTCACATGAATTGTCATTTTTTAAATAGAGCATTTTAGAGATTGCGAAAATATAGTATTAAATTTTTGTTGTTATATTTAAATATAACATTTATTTTTTATGGATGTGAAATTTATTTTTAAGTATGACTTTACAATTATTTTTTTTTTTGCTCTTCTTCATTCACTTTGTGACAGTTTTTTGACGATATCAGATTCCGGACGAATAAAATTCATATCAGCATTAAGGAGACTTTGATCATGTCATTTTAAATTGATCACGTGACACATAACTGCTGTACATCTCACCCTTCTTACTCTGCAGTTTGGCTGCGAGTTGTGCTCGCTAATATTTGTCCAAAAATTGTCTAATTATCATTATGCACTGAATTAACAAAATTCTGAACTAATTTGCAATGATGTTTTCAAACGAATTATTTAACAACAACAAAATAGTAAATTTAGTAAGGGAAGGGACGAGTTGTTTGTTCTTATAACGTATATTCTGAATAAATAAATGTGTGCATACATTATTGCTAAAATGTAAAGAAACTAATAAAACAGTTATGAGATCAATAAGCTGTTAAAAAACGAAATAATATACAATTTTATTACATGAATAGAATTTTGCGTGGTTTTGATTTGTCAAAAAACAACTATCGGGTCACGATAAATCGCAACAGTACTAAATTTACATAAAATGTTTGTACGCTGCACGATTCCGCTGCATAGTAGTCAAGCGGAATCCAATATCGACCTGGTTTTTATGTTTTAGCCAATCAGAATAGCCGTCTTAATAAATTCAGTCGTCCAATAAAATCGATTGTATTAATTGTACACAATTCAATGACGTCAGCTATACATACATCGTGCGTGTCAACAACCAATGGAAGAAACGTCGGTTCTGCGATATATTCATTCAATTATACTCTTCTCAATATTTGAAACTGGAATTTCAGGATTATAAGCAAATTGATATCAAAATGCAGTATTAAATAAAACATATTAAGGGTAACTAACATTACAACAGTTACAAAATGTAAGCAGGCGCTCCAATAGAATATACATCCTCAGTTTTTCTGATCAAGGGAGATGGTGGTTTTATTCATGTAATAAAACAATTAATGACTTTGATATATGGTCCCTATCAGGATTTATCAGCCCTCAAAATGTATATTCACCTCGCCTAGCGGCTCTGTGAATATTATATTTCTCTGGCTGATAAATCCTGATAGTGACCTATATCAAAGTCATTAATTGTATAATGGCAGCACAATATGTGCAATGTCATGTTTTATGGAACACTGATAAACGACAACAAAAATTTTTATAAGTGACCATTTTCAAAAATATTAACATATTGTGATTTGACTACAAGTGATATTGCATGCCTAATCTTTGATTACAGGTAAAACATTTTTATTTTATTTTTGTACCAAAATAGCCAGTTGTGCAATATCTCTTTTAAGGTATCCGGACCATAAATGACCACGTGATCATATTTGGTGTCCCGGATGTCCATTGTTTTTCAATGGAGCAGACCTCAATATGTTCGGCAAACATCGGAAATACTATTTGAGTAACTAACTTTTTTTACCAAAAATGGTAACATTGATACAAAGTAAAACAAGATATTTCATGTGTATCATTAATTGGCAATACATTGATTTAATTAATTCTGTATTTCTTGGTCGAAAAATAAAATTAAACGGTGACGTCAATTATGGGTCGGATACCTTAATTAAAATGTCAATTGTGCAATATCATAAGGAAGCTAAAATTACGAAATGTAATAATATTTGATATTTACATTTTATTAGATATTGATAATGAGATTCTTCTACAAGTTCCAGATGACCACACATTGTTTAAATTATCCCGTAAGATAGGAAATTGTGCAATTTACCTTGGAATCGAGTTGAACATAAAAATGGCTAAAATTGAAGAGACTATATACAGATATAACAAAGACATGTTTGATCAGAATTATGACATACTAATGAAGTGGAAGTATTCTTCTCGTGGTAGTAAAACCTTTCGTACGCTGATGCATGCACTGTGGATTGTTGATCGTAGAGGATGTACATTTCTTAGCAAAAAATACTGCATTTATTAATATTTTATGTTTAAATTAACACTTGAGTGCTTGTGTAATATGTAAATAGATTTTATGCAAAGATGTAGGTACCAGTCATCAGACTTGTCTACCATTATGATTTTGGCGTAAGGCTACAGATTTTTAAAGCCATTATTACGCCATTAAGATATATTCCTTACGATTTTTAAAAAATCCTGATTTGTTTTCATTTCCATTCCGTTAGTTGTTTGACTCTGTGTATTATCTTTACATTACCATATCCGCTTCCTGTTAAATATATACAGCTTAAAACCAGGAGTCAACACATTGAATTTGAAGTGTACATTTGGTTAGTATTTGTTTAAAATAAAAGACAACAAACATATGCAGTTTTTGCAATATATATTACAAGCTTTTTAACACTAAATATAAGCTTTACTATTTTTCACCTCAAATTACTATTGTTTGGGGATTGCCTTACTATTTTTGCCTGAAATGGATAGGCAAGTCTGAGTCATACAAAAATAGCAAGGAAACCGACACAACAACACCAATAGTCCAGGGATAATTACAATTCCGCTTTATACAAACATATACAACAAAAAACAATCACCTAAAACACAAAAACAAAAATTAAATAACCAGAATCCAATAAAAACCATGTGTTATTCAGTTCCCGCCTCTAATTAGTCAAGTTACTTATTGTCGCAAGTCTTCTTCATACCTATCACCTATCATTAATGAACAGGTTTGACTGACTGATTGTAATATATAGAGTCTTCTTATATAATCAGGGTTTATAATGTGAGATGCAATTAGGAGGAAAGCTAAACAAATTGGTTTGATTTCATGAATGTGAGAGGCATTTTTACTTTTTAGCTCACCTGACCCGAAGGGTCATGTGAGCTATTGCCATCACTTGGCGTCCGTCGTCGTCGTCGTCGTTAACTTTTTTTTTTAAATCTTCTCCAAAACCACTGAAGGGATTGCTTTGAAACTTTGCACACATCATCAGTAAAATGTCCTCTGCCAAGTTTGCACAAATCATGGCCTCAGACCAACCAACACGGCCGCCATGGCTAAAAATAAAACAGGGGGTCAAAATACAGTTTTTGCCTTATAGTTCAAAAAGTATAACAGATACAGGAAAACCGAAGAGACTTTCCTTCTTCAGCATCAAAAGTTCTACAAAACACTACGTTGGGTCAAAGTTGTATGACGACTCCTTGTAGCAGTTATTGCCCTTTATTTGTCGAAATTGATGATTTTTGCCATTTTTGCTTCAAAATCATGAACATTATTAGAACTGGAGAAAAAGTAAGCATTGCTTAATTCTTCTGCTCTATGAGGGCTACAAAATTGGCTTAGGATTAAGATTGTCTGATTAACCGTTTAAGAGTTATTCCCCTTGAACTGTTTATTTTAATCGGTTTTAATTGATTTTTTAAAATCTTCTCCTCTGAAACCACTGAAAGTACTGCTCTGAAACTTTGTACATATCATCCGACAAATGTCCTCAACCAAGTTTGCACCAACCATGACCGAAGATTAACCAACGTGGCCACCATGGCTAAAAAAAGAACGGGGGGGGGGTCAAAATACAATTTTGGCTTATAGTTCAAAAAGTATAACAGATACAGGAAAACCAAACAGAGATGCCTTCATCGGCATCAAAAGCTCTACGAAACACTCCATTGGGTCAAAGTTGTATGATGACCCCTTATAATAGTTATTGCCCTTTAATTGTCGAAATTGATGATTTTAGACACTTTTGCCTCAAAATCTTGACAATTATTAGAACTAGACAAAAAGTTAGTATTGCTTAATTGTTCTGCTCTATCAGGGCTACAAAAATGATTTAGGGTTAAGATTGTCTAACGAACCGTTTAAGAGTTATTCCCCTTGAACTTTTTTTAATCAGTTTTAATTGATTTTAAAAAAATCTTCTCCTCTGTAACCCATTAAAGGACTGCTTTGAAACATTGCACACATCATCTTTAGGACGTCCTCTACCAAAATTGTGCAAATCATGACACCTGACTACCTACATAGCTACGTTGGCTTAAAATAGAAAATGGGGGGTCAAGAGAGTTTTCGACTGATAGTTAAAAAAGTATAACAGGTACAGCAAATTTGAAGTTAACCTCCCTTCTCCCTCTAAGTATCAAAAGCTCCTCCTTATAGGAATTATTTCCCTTAAAAGGTCAAAATTGATGACTTTTGCAGAAGTGATTCCTTATTGCAAAGAAAAGCTGGATAAAAAAGGGTTGTTTGGTTTCAGGTTCAGGTGAGCGATACGGGCTCCAGAGTGCCTCTAGTTTTGTTATGTTTAGCGACTATTTCAGAGAAAGATAAGGAAAGTTATCGCTGTTTTGTAGTATTTTCCTTTGATCTTTGTGTGCGATATTATTTCATCTCACTCTACTTGCTTGAGATGGGCCCATCTCAGCTCGCTGTCAAGACGTCGTTAAGTAACACTGTGATGTCACAATGTTACAAAACAGAGATAAACAGATTATTTACGTTTTATGAAACTCGATGCATTTTCTCGTCATCTCATCTCAGGGTTGTCGCCCGTCGATGAGATATGAACGGGAAACGCATCTCGTTTCAAAAAACGTAAATAACCTATAAATATCACGTACTAAACTGGAAATAAAACATGATATGAAATTTATAAATATCAGTTTTAAAGAGTTTTTGTGTTAAAATTAGAGGTAGTAAAACATAATGCAATAGAAAAAAAATTGTCAGAAATGAGGGACAACTCATCAATGTACAGAATAATCTTCTCCCATTTGAAGTAAAGATATCTCCAATCACCAGACATTATGCTCAAAACAAATTGCAACTTGTTTTTTTTATCTTTCTTTTTTTAATTACATAATTTGTTGGTTGCCTGTCACAAACCTAAATTCTAATATATTTTCTTTATTTTTAAGACTATCAGTATATAAGTTATGCTTACATTCAGTGTCATGTATATTGACTGGGCTGATTGAAATGTTTAATAAGTAGACTGCATGTGAACAGACAATGTTCAACAATATCAAATACAAAAAGGAGTCAAGTAGTACATGTCATACAGCTCAGAATGGGTATTTGATTACATGCAGTTCGCCCCTCAGTTGATGGTACAACTGAACCCTTGCACAAATTTAGAAGATAAATAATGTGAAACTTTTTAGTAATGTTCTTGGACATGTTTACCCTTCCAGAACACTTGATATCACCAAGGATCCATGTTGCTCATTTGTTTGATGTATGTTTTTATTGTTCATCTAGTGTTTGAAGTTTTTTGAATTCGTTAAATTAGAATTTGGGTCTACATCATTTAATACCACCTAAAATTATGTTACGATTTTAAATAATGATAGGGTCATGAAAATACTTCAATAAATTGTAGTAAAAATTTCTGAAAAGAGACATAACTCATCAATCTGCAATATACATGTTAGACTCAGATTGAAGTACGTCCTCAAATCGTCGGCATATTCTAAGATCTATGGCAGATGACATCATGCAATTGAAAAATATATGGCCGATTTTAAAGGTACTCAAATCTATGGCACGTATGCCAAAGCTGAAATGTTTTTAGGGTGAACGCTAAGCAAACATTAAATGATCAATTAAACTGCAGTCTGGACAAATTATATTACTGCCTTCAAGTGAAACGAGTAAATGCATCTGTTACAACCAGCCAAATATCCCCAAACGAGCAATTTCTTCTATTTTATCTAATAATTTTAAAGGAATATTCTGATTTTTGTAACAAAAGAGATGAAACTAACTACAAAATACTAGAATTCTACTTTCTGAATCGTTTTCGTCGTTTTCATTGATAATTTTTGTTTTACTCGCTTAACTTATTATCTATGCATTTATATACGTTTCTCAATACGAATGACCGAGTCATGTTTGTGAATTAGAGTATTTTGTGCTTTTGTTTTTTACCTTTTAGTTTTTCTCGAAAACAAAATAAAAAGAAAAAGGCAACATGTGAATTATTTTGTGTTAATATAATACAAGACTTTTCCTATACAACTTTTTGACCTTTAAAATGTTTTATTGCAAATGATTTATGAAATATTTTGAGTTGTTTATTTGAGAGTTCATCAACGTTTGGTGACGTCATCGACCATTGATCATAGAAGCGATTTTCGTCTGTGACGTCATCTGCCATAGATCTGAGAAAGCGACTTTAATGTGTGAACGTACTTTGATCGGAGTCTAACATATATTTTATGGTATTTAAGACATAATATCTCACATTAACACGAAGACAAACACAAACAATTCTTCAAAAGTCATTTATCACTAATTAATTTGGTTTTTCCTGTCCTAAATCAGAATGACAAATTTGATTTTTTAGAAAAGCTGCATGATTACATTTTATATCAATTGGAGAAAATGTGCATGTAAAATATGCATATCAAATTGAAAAACAAAATCAAAAAATATTTTGTAATACAGTATTTTTATATTTTTAGTGTGTAAATGTGAATAAATTTACAGATGCAATTTATTATTAACAATCAGCAATACTCACACCACAATCCACAATACTAATTATCATCAGTATCTTTATAAATGTGTAATATTTATATTCTCAAGAATATTGAATTCTGGTACCAAATGCCAATATAAATTGTGAATATATTTCATATTGTAGAATGTTTAACATATATGTATCATGCTAAGGGACCGACCATTTAACTTGCAGGGGGAGGGCCTTTGCTTTTATTAAAAAAATATTTTAAAAATTATTTTTGATGAAAAAATATTTTGGAAGCAGAGGGTAAGAAAAAAAAATATTCCGAGGAAGGATTTCGGCTATATAAAATAATGCTAATAATGAAAAAAAAAATATTCTGTTGCTACGCCTTCAAAAAATAAAAATTTGCTGACCAAAAGAAAAAAACCAAGCCCCCCCCCCTTTCAAGTTAAATGGTCTGTCCCTAATTGAATTTAATGTTTTATGTTGTAGTTCATTTGTGTGATTTTTATTTCAATAAACTGATTTCATAGTAGCATTAAATGTATATACGTAAAGGGATGCAACTACATTAAAGAAATTGTTAACTTGCCCACATCATGGTAAATATAAAACGTTTGAACAGCGACAGGTAAGTCAACCGATCGAACAAGAAGAATCGAAAACCACAGGATACAGAAGTGTCATTAGGGTTGTGAATGTAATTTCGCATGATTATTTACAAGTCCTAGAGGTGATCGTAATGTTTATAGATAAGGCTGTCCTTCAAATTTATCAAGAATCTTAAAAGCCGAAAAAAATTAAAAACTCCTGGTTAAAAAGAAAAACAATTTGTACAAAGATAAAATGAGTAGAACGACCATTTAAACCATGGGCGCACTCAGGAGCACCCAACGGGTAAACAGTAGCTGCCTCTAATCGGACACTCGTAGCGCTACTAATGTCATTGCCAGAAGTTTAATAATCAACACAACGCCGTTTCCAGGTCAAGCAAATGGGTATACCGTCCACACTATACGTCAGAATGTTTCTGAAATGTTCTGAAGTTGACAATTAAAATGTTGATGCCCTCAATTGTATCGTGGAGACGTGTTTGTTGTTTTAGTCTATTTTCATTTTTGTATATGGCCGACCTAAGTGAATTAAAGCTGACTTCTTTAATTTCGATCTTGCTAAGTTATATAATTTCATGTAAATAGCTTCCGATATTAGCATTGTTCAGGAGTAAGACATTATTTATATTGCGGCATATAAAAAGTAAAAATTTGGGTTTCGTTTTTTTTTTACTTTCACAGAATACAGATTCATACGAGAACACAGGCCTGCGAGGCGATGAGTACAATTAATAAGCCCTTGAATGCATACAAAATGCTAAAATGGCAGAAAATATCGAGAAACCGACTGAACAGCAAGACCGCAAAGTCTCGAGACAATTACAAGACCACACCGTGTTAAAACAACTTGGGCTCGACGACCTTTAAAAGAAATTGTGTATCGCGCAGCAATGGCTGGATCTCATAAAGTTAATTATGAACTACGAGATCTTAACCACTTTGTCATTAACTAAAATTATATTTTAAACGGATTTAAAATCGGTAAAAAGTAGTTTACAGATGATGTCATTATTTAGGTACCCTAGCTTCCCTGTCCACCACTGTTCTCATGGGTTACCACATAACTGGGAATCCAGGAAAACGTAACCTCTTTACCCAATGTTGTCAAGGATTTTTAAATTTTATTATTTTTTTAAATAAAAGAGTTTTCAATAATGTGATTTTCAGTGGCAAAAAGCGCAACAAAAATACGGAGCAGACACTATCCAACATTGCAAGAGGAAAGGGTTGTGCTTCTGCACTAACTACGGAAGAAGCGGAAAGAAGACTATGTTTTACGTTACGTAAGGGTCACGTTTTTGTCGGAATTTTTTCGTACAATTTTAATAAGATTATTGTTTTTGTATGTGTGAATGGTGTTTAACGCAACTTTCATCAATCTTTAGGATATATCAAGACGTCCAGATTTTATTTTCCAAAAAATCTGGAGTACCTACCTACCTTGCCCTTGATATAGGGCAAGGACTAGGGATCTCAACTCGTCTCTGTTCTGCGCCTTATTTTCTAATTCTCTCCAGGTGGTATCCATCTGTTTAATTTCAGCCTCGATAATTCGCCTACAAGTTGTCTCAGGTCTTCCCTGCTTTCTCTTTCCCTCTGGAGTCAACCTGAGAGCAGTCTTTGCTAGATCATCAGCAGGTCTTCGAATAATATGCCAAATCCTTTCTTCTTCCTTGCGGTGTGTTCGGAGGCTGATATTTCATGCAAAATTTTGTTAGATATTTTGCTTGGCCAAACAATTTTTAGTAACCAACCAGTTTGTTGGGCTCCCTTTCAGCATTTCTCCAGCATTCTGCTCCGTATTAAAGTACAGATAGGACACAACTGTTGTACATTTTCATGTTTGTTCTCTTGCTTATATTTGTGGATTTCCAGATCTTCCCCAGCTTAATAAATGCATTTCTTGCTTTTCCTATTCTTGATTTTGCCAGGTTCTGTACCACCATCAGAAGTAACAATGCTTCCAAAGGACATGTATATGAAAGATGATGAACATTCCAAATGATTTCCATTTATTTCAATATTAGGAGGAACTTTACAGTTTAGGGCCATTACTTCAGTTTTCTTGATGTTTACGTTCAGTCCTATTGAGGCTGCATTCCTGTTTATTTTAGATGTCTTGCATGTGCTTTTCGAGATTTGAGAGCAAGGCAAGTTCGTCGGCGTAGGTCCTCAAGATGCGTGAATACGGTCCAACTGATGCCTGTGTTGTCATCCTCAAGGCTGGTGTTCATAATACGTTCAACTGTCATCATAAAAAGTATGGATGACATGACACACCGTTGTTTAACTCACGATTTTACAAGAATTGAAGAAAATTGGTATATGTTGTGTTTCCAACACAACATTTGAAGTCCTTGTAAAATATTTGACTAACTAAGTACGACTATTTTTTTCAGGTATTCCATAATGCCTTAAGATTTTCCAAAGATTCCTGTGATTTGAATTATTTTGCAGAAATCTTGATTAACCTGAAAAAATTTCCCACTTGTGGGAGGAAAGCTGCTAAGCCTTGTCAAATTAGACTAGAGTCGAGTGCATCTTCCGCAATTAGACTCGAACCAACGTCAGTGTTGACACAGCATTTGATCAATAGTAGACGACTAATAACCTTCACGACACGGCAACCGAGGCCCTATTATTCAGGAGTAGGGCAAAAAATTAAACTCGCAGACGTTATCAAATGTCTGGGAGAGAACAAAAGCATGAATTTTTACAGATATAATAGGAAATAATGGATCTAACGATATTCGATTTCAAAGTAAAAATTGCAATATTATCGCAAAAGTAAAATTTGAAAAAAACATTAAGAAAATTATACAGTGCTCTCGAATAAGTCGTATAAAGGAACAGAAACCTCATCTTTGGCTTAGGAATAAATCGCATTTGAGAGCATTGTCAGCCAAGGAGGATAACTGAAGAATTTAAAGAAACTATAAAATGAATATTGTATTGTAAACGTATGAAATGAATCCACATTTAAAGAACAAAATTAGAAGATAATAATCCAATTCATGTTTTAGATATACTGAAATGTATTGCTGAGAATGCAAACATAGCTAATAAGATGTATTCTTCTAAACAACTAATTACTAGATTGTCAACAGGACTACACACATCAATGTGAACACATTTTTCCCTTGCACGTTTAGTGAGACCACCAATTATGTACATTATGAATAGAAATAAATGGAGACACATGTGACAGTATATCTTGTAACAGTGTTCCTTTGGCACTAATGAAATGATTTTCAGATAAAAAATGTGTATTTTTATATTTTACTAGTTCTATATCTCTTTGTTGCTTTTTCATTTCTTCCTTTTCTTGGCTTCTTTCTCCCTCCGTTTGTTCTTTTCTCCCACTACCATGTCTGCCCCATCCTTTCTGGTACACAGTTTAAAGTATTGGGAAGAATTTATCAGACCTGATTAAAAGTTATTAATACATCATGATAGTGATCGAATTAGCCATTGTAGCAATGTCTATACCGGGGATAATGACAAGACATTATAACCCGGGTCGTTTAACTTAATTTGTTAAGTATCATATTTACATGTTAATTGTTTCAATGTGTTCTTTTTTATAAATGTCATCTCCTGTTTCAGATACTGACCCTGATAAATGGGATATGACCCCTACTGATGACGATATTGACAAACAAGCACCTGTTATTGGAAAAAGTTCATTGGCATTCCTTGTAGAGCTAGGCTTGACATTCCAAGACTGGGAAACAGATCGAGTACAGTCAACCAGAACGTGACCCCGTCAAGCTAAACCGTACGATAATCCACAACCAACATTGCGAACAATAGGACAGGCATTTGGAAATATTGGAATACACATAAAAAACATCGAGAATCTCTTGTTTGTTTAATTGGATTTGTGACTTTATATATATATATCTAAGACTTTGTGAAACCCGATATTAATTACAGCTCTCCCATGAATGTGTATGACAGTTAGAGAAAACCTTAGTTTTCACGCAATTCAGACTGAGATAGTGTCATGTGAACAAAAGTTTGCTACACTATTTTGTTTTGTATTTATTAATTTTTGTGGATGTCAATTTTCCTGGTTTGAATATAATGATATTGTAATTAATATGCATAATTTCATGGTACAATGAATTCCATGAATGTTAAAAGCTGATTTGAGATTCCTAGGCTAAGTGGTTTAAAGAGGATTCTAATTTGACGTGCTTAAAAGGCTTTGAGTCAACACCAGGTGTAAAACGACTATATATCTAATAAACGTCATAAACGATAAACACTTTTTATTTCGACGTCAAACCAAGATTTTTTAGATATTTTAATGACGTCAACTTGTGTCTTAAATGACCAACAAGTCCTGCAACTCATAAGTTACGTTGTTGATAAAATACAATAGATATATTTATTAGAATCAAAATAGTTCATTGGGGCCTAAAGCTCGGGGTAAAATATTTGGCATGATAAATACTGTTGTTAATAATTTACTGAATTGTATTCACATTTTGTATTTTATTGATAAATTGTGTGTTGTTTTCTTAGTTTAAGTTAAATTTAATCAGTGACACATTTTAAGCTGTTAAAAGGTTCTGAATTGTCTTTATAGCAAAGTTATTTCTTCATAGAAATATGTATTCAGTATCTAATTGCATATTATATTACAATAAATTTATTAATATGTCCACGTCAAGTAATTATTGGAAATTGTATCTCTCAGTTCTGTATATAGTGTACGTTTGAACTTGCAACCTCAAAAGTCAACAATATTGGATTACTCTGACAAAATCTAACTTTAGACTGGCCAGATCTAACTTTAGACTGACATGATCTAACTTTAGACTGTCGGGATCTGACTTTAAGCTTACAAGATCTAACTTTAGACTGACGAGATCTAACTTTAGACTGACATGATCTAACTTTAGACTGACATGATCTACCTTTAGACTGTCGAGATCTGACTTTAAGCTGACAAGATCTAACTTTAGACTGACGAGATCTAACTTTAGACTGACAAGATCTAACTTTAGACCGACAAGATCTAACTTTAGACTGACATGATCTAACTTTAGACTGTCGACATCTGACTTTAAGCTGACAAGATCTAACTTTAGACTGACGAGATCTAACTTTAGACTGACATGATTTACTTTAGACTGACAAGATCTAACTTCAGACTGACAAGACCTTATTTTAGACTGACAAGATTTTGTTTTAGACTGACAAAATCTAACTTTAGACTGACATGATCTAACTTTAGACTTACGAGAACTAACTTAAGACTTACATGATCCGTCTTTAAACTGAAATGATCTATCTGAGACTTACATGATATAACTTTAGACTGACATGATCAACCTTTAGACTGACGAGATTTAAATTTAGACTGACAAGATCTAACTTTACACTGACATGATCTATCTTTAGACTGACATGATCTAACTTTAGACTGACGAGATCTGACTTTAAGCTGACAAGATCTAACTTTAGACTGACGAGATCTAACTTTAGACTGACATGATTTACTTTAGACTGACAAGATCTAACTTCAGACTGACAAGACCTTATTTTAGACTGACAAGACCTTATTTTAGACTGACAAGATCTAGTTTTAGACTGACAAAATCTAACTTTAGACTGACATGATCTAACTTTAGACTTACGAGAACTAACTTAAGACTTACATGATCCGTCTTTAGACTGACATGATCTATCTGAGACCTACATGATATAACTTTAGACTGACATGATCAACCTTTAGACTGACGAGATTTAAATTTAGACTGACAAGATCTAACTTTACACTGACATGATCTATCTTTAGACTGACATGATCTATCATTCCACTGACAAGATCTAACTTTACACTGACAAGATCTAACTTTAGACTGACATTATCTTACTATAGACTGTCGAGATCTGACTTTAAGCTGACAAGATCTAACTTTAGACTGGCGAGATCTAACTTTAGACTGACATGATTTACTTTAGACTGACAAGATCTTACTTCAGACTGACAAGATCTAATTTTAGACTGACATGATCTAGTTTTAGACTAACAAAATCTAACTTTAGACTGACATGTTCTAACTTTAGACTGACGAGAACTAACTTAAGACTTACATGATCCGTCTTTAGACTGACATGATCTATGTGAGACCTACATGATATAACTTTAGACTGACATGATCAACCTTTAGACTGACATGATCTAACTTTAGACTGACGAGATCTAACTTTAGACTGACAAGATCTAACTTTAGTCTGACATGATCTATCTTTAGACTGACATGATCTATCTTTCCACTGACAAGATCTAACTCTAGACTGACATTATCTTACTTTAGACTGACAAGATCTAACTTTGGACTGACGAGATCTAAATTAGGACTGACATGATCTGTCTTTAGACTGACACGATCTTACTTTTGACTGACAAGATCTAACTTTAGACTGACAAGATCTAACTCTTATACTGATAAGATCTAACTTAAGACAGACAAGATCTAACTTTAGACTGACAAGATCTAACTTTAGACTGACAAGATCTAAATTTACACTGACAAGATCTAACTTAAGACTGACATGATCTATCTTTAGACTGACATGATCTATCTTTCCACTAACAAGATCTAACTTGACACTGACAAGATCTAACTCTAGACTGACATTATCTTACTTTAGACTGACAAGATCTAACTTTGGACTGACGAGATCTAAATAAAGACTGAGATTATCTGTCTTTAGACTGACAAGATCTTGCTTTTGACTGACAAGATCTAACTTTAGACTGACAAGATCTAACTCTTATACTGATAAGATCTAACTTAAGACAGACAAGATCTAACTTTAGACTGACAAGATCTAACTTTAGACTGACAAGATCTAATTTACACTGACAAGATCTAACTTGACACTGACAAGATCTAACTCTAGACTGACATTATCTTACTTTAGACTGACAAGATTTAACTTTGGACTGACGAGATCTTAATTCAGACTGACATGATCTGTCTTTGGACTGACAAGATCTTACTTTTGACTGACAAGATCTAACTTTAAACTGACAAGATCTAAGTTTATACTGATAAGATCTTACTTAAGACTGACAAGATCTAACTTTAGACTGACAAGATCTAACATTAGACTGACAAGATCTAAATTTACACTGACAAGATCTAACTTAAGACTGACATGATCTAACTTTAGACTGACGAGATTTTACTTTAGACTGACATGATCTAACTTAAGCCTGACATGATCTAACTTTGGACTGACGAAATCTCAATTTAACTGACTTGATCTGTCTTTAGACTTACGAGATCTAAATTTAGACTGACATGATCTGTCTTTAGACTGACAAGATCTAACTTTAGACTGACAAGACCTTACTTTAGACTGACAATATCTAACTTTAGACTGACAAGATCTAACTATAGACTGACAGGATCTAAATTTAGACTGACAAGATCTAAATTTACACTGACAAGATCTAACTTTAGACGGACAATTGTAACTTTAGACTGCTAAGATCTTACTTAAACCTGACATGATCTAACTTAAGCCTGACATGATCTAACCTTTACTGACGAGATCTAAATTTAGACTGACTTGATCTGTCTTTAGACTGACGAGATCTAAATTTAGACTGACATGATCTGTCTTTAGACTGACAAGATCTAACTTTAGACTGACAAGACCTTACTTTAGACTGACAAGATCTAACTTAAGACTGACAAGATCTAACTATAGACTGACATGATCTAATTTTAGACAGACAAGATCTAAATTTACACTGACAAGATCTAACTTTAGACTGACAATTCTAACTTTAGACTGCTAAGATCTTACTTAAACCTGACATGATCTAACTTTAGACTGACAAGATCTAACTTTAGACTGACAAGATCTACATTTTCACTGACAAGATCTTACTTTAGACTGACAAGATCTAACTTTGGACTGACGAAATCTAAATTTTTACTGACATGATCTGTCTTTAGACTGACAAGATCTAATTTTAGACTGACAAGATCAAACTTTAGACTGACAAGATCTAACAGAAGAATGGCAAGATCTAACTTTACACTGACAAGATCTAACTTTTAACTGACAAGACCTAACTTTACACTGACAAGATCTAACTTTAACTGACAAGATCTATCTTTAGACTGAGATGATCTAATTTAAGACTGACAAGATCTAAATTAAGACAGACAACATCTAACTTAAGAATGACAAGATCTTACTTTACACTGACAAGATCTAACTTTAGACTGACAAAATCTAACTTTACACTGACAATATCTAACTTTAGACTGACAAAATCTAACTTTACACGGACTTGCTCTAGCTTTAAACTGACCATATCCAACTTTAGACTGATAAGATCTAACTTTAGACTGACATGATCTAAGTTTAGACTGACATGATCTATGTTGAGACTGACGACAATCTAATTAAAATTATATCTTATCTTGGCTCCCCCCTTTTTGCTTTTGTCGCCGTGGCGACAATAGCAAAAAGGGGGGAGCCAAGTGACGATATAATTTTAAGTAGATTGGACTGACGAGATCTGACTTTAGACTGACATGAACTAACTTTAGACTGACATTATCTATTTTTAGACTGACGAGATCTAACTTTAGACTGACTAGATCTAACTTAAAACTGACGACATCTAACTTTGGACTGAATGATCTGACTTTAAACTGACATGATCTAACTAAAGACTACATGCTTTGACTTTAGGCTGACAGAAACTAACTTTAGACTGACAAGATCTTACTTTAGACTGATACTATCTAACTTTTAAATGACACCATTAACTCTCTAGATATTTTCCTTTTATTACCGTTTGGGTGGGGGATATACGTGAAACATTTTAAACAGAGCGTCCCTTCAAAGTTGTGGAATCTGAATGAACAGCATGACATTTTGTAGTTGGAAACAACTTATTTCAAAGATGTCAGATTTAACTAAGTTTAATTGATTGCACGGGAGATTTATTTTCAGTAACATTGTCGCGGATGTACCTCTGGATTAAAAAAAAAAACTTTTTTGAATGATAAACATAACAATTAATATATTTACAGTACAAAAACCGTATCATATTAGTTACAGTGTGCGAAATTTATTCATTCTGTGTGTTTAAATGTCACCAAGAACGTTAACTCTTACATACTGAACTTGAATAAAAATTACTAACAAAATTAGTATATGGGGTCACTACGTGACACAAATCAGCCAATCCAGAACGTTGATACTTATAGAAGGTAGGATATATTCATTTATGGTGTATATTATTATAAACACTAAATAAATGTCATTCACATAACAGAGTGCCTGTATTTAGACAAATTGAAGCTGTGGGATTTATGGTAGAATTATAACCCACCTTAATGTATCTTCGTTTGTTTGTTTGAGTGGTATTAGCGCAATTTTTACAAATTTTTCAGTCATATAACAGAGTCCAGTTTTTATGGGGGGGGGGGAGAGAGCCGCATTATCCGACCTTCGGTAGGCAATCATTGTCAATTAAAACTGCATGGATATGAGACTCGAACCCGCTATCTCAGTGTTGATGGACGGCGTGAAATATTAAACGAACTACCTTAACCACTCGGCCACAAGGCCCCTGTGCTGTATTCGCTGTTACATCACTATAACAAAGCAGTGACAAGAATGTGAAATTACACAATAGGGTGCACTTGACTGAAGCAACTAAAAATGGTTTTAAAAGTACATTTATTTGTTTTCTTGTTTCTTGAAATATTTCACGACAAGCGACAAACAAAAAAACCTTGATCATTAACTCTGTCTAGTTCATTCTGGTAACCTGACCACACCTGACAAAGTCCAATCAACTTGTTTAATCCTGTGGACTCTTCTGACTAAACGACCCAGTTAATCCGTCAGTATTGGTCAGTACACCGAAAATATCTGATCAGATCACTTGGCCAAGACACCGACAAATCTGACCAAACTCCGGACAAAGTCCAATCAACTACCACGCCACGCGATTTGTTTAATATTGTCGACTCTTCTGACTAAACGACCACGTTAATCCGGTTGTCTTTGCTGATCCACATTTGCACATCCATCTTCGGTATAACGACCTTCAACTTTTAGTCGGGACACCGACCTGACCAGACCACGCAGCTAGGACACCTACACATTCTGACCAGACCACTCGGTCAGTACACAGAAAGTATCTGATTAGGCAGAATTTTACTGCCATTATAATCCGAATTTAGTTTTGTGATTTGTCGGATAAACAAACAAATAGCGAGTGTACGATTATTCGTTCTATGATCTGATCAGATCACTTGGTCAGGATACCGACACAATCTGACCAGACTACTCGGCCAGGATACCGACACATAGACCAATCAATCGGTTAAAGTGATACTCAGCGATAATCAGTTCGATCGGCTATGCTGTGCTTCTCACCTATATTTACATAGGCAGATCAGTCGGTTAAAGTATCCATTTTAATATTATTTTAATGTTTTGTCGTAACATGTGGGCATTTATTGATTGCGGTTGCATAACGCTCATCGGCTCCAACACTCAAGGCGAGCGGTCAATTTTCCGGCAATCCAGTGGAACCAACGATCTCCGTTTTTGATTTTTTTTTGTGACTGTTTTTTTTTGTGTGTAGTTTATCGTCTGTTTATTTTGTCCAAATGGTTGTCAATTCCTAGACGGAAATGGCTAAAAGATGTCCCGATTGGAGAGATATAGTGCTTCATAATAGAATAATACTCGATACTCCACGAACATATGATCTCCGACACTTCAGGAGAATCGTTCAATTGATATATAATTTAAAATACAACTTTAAAAACTAATTATAAATTTTAACCACTAATTAAATTGTCACCTCTTGTATAAAATCAAATGCAAAGTTAATAGTAGAAGAGAACACATTAGCATGTTTAGGTAAAATATTATATTTATATATATATTAAAAATATAAACAATAATCAGTCAAGAAGTAAGTACAGAATAATACTTCTCTAATTTTGACGTAATATTTCAACCGCTTGACCGGTGTGGAAAAAATATTTCTCGTCACTAGTGAATTTGTTGTTCTCAGCATTTGATTGGTTAACAATAATAACGTCACAATAAGAACTCATGACGTCATAAACAAAAAACCTTCAATTTACCGCGTATTCACGTCATGAACGTAAAATTGGAGTTGGGAGAATTTGTACTTCGTTTCGAAAATTTACTTCTTCTTAAAATTAGAGAAACAGAATCTTACATTAGTACTCTTGGATTATCGGATTTCTCCAATCTCGATAGTTAAATTATGGAAATTTAAGTCCTCGCCAAGGCTCGGACTTAAAATTCCATAATTTAACTATCTCGATTGGAGAAATCCGATAATCCACTCAAACCAATGTAAGATCCTATATATATCATACGTAGATACCAAGATCAGTAAGAGGACCGAAGGACCTAATGCCCATATTGGTCAAGGGTTATACGGCAAGTGATACGGATTTAGACACGTTTTATACACTTTGTCATATATTTCAACAGAAGTGTATAGTTGCTATAAAATATGGATATACAGAATAAAAGGCAATTGGTTTTTGGTAGTGACTTTCTCACAGTGTATCTGAAGTGAGCCCATTAGTGATCTGTTAAAAACAGTGTGCTACGTTATTTAGCGTCAGCGTCATTCAACCTGAATTTGGCGTAATAAATGGATGTAAATTTCATTGATTCTGTGTAAGGTTACAAGGTGCCATTTTTTATCGTTTATGTAATAGTTTGTGAATGAGAATCTTTTATTTTACTCTTAATTATAATATGGAGTGTCAAATTTTGTGTTTTTAATATTTTGCTCTTTGTCCTTGACAACCGTATTATTATTTCAAATTTATGTTGCCAACTTTTCTGACCGATTTTTCAATGGAATGTCAGTTTCACTTTTAATGGTTTTCTGAATTTTGTATTTTATATCGTTATCATTTCTGGTAACTGTTCAGTGCTGTGTTATTTTTAATTTTCAGTACTTTGCAGTAGCCAGAGAAGATACGATTTACACATCATTTATTTAGAAATTCCAATTGTAATTAATATGTGTATGTGATGAGTTCTTGTGTATAGGCCGAATTTAATTGCCATAATGATCCTATAATAGTTTTTTATTTGTCGGATTAACTAAAAAAACTTGGCAAGTTCTTCTGGTGAATGAACAGGAATTCAGGATTTGTCAGTCACTTGTTGTTGATGTTTGCGCAATTGAATTGATTATTTAAAGTGTATGATTAATGGAAGGTAGCTGCGAAAACGTAGCTCTGGTGGTCGAGAACGGAGGGCAGAGAATATTGCACGTCATTTTTGAAATCGTTAAATTAAAACATTGGGCGCTGTAGGGGGTCCATAATACAAGCAGACGTATTTAAATGCATGTTTGTTTTCTTTTTTTTTTATTTGTTTGTTTTCATTTTTTTTTTTGGGGGGGGGGGGGGTAGATCGTTTATGTATTTTATCTTGGTCGTTTATTTTTGAACATTCTGTTAGTTACTGTGACGAATTCATTTTTAGATTCCTACGCCATAGTGACGCATGCCCGGTAATGAACTGCCTGATATTTTTTGTATCACGGCTAGTATGCTGAGACAAGTATTATCAGTTGGAACACATCAAAGGAAAATAACACAAATTACCAATAAATTCTACATATCTGCTATAGACATAAAATAAGAAATTCCGTTAGAAAAAATGTAACGTACCTCTACTCGATTGATAATGTCATCCATAACCTCTCGGTGGACTGTTATGCGAACCACCCCGGTTTCAGTCTTTAAAAGAATGTCCAAATCCTTTTATGATTCTTTAAAATTATGAAGTATTTCCACCGTAATTTGGATTTCTTAAGATACAGTAAATGATCGATAAGTGACCGACATTCAAAATAGTGATGCGATAAAGGTGGCATGTGATAAAGGGGTGTGATAAAGTGTTCTTGAAAAAGATGCGGGATGATCATTGAACACGGTGTACTGCATCACATATTTAAAACTACTTTACTTGGCACCATACTGTGAGTGTTCACAGTGTTCGACCAATAGAGCTGTTCAGTGCGTCCCGTGTGGGATATCCGGGTTGCCCTCTCGTTTGGGACGTTAGATAATAACCGGAAGCCTGACCGTGGAACGTTCTGGGTAACGTGTTTGGAGAGTGGCATATGGAAGACATTCATTGCCACCATACATGCTGCAACAAGTCATAACGGTCAGTAAGTAAATATGTAAACACCAAGTAAAAAGGAAATTGTGCTATAGTCAATATAGACAATAAACAATATTCATTACTTTTAACAAATTGACAATAAAAGGTCATAACTTAAATAACAAACAATAAAATTTTAATGTAATACTTGTCAACAATAACAAATTCACACATATTGAGACTAACTGTTTCATGTTTCTGGTGTGCCGGTAACATTTGAAGCAACTTGGTGCCGTTTCATAAAGCGATCGTTAGCTTAACGTGCACGTTATCCCATTTAAATTGCATATATTTAATTAAAGATTTAAGCAAAATCAGAGAGTCACTATTAAAAAAAAACAAAAAACAAGTTGGTTTTTTTTTTGTTATGGCCGTGATGTTTTTATTTAGTTGGTTTTTAGTTTTAAGAAGAATTTCTTGCTCCTCATTCTCAATTTCAGAATTTGTACATTTAAGGCAAATTCGGTTATTTTTAGGTATATTTTTGTACCGCCCTCATTCAATTGTGAGATTGTTTGTTTGTTTGTTTGAATGGTGTTTTAACGCCACTTTCAGCAATTTTTCAGCTATTTCATGGCGTCCAGTTTTTATTGGGTGAGGAAGCCGGAGTACCCGGAGAGAACCCCCGACCTGCGGTAGGAAAACTGGCAATCCTTGTCAATTAAGATTGGAGTCGAGTACACCCTGCCTGCAGTGAGAATTGAACCCGCAATCTCAGTGTTGACAGACCACGTGATCAATAGTAGACGAACTACCTTGACCACTCGGCCACCGAGGCCCCCAATTGTGAGAGAGTGGGCACTTATCCTATATTTACATAATGTGGCACCTATCTGCTATCTACATGGGGATGGGGGGGGGTTCTATAATTTATCTAGCTTTTTATTTTCTCTAAGAATTGATTGTTGATTTTGGATAGCTTGATCCTGTATTCTTTGCTTGATACATTTCAAATTCTGTTTTATATTTTGTGGATTAAACGTTAAATAATTGAAACCTAGTTCCTTTGTATAAAATCATACATGCCGCAAATATTACAGTATGGTATTTCGTATATGTCTTATATTTACAAACATAATTTAACATTAAAGAATATTTAACTAGTGATCATTGAAACTTGATGAATACCAGTCAAAACGTCTTGGTATGATACCGCCACTACTACTAAAAATAATAATAATGAAAGAGAAATACAATTAAAGAAACATTGATCTCGACTTACATTTGTTGGTCTATAAAGAGTATAATCTGTGAAATATATTACTCAGCGGAAACAATGCTTATCCGCGACATATATACATGTAGCAATGTCCATCTTTAACTATTACTTAGTGAGAACAATGCTCATCTGTAACTATTACTAAGCGAGAACAGTGCTCGTCTGCGACATATTACTTAACCGGAACCGTTCGCATCATAAGCAGAAACAGTGCTCATTCGTGTCGGACCAAGCTTTTATGTGACATGCACACTGCATAATTAGCTTAATTTTTTTTTATCTGCGAAGTAAATTACTCTACAATACACATAAAAAATTCTTGTATCCGATATGTTGATTTACATGAGAGCAGTATAATCATCTTCGATGACCTGATGCAGGATTTTTCTGCGATTCCTCAGTAGACTAGGGCCTTGCTTGTCTGTGATGTTCAGTATAAAAGACTCTCTTAAGTCCAGGAATGAAAACACCAATACAAAACGGAGGATAAGTTCTTGTGAATGTTATCTTATGCATGTATTCTGCTCCGTAATATCTTCAAATGTTAGTTGCGTGACATAATAAAATTGTTTTTGACAAGTGAGATTTTTTTTCAATAAGCGAAGACAATCATGCTAATGTGCCTGGCATATAAATATACTGGTGCAAAATGCGCATAAAATTAGTTAGTTTAAAAACGAAAACAAAAACCATATGAAATTATTTATTTAAATGTTTTAAAAACAATTAAATGAGCAATTTTCAATGTCTTCTGCGCTATAAATTAAAAATTCAACCGTTTCACGATCAAGAAAACAATTTGATTGATCTAATCTATGAATTTAATAATCATCTGTAGAACGAATAATCGTGCCCTATATTTTTGGCAAGGTTAATCCGTCAAATCACAAAACAAACTTCGGATTATAACGGCAGTAAAATTTGGCCTATCACATCTGATGACCAAAATTAAAGTCACATCCACGAAACATGCTGTTTGCACGGCAAGAAACACTTGTTGGCGAGTAGGTAGTCCGAGAATCCTCTGCCATCCAACGCTTTTTTTTCTTGTCTTTTTTTTTGCGTGGGACGCAAATAAAAAAGCGTTGGACGGCAGAGGATTCTCGGACTAGCTAGTAGGCATCGTGTACAGAATCGATAGAAGAGGAAATATTTTAAACGGCCCGTGACTTAATTTTTTTCAACTGTGTCATTTCTAACACTTTAGATTTGTCATGTGAAATACATGTCAACCGTATTTTCCATCACGGTGCGGTGTCAACTTCATGCATGTCCATCATTTGACTCAAACTTAAATTCTCTAAGTTCTCAAATACTGTGACTTCGTTTTCAATGTCATTGCAAATTTGTGATACAGCCACATCATCAACTGTTTTGGCCAGTGCACGTCTAAGAAATCCAGGCCGGAAATAGTCTATCGCGCTTTTATGTCAAACTGAAAAGGGGGTGGGCGAGAACGGAACTTGGCTTTTTGTGATGTCATACCAATACTAATAAGACCAACCATGTTATTTACCCTAAATGAAAAACGATTGGTCAGTATGTAGATACACGCAGGAGAAGGTCGCCTTATTTTCGAGTGCTTTTTAGTCCTACCCATCTTGTACCATACTGTTATAAGTTTTCAAATAAGGTAAGAGGCTATGGCTAATGTATGTTGTAAGAATGTTTATGTAGTATGTCAGTAGTGCTTATATATTTATATGGGTGGTTTATGTCTGTTGCATACATGTATGTATATGTAAATTGTCATTATGCCTTATTAATGTACTGTATGTCGGTTAAAAAGCTCTTTAGAGCTTATGTTATATGTTGTTATTGTACCGACTTTAAATAAAACTTTTGTCTTGTCTTTGTCTTGTTAAAAAAATAATTCAATGTGTCGGTATTTTTTCTTTGATCCGTTCCTACGAAGCTTGACGGAAAGATACAATGTGATTTATGTTTATGATTCTTCCAGTTTGAACTTCTTTGTTTTAACTGTTTTGTCTAATAAAGGTAATACAAGTAATAATTATTTATTCGGATACACTTTTTACTGTCCGAGTCTGTGTAGACGGTCCGATTCGTCTCCGTTTTCGATTTGTCTTGTAAACTAACTTCTTCCTGATGGTATCGTAACGACTCGCCCCACTCTCGAGTCGCCCCATCACGAGTCGCCCCATATTAATAACGAGTCGCCCCACATTTAATAACGAGTCGCCCCACTCAATAACGACTCGCCCCAGAAATGTAAAATATATAATATAAGTTTATAAATTTAATATTTTAAAATATATTAAATTAAATTTATAGTCTAAATTTTTTAATTTGCATATATTTTAGACCTTTTTTTAATTGATGGCGGTGGATCTCTTGAGATTAAAGTGAACTCGTGTTCACTTCTTTAATTAATTGTGATAATTATAATTAAAATATTTGCTTGTTTACAATCGCGATTAACTTTGATGGGATTAACAGTTTTAAAGGATGAACAGTTAACCGACGTAGTTAATATTATAATGAAGTAATTAATTGTCTTTAATGTCAAAGAAATTGGCATATGCTGTACAGATACTGGTTTTTGAACAAGATTATCGTAGCATGTACCTTCACTTTCAAAACGGTGTAAAATCTAATATTTATTATGAGAATGTTATCATAATAAAGTTTTTAACAATAACAAAAACGTAGGTTTGTAGAAGTCTTGTATGAGAGGGCGGACAGGGTAGTGGGAGAAAGGGAGAGAAGGGGAGGGAGAAAGGAGACATGATGAGAAAGAGGAAAAAATAAAAACGAGGGAGGCAGTACTAGTACAAATTATTCTTTAATTCGTACCTGAAATCATTTAATAAATTCATTGATTTAATTGAAAAAAGACTAAAATTATGTACATAAAAATCCAGTAAAAAAATATTTTGCATCCAAATGATCAGAACTTTTACTGCTAGTATGCAGTAAGGTTTTTTCCTAAAGCGTATGTCTGTTATGAAAGGCCGTTCATGTCAAAAACGGTATAAACTAACGCGTTAAAATTTAACGCGTTAAAATCAGTTTTAACGCGTTAATACAATAATTTATCGCGTTAGTGGAAAATAAACTTTTACGCGATAAAATTAGTGATGAAATTTATCCCGTAAGTGCAATTTAACGTTTATCGCGTTAAAAAAGAACACTTCTCTGGCCACGGATGTCATAATTAGAATATTTAACGCGTTAATGAAAGCTACTAGCATTTTGTTTTTAACGCGTTAAAAGTGACTTTAACGCGTTAAAACTAGTTTTAGTTTACTTTTAACGCGTAAAATTTGTTTTTAACGCGTAAAAATTGATTTTAACGCGTTAAAAGTTATTTTTACGCGTTAAAATTGATTTTATCGCGTTAAATTTCAAATTATTTTACCGCGTTAAAAGTTATTTTAACGCGTTAAAAGTTAATTTAACGCGTTAAAAGTTATTTTAACGCGTTAAATATACTTTTAACGCGTTAAATATACTTTTAACGCGTTAAATATACTTTTAACGCGTTGTTAAATATACTTTTAACGCGTTAAATTAGTTTTTAACGCGTAAAAATTGATTTTAACGCGTTAAAAGTTATTTTAACGCGTTAAAATTGATTTTATCGCGTTAAATTTCAAATTATTTTACCGCGTTAAAAGTTATTTTAACGCGTTAAATATACTTTTAACGCGTAAAATTAGTTTTTAACGCGTAAAAATTGTTTTTAACGCGTTAAAAGTTATTTTTACGCGTTAAAAGATATTTTAACGCGTTAAAAGTTACTTTTAATGGATAAATATTATGTTTGCTGACCATCAATAGTACATAATGTTTAACGCGTTAAATGCTCTTTTATCGCGTTAAATTTCAAATATATATGACACTTCTGGCCAACTAAATCTACAATTTACGGGTAAAATTCGACGACTTAAATTTCGTTTATGTCGAATGTTATATTATTTTCTTTGATTCCGTTTGGTGTTATATTTAACGCGTTAAAAATAATTTTAACGCGTTAAAAGTAGTTTTTACGCGTTAAAAGAACATTTAACGCGTTAAAATTACTTTTAACGCGTTAAATGTTAACGCGTTAGTTTATAGCGTTTTTGACATGAACGGCCTTTCATAGTCTGTCCCCTTTACATATCAACTACGATGGTTGTTTTTATGGTCTCTTGTTAACTGTCTCTGTGTAGTTTGAATAAGCAAGCACGTTAGAAATTTTTTAACAATAAGACAACCTTGTATTTTTTTTAACTTTTAGAAAACTGTTTTCAATAGTATGTAAGATTAACAGTATTCTACACAGTTTACAGGCAGCATTTAATAGTTCTACATTGAATACAATTTCGATTAATTAAAACACCGAGCAGTACAATATATCCAAATTTAAAAATTTATACTATCAGTGCGTTCATTTATATTATAAAGTATTAAATATATAAATTTCTATTATAAATTTTATATTTTACATATGTGGGGCGAGTCGTTATTGAGTGGGGCGACTCGTTATTAAATGTGGGGCGACTCGTTATTAATATGGGGCGACTCGTGATGGGGCGACTCGAGAGTGGGGCGAGTCGTTATATATTCTTCCTGATCACGTGACCAAAATCTGATGGAAACGGTGGAAACCTTTGAAAATGAAAGTAGTGATGGTTTTTAAGCTGTAGGGTGTCATATGATGCACAACACGAGTGGAGACAACATATAAAGGATACAGTAAGATCGGTAGATTTATATTGTGGTTAAAGTAAATTGATTTGTAACCAAATTTAAAATCGAAACCTCTACCGTCGTGATAGTACCAATGATACACCATTTTTCATTTTCAATCAGAAGTTGTTTTTTGGGGTACAGACATGAAGGACCTATGTTATTGAGTTAATATTAACCACAATTTTCAATGCTAGCATGTTTTTTTACATTAGTTATGACCTGTTAAGTAAAAGAGGGTGGTGGCGCCCATAAATAGCATAGTTTAAAAAACATCACACGTCTACGGGAGGGTCTAAAACGCGGAAGTGGAAAAGCCGGAAGTATAAAAACACATATATTTTTGTTCATAACTTTTTAACGGCTTGACATAAAATAAAAATTAAAAGTGCCTCTGGGAGATATTTAAAAGATCTTTATGATGATTTATAGTTTATTGCAAATAATTTTTAATAAAGTACCTAAAAGTTGACCGGAAGTGAAATTTGTGCGAGTGTCACTTCATCAAATGTTCACATTGGAACCAAGATTTCTCCTAACTGCTTCACCCCAGTCAAAAAACTATCAGTGTTTGGCCCAGGTAATTCATTTAGCTTTAAAATGATGTATAGTTTATAAGAAACAAATGAAAGGAAAGTATAGAAAAGACCGCCGGAAGCAAGTATGGTAGCAAAAGCAAAAGTTCGAATTTTCAACTTTGAACTATAATATCTCAAGAACCTCATAACCCGGTCACAATTTGAATAGGGCCTCGTGTTCCCCTCAGCATTAGCTATAAAATGATATATATATATGGCCGACAATGTCCTTAAAAGGAGATTTTCCTTAAAAAAAGATATAAGAACTGACGAATATGGCCGAAACTTATTAGACCTCTGCGTTTCTACAAGAAGCCGAATTTTAAACGGCAGAACATTAGGGGACACAATAGGCAAACCTACTTCCCATCAATATAATGGTAGCTCTGTAGTTGACTATTGTATTGTTAGTAATCGTATGTTAAAAGATGTTAGCTACTTTACTGTAAATGATTTCACTGTACACTCTGATCACTGTCCAATCAACTTATGTTTATCGCTTAGCTATGCCGTGTTTAACCCAAAACTCGAACGAACACCTCCGAAGGGTCTTAAATGGGATTCTAAAGTCGAAAAATGTTATATGAACTTGATGAATTCTAACGATAAAATTTCAGCCACTAATAATTTCAAAAACAAAATTCTCAACCAAGACAGAAACGGAGTTGATGAAGCCACATATGATCTAACCAACATTTTTAATATCGTAACTGATAAAATAAAAATAGAACTTAATATCCCGATCAATAAAAAGAGGAACGCTAAAAGAAGAAAACGTAAACGATCAAATCCTAGTTTTGACTCGGAATGCGAGGCTATGTACAGAATTTTAACCCAAATGTCGCGCTCAGTCTCAAAGAGCCCGTGCAACTTTGAGAAAATAAAAATGTATTATTCGCTTAAAAGACAATTTAAGAGACTTGTGCGAAAAAAGACAAGACAGTATAAGGCAAAAATACTAGACAATCTTCTTGATATGGAAGATAAAAACCCCAAAGCCTACTGGAACATAATTAACAAATTCAAACAGTCCGAAGATGATGGCGGTGATCAGAGTTCAAACATTCCCTCTGACGAATGGTGTAGATATTTAAAAAACTTGCTAAATGTCAACATCGATAATGAATTACCAGACGAAACTTTGTGTGACAAACTGAATAACTTTAACCCCTATCTCGACCATGAAATATCCATGCAGGAAATTTCAAAAGCTGTCAAAAGCTTGAAAAACAATAAAAGTGTTGGGTTTGATTGTATAAGTAATGAAATGTTAAAGCACTGTGATGTAGATTTGCTTCAATGCATTTGTAAACTGTTTAATCTAATATTGAAGTCCACTGTTTTTCCTAGTAGCTGGACCGAAAGCATGATTAAGCCAATATTTAAATCCGGTGATATACGAAACCCGGGAAATTATAGAGGAATAGCAATTTCAAGTTGCTTGAGCAAGCTCTTTGTTAAAATTTTATGCAACCGTTTAGACAAATTCGTAACCGAGAACAATATCTTACATACCAATCAAATAGGCTTCAGAAGGAATAACCGATCGATTGACCATGTTTATACTCTTAAATCTATAGTCGATAAAATGTTTAGAGCAAAAAAACGCCTGTATTGCTGCTTCGTTGACCTTAAGAAGGCCTTTGATACTCTAAGAAGAGACTATCTATTTTTGAAGTTATACATACAAGGTATCAATGGAAATTTAGTAAATTTAATAAAGGATATGTACAAAAATGTAACATACTCAATCAAACTCGAATCTGGTCTAACCGATCCGTTTTGTTCAAACATAGGCGTTAAGCAAGGATGCATATTAAGTCCTTTGCTCTTTAATCTCTTTATGAATGATTTCCCAAACCGATTAGGTTCTAACTGTGAACCGATTACTATAGGCGACACCACTTGTAATTGTCTTATGTACGCAGATGACATTATTTTAATTTCTCAGTCCCAAGAGGGTTTGCAAAATTGCCTCTCTACGCTTGCGTTGTATTGTAAAGAATGGAATTTAAAGGTAAATACCGAAAAAACCCAAGCCATGGTCTTTAATAAAACGGGGAAGCTACTTAAAAATGTTAATCTTTTATATGATAACACGCCAATAAAAACAGTGCAAGAATACAAATACCTTGGTCTCTTAATGAGAGCATCGGGCTCCTTCACTAACGCTGTAGATAATCTGAAGAAAAAAGCACTAAAAGTAATTTTTCTGATAAAGCGGAAGTTCCAGAGCCATCGCAATAATTCCCAACTAATGCTTAAATTATTTGACTCGTGTGTGAAACCAGTTTTAATCTATGGAAGCGAGCTGTGGGGACCATATATATTGAATTTAGACAAAAAACTCACTTCCGATAAAAATAACGCCTTAGAAGATTCCTTCCTCAGCTTTATCCCGGAAAAAATACATATCGGGTTTTGTAAATTCGTGTTAGGGGTAAACAAGTATGCTTCCAATATAGCCTCAATGGCTGAATTAGGCCGTTATCCAATATCCATCTCTGTTATATTACAGTCTTTAAAATACTGGTTATACTTATTCAAAGATTCTGACAATAACGGTAAACTAGCATCTAGAACAGCGGAATGTATTGACGAAACTTGCCCGAGTTCATATAACAAACATATTCTTGAACTGCTCAAAACAATGGGATTTATCCATGTGTGGAATAATAAGGGTACTACGTCGGAAGCCAAGCTCGTATATGCGTTAAGAAAGAAATTTGAAGAAAGATACAACAAATACTTCTTCTCCATCCTCTCTTCTGATGATAATAACAAACTTCGCACATATAACACACTGAAAAAAGAATATAAACCTGAAACCTATACACAACTGAATGTACCAAGGCAACATATTAAACTTTTATCTAAATTACGAATTTCAAATCATAATCTTGAAATTGAAAGGGGGCGATACAATAAAACTCCGCCAAATGAACGTCTCTGCAAATCATGCAAAGCTAATAAAATAGAAGATGAATTCCATTTCATCTGCGAGTGCGACTTGTTCGAAAATTCACGAAACTTATTCTTCAAAGATATATCTGAAATGGTATTCGAATTCCGAAACTTTAATATCCTTGAAAAATTCAAATATTTAATGAATGCGTCTGAAACTGATGTTTTAATCAGATTCTTTTCATTCTTGGAAGATTGTATGAATACTCGAAATTCGTCAGAGGGAGTGGCTAGGTCATAATTATAACTATATGAATGTTATATGTTCCGTGTCCTTTGTTATTACATGATATTCTGTCTATTGTTGTATGTTGTTTCCTTTTCAGTGATGATCCTCTGTAATGGATTTTAGACTGAATAAAATTAGTTAGTTAGTATTAGTTATATAACTTTTAAATTTTGATCAACGACAAAGTATGTAAAAGTTGACCGGAAGCGATCCTTGTCGAGGAAAAATTCATCAAACTTAACAGATTTCTCCTAATTAAAGTGTTTACACAGGTAATATTGATTGGTATCGTATAATTAAATTACCATATGGGTTATAATAAACGTTATATATGAAATGGATTATGTGCAGTGCCTTTAGCCTACCATAATGTATATGGCGTTTCCCCATTCGAACCAACTGTGAGGTAGCACTGTGTGTCGAGTGATTTTTTTTTTTTTTTATAATAAATATTTTAGTTTTTATTTTTATACACAAAATTATTGTTAAATATATGGACTGTTAACTTTTCTATTTTAATACAATAACCTACCCATTGCTGCTGATCACGAGAATTATTTTCTACAAATTGAATATTTTCATTTTCTGTTATATTTTTTTCTTCAATTTTACGTTTTTTACAGGAAGCGATTTTTCATCAGGGAGTTTAGTGGGTATACCTTCCTTTGAATCTTCTATAATAATTTTATTTTCTTCCATTATATCACTTAAATCTATTTAGACTTCGGAGTTGAAGGTGTTTTAATTAAATTTTCTTTGTTTGGAGTATTTAAAGCTGTTAAAGAATCAGGGGCCGGCTCAATTTCGATGTCATAATCATTAACACGTGGTTGTTTTCTACCTGACTTTTTATCAATTTTTTTCTGATTATTTTTTTATATTGCTCTTAAACTAATAATTTTATTCCTTTGAATTGGTTGTAAACCTATGCTTAATTTTGCTGCTTAAATATGAAAACAGGTAGATGTTGCCTCCCACTGGCAAGTTTCTTTTGGAAATTAAGTGACACAATATTTAGCTTTTCTGCCTTGAACAATAAAAGCCCCTTGTTGTTATTAAATTATTGTCAACAATAAACCTTGCCAAACTTTGTTGACTAGAATCAGAATTAAAGACAGGTAGTTCAACCACAGGTGTTTTTTCTACAATTATGTCATCCGTAATTAAAGGATTATCATTTTTGACACCTAATTCATTTGTTATTTCGGCATGTTCATATGTTTGTTTTTTAATAATCTTTGATGTTTCAGACGTGTCATCTTGCAAATTATTTTCTAAAGATAAAGGTTTTTCATTTTTTTTAAATATTCTATAACATCATCTGGACAAACAATTTTTTTTGGTAGAATCATATCTGAAGGGGGAATAAAAGCCCTACGAAACTCTGATTTTAAATGATAATTTCCCAAACCTGAACGGCCTCTTAAAATTTCAAAATTTTCAAAATTTTGTATAAAACCCCAAAACCAAAAGATCTACCGGTAACTCTTTCCAATCAATTTCTCTTTTTAAAACAGCATTAAAAAAACATGCTTTCTGAAAGAGTATTTGTTATACCTAAATAAGGGTCGAACATGCCTGGATATTTATCTATGATCCATTTTCCTGAATGATTTTGAATTGCCGATTTAACAAATTTAGTATAATGTTCAAGTACTATAGGAGACCAATTAGCAGTTAAATTTGATTCTATTTCCAAAAATTGTTCTTCACTGTCTGCCTTTAACATTTTATCTAAGTGGTCAACGTGAACTTTTATACTGTCCGACTGAACTTTACCGTTTAGCCAAAATTTAAAATCTTCCTTTAAAAAGACATTATGTACCTAAAATAGCACTTAAACGAAAAAAGTCAATTTAAGAAACAAGTTAAGTCAAACAAAAACGTAGCACTAGTCATTGGCACTATAAAATTGTGTTTACATACACCAACCTAAATTATCAAAATATATTAAACAATTTCGCATGTTTTAGAATAAAAGGTGTTTATTTGGATATTAAGTTCGACCATTGATGTCCCTTTAGTGTCCCAATACAAACAAAATATCTCTATTGTTATAAGATTAATAACATTTATTATAACTTAATTAAAAATTTTTCTCTCTATTATCATATATGACGTTAATTATAACCCATATGGTAATTTAATTATACGATACCAATCAATATTACCTGTGTAAACACTTTAATTAGGAGAAATCTGTTAAGTTTGATGAATTTTTCCTCGACAAGGATCGCTTCCGGCTTTTCCACTTCCGCATTTTAGACCCTTCCCACGTCTACTGGTCACAGAGTAATTCTCGCCACCCTGAGTTTTTGTTAAAAATTGGCATTTTAAAAGTGATCAACGTAACTTTTTTTGGATGAAATATAGTGAAATCTATTAAAGAAGCCTTTGTCATCAATTTTAATGTAAAAATTAACGGCATAGTCACCAAAATGGCAAGAATTGCTTCTGTCATTTTAATGGCGAGAATTACTCTCTGACCATGGCCAGTACAGCTTTTCAATTTTTTGGCAAAACCATGGGTTTCTATTTATCAAAAGATAGGTAATGAGATGAGGTATCATAATTCATAGCATTAAGGAGGAAATATTTATCATGTCAAAATTGAGATGGTTTTCCATCTAGATGAATTTGAAAAGCATCTAGATGGTACTGTAAAGCATCTAGATGCGTGTTAAAGGCATCTAGATATAATACCTTATCATCTAGATACTTTGTATTTTCATCTAGATGGTTTTCTGTTGAGTTTCATCTCGATGAAGATGAATACATCTACATGGACATTAGATTCATCTAGATACTTTTAACACACATCTAGGTGCTTTTAATACGCATCTAGATGCTTTACAAACCCATCTAGATGCTTTTGAAATTCATCTTGATGAAAAAACCATCTAGTTGAAACCATCTCAATTTTGACATGAATCGCCACTGATAAATATCAAGGCAGATTTTAAGTAGAAATCCTGTTTAATTTTCGGTACTTTGAAGTACTTGTTTATGTTTTATGAATAAAACAAGAAAATGAGTTGTGTATACTTAGACGAATTAATAACTAAATATGTTTTGATACGAATGTTTAACAGTATAATCAACTATTAATGGCATTTATTTAATTATCTTAGGTTTAATGATTGGTCATCAAAAAGTTAATTAACAAAACTAATTTCTTTTAATCATAAATCTCTTTTGTCACAACTACAAAGAAAACTCAGTGTCAAGTTTTCCAGCTTTGGCGAAAATACATAGAAAGGGAAATATCAATCAGCCGCAGAATGAGTGACTTAAATAAAAAAAGTGATGTAAAGTATATATTGACACATTTTGTTTTTTGTTTTTAGTGCTGAAACATACATATTTATTTTGTAGTGCTGTACGTAATAAATATCGAATATTGTTCTTAGTGCTGTAATATATCGTAATGCTCCATAGTGTTGTCTGTATGCATTTATTATTATTATGTTATATTAAATAAGAAATAAAGAAGAAATCACTACACACGTTTATATATGACAATTTATTTCGAACACATTAATCATCTTACACATGACAATATACAAATATAAATATACAAACTTAGACAATATTATACAAAATTTAAACAATATAATACAAAATTCAATGAATACAATTGACTTATAAGAATATCTTCTCAGTACAGAAGTGACCAACACCTAGTACCGAACTGTTCGGTACCGAGTACCGAAGTGTCCAGGTCAGTACCGAGGTGTCCTTGTACCGACGAAGGAATGTTTAAGGTTACCATTGTAATTAAGACCCAAGTGTTTCAAAATGAAATGTGTTGTGCTTGTTGGTTGAACTTGAAGCTAAATAAATTTCTGAAAAGCTGAAGTAGCTATGTCAATAATATAATTAAACAATGTTTTTTATCCTGTTTAGACCAGTAATAGCAAATGCTTCTATTAGTTCTTTATTTTTTTTTTGACAGCGTCATTGACCAACGCTTTCCACAACTTGGCACATGTGTCGTGTTAATATTAAGTTTATGCTATCAACAGATGTATACAATGTCACATGGGTGACATACCTAAAAATCGTTAATGACTGTGAAAATCGTTAATGACATTAACGATTTTCACAGTCATTAACGATTTTCACTCGACTTTCTCCAAAATAAACAATGATCCAAAATGGCGGGAAACAAAGGGCGACAACTTTTGTCATTTCCATCCATCAAAAAGTATTGGCAAAAAACATAATTGTCGGTCATAATTCAACTCAAATAAATGGTTTTCTTGTTCCTCTTATGTAAAATGGTATACCGATATAAACAGTGACATATGCGTTTTGTAGATGTACGACTGAAAATCCCACTTTAAATTACTTCCATTTGTAAATCTCGTGCTTCAACCATACGTTTCCATTATTGTCATATATTTTGACATCTTCCCTACTAAATGTTCCTTACAAATAAGGTACGAAACGCCCACATTTGATATACATGGGTGAAAGTTTTCCAAATTTTTTCCCGATTTCTGTTTTTTTTGGGTTGCTTTGGGCCATTTTTGTGATTCATGCAAATCCGTTGAGAAAATTTTTAAGGGGGGTGACTGTGAGGTCTAAAAATTGGTCTTGTGAACTAGAAAAATTGATTTAAATCTATTGGAAATATCGATTTCAATGACTGATTTAGTCGTGGATTAATATTTTTTCTCAGTTATAAATTTCGTTTTGTAAAATTTACGACATTGTTAAAGGGAGGTAATTCAATCCAATTATGACATGCCGGCAGGGTAGTACTTAAATACGCCTGCATACGCCTGCCGTAATAGAAGTACGCCTGCAGTAATAAAGTATACGCCTGCCATCATATTTATGCATTATATTTAATTTTTTATGGTGTATTATGATGTAAAAATAGTTTTAGAATGAATTATATGTATTTTTTGTAGTTTTCAATAAAGGTTTTGAGGAATAACAGGCTATTCATTGTAACGGTGAATTGTTGACAACATGGGTATAACTTGCGCAGGCGTGGTCTAGGTGTAGGACCACCATAGTTTTTTTACTCTTCGGCTATATTAAAATTTGATAATTTTGACTTATCCTAGAAAATTTACCTTTGTTTCCAATTAAGTGACACTTCTGTCCCCTATAAAAATGCACTGGCTGAACATTCTGTCAAAATTTCACAATATGTTTCATGGCATATAAGAAAAAACGCTCAACCTGAAGTCCACGTGGTCTAAAAATCTACTTTCACTTTCTATTTCAGTCCAAAAATAGTGCTTGTCCCTAATTGACTCTCAACATTTTTATGTTCATTTAAAACCAATAAAACTTTATCCTCAAGTTTCCTAGAATATTCAGCTTTCCAAAAATACCAAATTTATTCTGGTATCATGTGCGGTTCAAATTCACGTCTTTCCATATGCGCGCATGTTCGGTAACTCTAGTTTATAAGATATTTTGTTCAGTGTATATACGCGGTATATACGCGCGTCCATGCGGACATGACTTAACATTAGGTGTTCGCTGAAAAAGGCTAATAAATAAATAAAACACTTTTTTTAGGTTCAAACTGATTTGTTTTACTATTTAAAGTTATTTCTTGGTGAAATATAAGTCACAAATAGTGGCAGGCGTACACTTTTTTACTGCAGGCGTACTTCTATACGGCAGGCGTATGCAGGCGTATTTAAGTAGGACCGTGCCGGCATGCGGTTTCTTAATGAAAAAAAACGATGTTTCTTGAGCTGAGTCCGCAGAGTAGTGTCCTGAAGTACTCCAAAATCCTCAAATACCATATTTTTCCGGGGGTTTCGGCGGCCCCCAAAACCCCCGGTCAAAATTTTCAGGATTTTCACCAAATTTCACTTTCACCCATGGATATATTGAGCCGTAAAAGTAAGAGGGGTTACTCAGGGCGCTAGTGATAGTCTGAAAATCCTCTGCGTCCAACGCTTTTTGTGCACATTTCGCAATCTCGCGATGTTATAAATATGTTCATTTGGGTCAATAAATCGCTTCTCTAGATATTTTTATCCATGAAAATATTCACCTCACCTCCAATCAAGATCATTTTAATCCATTTCTAAGGTCATTTTCATCACTACCCCTGTCCTAGCCCTACGTTCTGTCAGACATTTTGTTTTTATTTGTAACAGTTGAACTTCTAACCTTGCTGTGTATGGGGAATTGGGGAGATACCCTCTTTAAGTTGATTCTATTATTATCATGATTAAATATTGTGTGCGGCTGTGTAGGAGAGAACATAATGACCCACTTCTTGATGAAGCACTTAAGGAGAACAAATCTATATATGTTACCAAATAACAACTCTTGCTGGCTTGAATATATTCACAATATTCTTAAATATCTAAGACTCGATAACAGTGTGTTATCCCCTGAAAACATTAGTAAAGCAACTATTAGACTCTTCAGAGATAAGCTCAGGTCAAATTTTGAAAAATACCTGAAAATGGTCTTATTAAAAGTTAAAAACTATAAGAACCTATAGAAAATTAAAGTTCATTTTTCAATATGAAAAATATTTAACTATTGTAAAGTGTTTTGTAAACAGAAGAAGCCTTACACGTATTCATACTACCAACCATAAATTATATATACTAGTAAAAACTGGTAGATGTACCCAACCAAAAACGTGAGTAGAAAACCACACATGTAAAAAATGTAATAAAAATTTCATTGAATACAAGGGGTACTTTTTAATGTTTTGTGAAAAATTTGTTCACCTAGTAATGAATTTATTAACAATGTCCTTACTTAATCCTCTTTGCACCATGTGGAGCATAAGGCACCAACGAGTTTTCGCCAGCCAACTTATTTCGTTCTATGTCTTGCCCACTGTGGCCATTTCATCCTCTACTGTCCTTTTTATATTGCCCACTACATTTGTGTATATACTGTGGTCGTGGTTTTTTTCATTCAGAAATTCATCACCATAGGCCAAGGTGGTATTCTACTGTACATTGTGTTCTGTCCACTACATATCGTGACCCACAGTGTTGACCACAGTGGATTTTCAATTTCCTTTCATGCTTACACAATAAAAAATTAAAATGTTGCGATTTAATCACATGTTAATATGGAGATTTATGTTAAAATATGCCGTTTAAATATGAATGTTTGAAAACAAAATTAATCTGCCTTCTTGCTAATCTATTCAGAATACGAGAATACCTTATAGTTTATTGTCACAGATTTAGATTGATGATCATTCCCTTAAAGTGTTCTAAAAGGTTAGAAT
Organism: Limnoperna fortunei; assembly: GCA_944474755.1. Classification (NCBI taxonomy): domain Eukaryota; kingdom Metazoa; phylum Mollusca; class Bivalvia; order Mytilida; family Modiolidae; genus Limnoperna; species Limnoperna fortunei. Next base: position 10,199,813 of record OX104119.1, on the reverse strand, counting down.
TTTGCCCTTAAAATTGTCATAATATTTGCTATTCTATCGTCAAAATTTCCCTGTCAGCGTCTACTAGTATCGTGTGTATGATTAATGTTTCAACCGTTTGAACTTTTACTGGATGTAAATTGTGTCACACCTTAAATCGATCGATCACTTAAGGTATTGTCAAGTCATTATTAAATCCAGCACATGCATGTGGCGGTGACATGCTCTCAAACAGTTCAATAAACTTGTGTATTGTATAATTAAGTTCTTGAGACTTTGATGATGCTCAAAGCATAATGGGAGCTGATTAATGCAAATGAAATCAGATTCATGTTTTCCCATTCGTCCAAACTTTTTTCGGTAGTAGGTCAATGAATTAATTAGCTACTATGATTCATTGCAGCAGAAGGAATATCCTGTACATGTATCACATATTTGTTCACAATAATTTATTGAATAAACTCTATATCTTTTGTTATAAAATTATTAATCCTCCCTTTAAATTAATTGCATAATACCTAATGAATTAACACAGTGACTCTTCCTAACCATTTTTAATTACAGTAATTAGTGATACACAGGTAATGCTGTTAGATTATAACCAATTAAGCAATAATTAAGCTTTTATTACATGTACCTTTTTAGCTCACCTGACCCGAAGGGTCATATGAGCTAATGCCATCACTTGGCGTCCGTCGTCGTTGTAGTCGTTAACTTTTCTTTAAAAATCTTCTCCTCTCCAAAACCACTGAAGGAATTGCTTTGAAACTTTGCACAAATCATCAGTAAAATGTCCTCTGCCAAGTTTGCACAAATCATGGCCTCAGACTAACCAACATGGCCACCATGGCTAAAAATAGAACAGGGGGGGGGGTCAAAATACTGTTTTTGGCTTATAGTTCAAAAAGTATAACAGATACAGGAAAACCAAAGCGACTTTCCTTCTGCAGCATCAAAAGCTCTACAAAACACTCCATTAGGTCAAAGTTGTATGACGACTCCTTGTAGGAGTTATTGCCCTTTAATTGTCAAAATTGATGATTTTTGCCATTTATGCCTCAAAATCTTGAAAATTATTAGAACTAGAGAAAAAGTAAGCATTGCTTTATTGTTCTGCTCTATGAGGGCTACAAAATTGGCTTAGAGTCAAGATTTTCTGATTAACCGTTTAAGATTTATTCCCCTTGAACTGTTTATTTTAATCGGTTTTAATTGATTTTTTAAAATCTTCTCCTCTGAAACCACTGAAAGTCTGCTTTAGAACTTCGTGCACATCATCCGTCAAAAGTCCCCAACCAAGTTTGCACCAACCATGGCCACAGATTAACCAACGTGGCCACCATGGCTAAAAACAGAACTAACTAGATAAAAAGTTAGCATTGCTTAATTGTTCTGCTCTATGACGGCTACAAAAATGACTTAGGATTAAGATTGTCTGATGAACCGTTTAAGCATGTTAAGAGCTATTTCCCTTGAACTGTTTTTTTTATAACCGGTTTTAATTGATTTTTAAAAAATCTCCTCTGACACCACTGAAAGTACTGCTTTGAAACTTTGTACACATAATCCGTCAAATGTCCTCAAACAAGTTTGCACCAACCATGACTGCAGATTAACCAACATGGCTCTACAAAACGTTCCATTGGGTTGAAGTTGTATGAGGACTCTTTGTAGGATTTATTGCCCTTTAATTGTCAAAATTGATTATTTTTGACATTTTTGCCTCAAATCTTGAAAATTATTAGAACTAGAGAAAAAGTTAGCATTGCTTAATTGTTCTGCTCTATGAAGGCTACAAAAATAACTTAGGGTCAAGATTGTCTGATGAACCGTTTAGGAATTATTCTCCTTGAACATTTTTTTAATCAATTTTACTTGATTTTAAAAAATCTTCTCCTCTTTAACCCATTAAAGGACTGCTTTGAAACAATGCACACATCATCTTTAGGATGTCCTTTACCAAAATTTTGCAAATCATCTTTGAGCAGTGTCAAAAATATCTGCTTTAAATAAATAGCGGTGTCTTATAAGATTTTCATATACCATGTATACATCGTAGAATCTTGGTATCCAAATGTCTAAGTAAGCTGAAACAAAAATGCACAATAAAACTTTAAAAGAAATTCCAAGTCCTGCCACTAACTTGGTAATCCATCTTTCTTTCCACATTGTTTTGTTGGAAATCATTTTAAACATGTTAAAATAACCTATAATAAGGAAGAAGAAATTAAATAACCATTGAATTCTATTAATAGATTCTTTTGTTTACCTCACCAAAAACTGTATATTCTCATGAGATAAAAAATATATAAATACGAGTGGCGGAATACTAAATAAATGAACAAATATACTTCTTGTCATTTACTTTTCAGCATTTTAAAAATTTTAACCACTTCTCAGGTAGGCGAGGTGAATATACATTTTTGAGGGCTGATCAATCCTGATAGCGACCTTATATCAAAGTGATTATTTGTTTTATTACATGAATAAAACCACCATCTTCCTTGATCAGAAAAACAGATGATGCCTTTTTTACTAGAGCCCCTGCTTACATTTTGTAATTGTTGTTACCTTTAATATTTTTTATTTAATACTGCATTTTGATAACAATTTGCTGGTAATCCTAAAATTCCAGTTTCAAATATTGGGAAGAGTATAATTGAATCAACATATCGCAGAGACGACGTTTCTACCCTTTGTTGTTGTCACACACAATGTACAATTGATACAATTGATTTGATTGGACGAATGAATTCGTTAAGATGGCTATTCTGGTTGGCTAAAACATAATCGTGCAGCGTACAATCATTTTATGTAATTTTAATACTGTTGCAATTTATCGTGACCCAAAAGTTGTTTTTAGACCAATCAAAAACACGCAAAATTCTATTCATGTAATAATAAAGTTATCGACGTGCACAAATATCCCAAAGGGTCATGTGAGCTATTGTTATCACTTTGCGCCAGTCGTTGTCGTCGTCGGCATCTGTAAACTTTTTACATTTTAATCTTCTTCTCTGAAACCACTTGGCCTATTGAAACCAAACTTGGCCATAATGTTCATTGGATGGACCTTTAATTACAAAGTTTGTGTTTTTTTATTTGGATTGGAAAACCAATATGACCCTCACCACAAGACTTAGTTTAACATAGGACCCTATGGTAAAAAGTTTAAAAGGGGTTCTTCTCTGAAACCGTTTATGCAATCAAAACAAAACTTACTAGCAATATTGTTTGAATGGTCCTTTATAAAGTTTATGTTTTCTATGCCAACTGGAAATTCAAAATGGCCGCCACCACAGGACTTAGTTTAACATAGGACCTTCAGTGTTCAATCTAGAGCGCGCCATTTCGCCATTCCCGCATTTTTTGTTGAATTAACGCGCTTAAAAACCTCCTGGGTCATTACTGGCACAACGTAATTTTTCATTGCTTTGAGAAATTACCCCCTAGTCAACAGCTTTGAGAAAGTCCCTTTAAAATATACCTATAAATTTAACTGTATGCTCGGTCCTAAGTACGCTTTTTATCATGTACAATTACAATTTAGCAAGCGTCTAAATCACGTAGACAATATATTATCGATTTTTAATAACGTGTTGTTCATGCTTCAAGATGAAGCATATTTCTTCATATTTTACTCCCATTGGAGATAAACGTGCACTTTTTGTCCGGTTGTCATGTCTCTATATTGGTTTTATTGACCCCTAGCTATAAATTCTGGCCCCCTATGGTAAGTTATTAGGGCCATCATGACCCCCTTAGGCCAAATTCTAGATTGAACACTGGGACCCTATAGGAAAAAGTTTTAAAGGCTTCTTCTCAGAAACCAGGAAACCAATGGAAATAAAACCTTACTAGCAATATTGTTTGGATGGTCCTCTATAAAGTTTGTGTTTTTTCTGAAAATTGGAAATTCAAAATGGCTGCCAACACAGTATGTAGTTGAACATAGGACCCTATGGGAAAAAGTTTAAAAGGCTTCTTCTCTGAAACCGGTTAACCAATGGAAACAAAACTTACTAGCAATATTGTTTGGATGGTCCTCTATAAAGTTTGTGTTTTTGTCTCGTCTGCGACTATGGTCGCTGGAGGCGAGACATATGTATGGGAATCCGGCGGTGGCGGCGGCGGCGTAAACACTTGACATATTGCTTCATATATTTGTAAGCCCAAGCCCTAGGCCCATCAAATTTGGTCCATAGGTAGCTTATGATGAGTACTTGCCAGTCAGTCACCTGTCACCTGACCTTGACCTCAATTTCATGGTCCAGCTACTACGTTTAAGTTTTTGGGTTACGACAGTTCCTCTGTAACTACGCATGGTAGGATGACAATATTTGGTGTATAGGTGTATAGGTTGCTGATGACTAGTACATGACTGTCTGGTAGGTGTCACCTGACCTTGACCTCAATTTCACGGTCCAGCGACTACGTTAAAGTTTTTGGGTTACGACAGTTCCTCTGTAACTACGCATGGTAGGATGACAATATTTGGTGTATAGGTTGCTGATGACTAGTACATGACTGTCTGGTAGGTGTCACAAGACCTTGACCTCAATTTCACGGTCCAGCGACTACATTAAAGTTTTTTGGGTTAAGACAGTTCCTCTGTAACTACGCATGGTAGAATACAATATTTGGTGTATAGGTTGCTGATGACTAGTACATGACTGTCTGGTAGGTGTCACCTGACCTTGACCTCAATTTCATGGTCCAGCGACTACGTTAAAGTTTTTGGGTTACGACAGTTCCTCTGTAACTATGCATGGTAGGATGACAATATTTGATGTATAGGGTGCTGATGACTAGTACATGACTGTCTGGTAGGTGTCACCTGACCTTGACCTCAATTTCACGGTCCAGCGACTACGTTAAAGTTTTTGGGTTACGTCAGTTACTCTGTTACCACGCATGGTAGGATGACAATATTTGGTATATAGGTTGCTGATGACTAGTACATGACTGTCTAGTAGGTGTCACCTGACCTTGACCTCAATTTCACGGTCCAGCGACTACATAAGTTTTTGGGTTACGGCAATTTCTCTGTAACTATGCATGGTAGGATGACAATATTTGGTATATAGGTTGCTGATGAATAGTACATGACTGTCTGGTAGGTTCCACCTGACCTTGACCTCAATTTCACGGTCCAGCGATTACGTTAAAGTTATTGGGTAATGGCTGTTCCCCTGTAACTATGCATGGTATGGTGACAATATTTCGTATACAGGCCGCTGCTGATATTTAATGCTATTTACGTAATGCTTATGACGAAATTTATTTTTGTCTCGCCTGCGACGAAAGTCGCTGGAGGCGAGATATATGTATGGGAATCCGGCGGCGGCGGCGGCGGCGTAAACACTTGACATCTTGCTTCATATCTTTGTAAGCCCAAGCCCAAGGTCCATCAAATTTGGTCCAGAGGTAGCTTATGATGAGTACTTGCCAGTCAGTCACCTGTCACCTGACCTTGACCTCAATTTCACGGTCCAGCGACTACGTTAAAGTTTTTGGGTTACGACAGTTCCTCTGTAACTACGCATGGTAGGATGACAATATTTGGTGTATAGGTTGCTGATGACTAGTACATGACTGTCTGGTAGGTGTCACCCGACCTTGACCTCAATTTCACGGTCCAGCGACTACGTTAAAGTTTTTGGGTTACGACAGTTCCTCTGTAACTACGCATGGTAGGATGACAATATTTGGTGTATAAGTTGCTGATGACTAGTACATGACTGTCTGGTAGGTGTCACCTGACCTTGACCTCAATTTCACGGTCCAGCGACTACGTTAAAGATTTTGGGGTTACGATAGTTCCTCTGTAACTACGCATGTTAGGATGACAATATTTGGTGTATAGGTTGCTGATGACTAGTACATGACTGTCTGGTAGGTGTCACCTGACCTTGACCTCAATTTTACAGTCCAGCGACAACGTTAAAGTTTTTGGGTTATGACAGTTCCTATGTAACTACACATGGTAGGATGACAATATGTGGTGTATAGGTTGCTGATGACTAGTACATGACTGTCTGGTAGGTGTCACCTGACCTTGACCTCAATTTCACAGTCCAGCAACTACATTAAAGTTTTTGGGTTACGACAGTTCCTCTGTAACTACGCATGGTAGGATGACAATATTTGGTGTATAGGTTGCTGATGCCTAGTACATGACTGTCTGGTAGGTGTCACCTGACCTTGACCTCAATTTCATGGTCCAGCGACTACCTTAAAGTTTTTGGGTTACGATAGTTCCTCTGTAACTACGCATGGTAGGATGACAATATTTGGTATATAGGTTGCTGATGAATAGTACATGACTGTCTGGTAGGTTCCACCTGACCTTGACCTCAATTCACGGTCCAGCGACTACATTAAAGTTTTTGGGTTACGGCTGTTCCCCTGTAACTATGCAGGGTATGGTGACAATATTTTGTATACAGGCGCTGCTGATATTTAATGCTATTTACGTAATGCTTATGACGAAATTTATTTTCCTTACTGATGCGGAATTCAGGCGAGATGTTTTTCTGTGTCCACACTTGTTTATCCTTATTGGAAATTCAAAATGGCACCACGCCAGGACTTTGTTTAACATTGGACCCTATGGGAACACAGTTGAAAATGGCTTCTTCTCTGAAACCGGTTAACCAATCGAATAAAAAACGTAATACCAATATTGTTTGGATGGTCCTTTATAAAGTTTGTGTTTTTTTATGCCAATCAGAAAATCAAAATGGCCACCACAGCATTACATACATGTAGATTAACAGTGGACCCTATGGGAAAAGTTTTAAAAGGTTTCATCGATATCTCTGAAACTGATTCACCTATGGATACAAAACTTACTGACAATATTGTTTGAATAATCTTCTTTAAATGTTTTTTTATTGCCAATTGGAAATTCAAAATGGCCACTACCGCAGGACTTAGTTTAACATAGGACCTATGGGCAAATTTAAAAAAAAATCTTCTTCTCTATAAAACCAGTTAACCAATGGAAACATAACTTTCTAGCAATATTGTTTGGATGGTCCTCTTTAAAGTTTATGAGAATTACAGGATTTACAGGATTTAGTTTATCATCAGGGAAATGCCATCTTCATTGCCTATAAAATCAGGTGATCAATACAGGCCCTTAAGAGCCTCTGGTTAAAAAATCTTCTACCTACAACTGTTTGGCATATTGATTTGAAATGTTACAGTAATGTACCTTAGACTGTCTTTTACAAAGTTTGAGTTTTTTGTGCTGATCTAAAATTCAAGATGGCTGCCACTGTGGAACACAGATTAACATAGTATCCTATGGGAAAAACATACCAACAGCTTCTTCTCCAAAGCTGTTCCACACAATTAAACCGAATAATTGCAGGAGTGAATCTTGGACTTGGATAGTATTCTTATTATTTTGAGTTTTTCTAGCCGAAAGAAATTCAACAGTCTGCCAGAGATGCAAATGCATTTTGATTAGCTGAAATTTCAAAATTTGTTTCCTCACAAACCACATGTCCGAAGAAGAAATTGTGTGATATTGTAGAAATCTACCTCAGCTGGTTCTCTCCTAATTTTGAGTTTTTTGTTATGATCAAAAATACAAGATTGCTGCGATCTTGGAACATCACTTATCATACAAATGTACTAACCTATGAGAAAAAATTAAAACAGCCTCTTCTCAGAAACTGCATGTCCTACAAATTGCTGCTGATTGGACATTAACATGGCAACATTCATAAAAACAACATCTTCACATAAACTCTTTATCATTTAATATCAAAATTTGCAAGAAAAGTCATGTCTCTTTAGTCAGGTGAGAGATACAGGCTGTGAAGAGCCTCTAGTGTTTTCCTTGTTACAGTTTTTAGTTATATCAATTCAGGGAGATACATGTAATTAATAGTACGTTTGCATTTTCAGAAACATATGTAAGCAAATAACTTAATAAATGACCAGCAAACCAACAATTTAACCAACAATAAAACATGAGATACAGGGAATAAACAAAAAGTAATACTGATGTAAATTTTTATTCACAAAATTGAGAATGTTTATTTGATTCTGATCTGATGTCAACACAGTGGTCATCTGACTGACTTATACGAGGGTCAACAGCAAAATACCATCTTTTAAAGCCCAAAAAGACCTCCGCAATTTGTATGTAGACCAACATTTTTACGTGAGCGTGTACAATATATCATACCATATATACATTAAGTATTCAAGTTGAACCAATAAAAATGGTGAACAGATCACATACAACTCGTAAGAAAAAATCAAGTTCATTGAAGCCTATAACTTAAGACATTGTAGAATGAAGACATAAAGACAATTACATTAAAATGTATTTAAAACAGTGCAATTTAACACTCAACTTATCCATAAAATGATTAAAAAAATAATAATTAATATACTGGTGTTTCAAACAAATAATATTCGATTAAAGTGGCAATTCAGCCAAGACTTGTGTATTAAGAAGTGACAATGATAGGCACATGTGTTTATATTTTAGTGCCAATGTGTACACATCTTATCACTTGTTATCTAATAGTTATAAAGAATTATTTTATAGTAATTTGACCTATAGCATGTAATTATTATATGCATGTATAGCATCCCATCCTATCATCTACACCAGGCACTTCATCATGTGGGGTAAAGCTTGCCAAAGATCTAAATATTGAAATCTACTATAATGTTTTCTTCCATTTGAAACATACTTCAGTACTAGTACTAGTAGTAGGCGAAAACCTCATGATACCAATTGAGTTAACACACTGTCATACACTTCAAAATTATAACAATGTGTCACCTAACCCAGGGCCTGTGGTGGCTGTTACAGGGCAGTAGCCTGCAGTCATATATAGATGAGTCTATTGTGGTGTATGTAACTTATGGTGGCACATCAAGTGTGTGAAGATTTCCCACAACAATACATGTATATAGAACCTGTTGATTCAAATGAACTTAGGATCTGCAGCGAGTGTAACAATTTTAAATTTACTGATTCATTCTTCAATTAACAAGATCCAAAATAAAAGAGGAAAATTCCAAATGTCCTTTTTTTCTGAAATGTTATAAAGTATACGTCCATTTTACCAATATTCTGATTACTTTTCACATCTTATCTCAAGAAAATGCTTGTTTTAGCAGAAACTACTGTAAAATATAGAAATGTACACATACTACAAAATAAATTTATTCTGTGACAACATCTATACTGCTAAGTAGCCAGAAATGTCTGATAGCAAACTCAGTACTTCTTCAACATAAAATAAATTTATTTTACATGAAAAGGCTACAATTGCAATACAGAATAAATTTATTCTATGACAACATCTATACTGCTAAGTAGCCAGAAATGTCTGATTGCAAACTCAGTACTTCTTCAACATAAAATACATTTATTTTACATGAAAAGGCTACAATTGCAATACAGAATAAATTTATTCTGTGACAACATCTATACTGCTAAGTAGCCAGAAATGTCCGATAGCAAACTCAGTATTTCTCAACAAAAAATAAATTTATTTTACATGAAAAGGCTACAATTGCAATACAGAATAAATTTATTCTGTGACAACATCTATACTGCTAAGTAGCCAGAAATGTCTGATAGCAAACTCAGTACTTCTTCAACATAAAATAAATTTATTTTACATGAAAAGGCTATAATTGCAATACAGATTAAATATACTCTTTGACTATATTTACACAGTTAAATAGCCAGAAATGTCTGACTTCAAACTCACTGCTATATAATATATAATAAATTTATTTTACATGGAAAGCTACAGTTGAGACATAGAATAAATTTATTCTGTCACTCTACACTGTTTAGTAGCCAGAGAGATTATTTTCGACAACCAAACTCAGTACTTCTTAAACATAAAATAAATTTATTTTACATGAAAGGCTACAAGTGCAATACAGAATAAGTTTATTCTGTGACTACATCACTGTTTAATTATCAGAAATGTCTGACAGCAAACCAAGTTCTTATTAAATATAAAATAACAATTATTTTACGTGAAAGGCTACAATAGAGATACAGAATAAATTTATTCTGTGACTAAATCTACACAGTTAAATAACTAAAAATGCCTGACAGCAAACTCAGTACTTCCTAGTTATAAAATAAATTTATTTTACAATGATAGAATAAATTTATTCTGTGACTAAATCTACACAGTTTAATAACTAAAAATGCCTGATAGCAAACTCAGTACTTCCTAGTTATAAAATAAATTTATTTTACAATAATAGAATAAATTAATTCTGTGAGAATATCTAAACTGTTAAATAACTAGAAATATCTGACAGCAAACTTAGTACATCTTAAATATAAAATAAATTTATTTTACATGAACAGCTACAATTGAGATACAGAATAAATTTATTCTGTGACTAAATCTACACAGTTAAATAACTAAAAATGCCTGACAGCAAACTCAGTACTTCCTAGTTATAAAATAAATTTATTTTACAATGATAGAATAAATTTATTCTGTGACTAAATCTACACAGTTTAATAACTAAAAATGCCTGATAGCAAACTCAGTACTTCCTAGTTATAAAATAAATTTATTTTACAATAATAGAATAAATTAATTCTGTGAGAATATCTAAACTGTTAAATAACTAGAAATATCTGACAGCAAACTTAGTACATCTTAAATATAAAATAAATTTATTTTACATGAACAGCTACAATTGAGATACAGAATAAATTTATTTTGTGACTACATTATTGTTTAATTATTTAGAAATGCCTGACAGCAAACTCAGTACTTCTTCAATATAAAATAAATTTATTTTACAAGAAATGCTACAATGGAAATACAGAATAAACTTATTCAGTGACCTACATCAATGTTTAATTATTTAGAAAAGCATGACAGCAAACCCAGTACTTCTTCAATATAAAATAAATTTATTTTACACGAAATGCTACAATGGAAATACAGAACAAATTTATTTTGTGCCTAAATCACTGTTAAATAGCCAGAATAGTCTAACAGCAAACTCAGAACTTCTAATAATTTCTAATAAATTTATTTTACATGGAAAGCTACAATTGAGATACAGAAGAAATTTATTCTGTGACTACATCACTGTTTAATTATCAGAAATGTCTAACATTAAACTCAGTTCTTCTTTATTTTATTTATTTTGACTGAAAAAGCTACAAAATCTAGAATAAATATATTCTGTGACTACACCTACACTGTCAAATAGCAAGAAATGTCCGACAGCAAACTCAATACTTCTTACATAATTATATAATATATTATTAATAAAGCTTCATAACTTTTAACTTTAGAGCATAAATTTATTGAATTGTTCAAATGTTTATACATAAAAAAGACCATTTATTTCTCATGCTACTAAACATTAAAGTATTGTACCATTGGCACTTTCAGATGTTGCATGAATGCAGTCTGTTAACCCTTTTCCAAATCTAAGACACATTTTATATGAAACACCAAAACAAGATAAAACATATGATCAATATTCTAGATGAAAAAAGTATTTGTGGACACATTACACAACAACTATAGACTCTGTGAACCCAACAGAAAAAGGATGAAGCCATACAGTTTTATTTATATTAGATATTGTTACAATATGTGACTGCATAGCTAAACTATACAATATCAATAACTCTATAATACTATATGTGTAAAGGTAGATATAGCATAAAGCTAGAAAAAAAAGCAGTTCAATTAGTTCTATAACAACGAAAAAAAAATTTGCTTCTTAAAGTCAACATATCCATAAACATAAGAATAATAAATTGTTCTTGTTCTTTGAGTGGGTCTCTTCTTAGCTTTTCCTGAAAAATATCGCAATGAATCACTATTTTAAACATGTATGGAAAACATATTAGAAAATTATATCGCAAATGATTTTTGTAAAATTTTTTCCTATTTTGACCCTTCAAACAGTCGAAGTCGGCTCAGAAAACAGGAAGTAGATAACTGACGGACCTGGAAAGGGGAGGCATGGTACAACTCATCATGCTTATGCTGTGCACCAAATTTGAAAACGGTCTCTAGTAGAAGCTGAGAAATCTGTTACAAAAGTTTGCACCGGACGGACAAACAGACAAGTCGATTGCAATATAACCCCCTCTCTTAAGATTGGGGGTATAATTATGTTATATGAAGAATACCTTAAGCATTTAGAGTTAAACACCACTTATGATCTTGAATAGATGAAACGCTTGTCTGTTGTAATGAATTTGTAATCTTGGTAATATTAATAAAATTATATTGGAATATTTCAACAAAGCCAAGTGAAAGCTCACTATCAGGTAGCATATGGTAAAGGCAATGTAGAGAAGTTTTTAGTTCAGTTAAAGTGAGAAAATTCAAGGTCAATATTTTATGACTTGTTGATTAATTAATATTGACACTCAATGACTAAGGCCATTATAGTATGGTCAACTATTTAATTATAGTAAACACATGATATAAATAGTAATATCATGTCTAGTTACCTCTTTGTGGCTTATTTGCAGGTTTCCTTGTTTTCTTTTTAGGGGACCTCATCTGGATCTGAAAACAATGAGATTTTATTTTTTTTTTTTTACAAAAAACTCCATGTAACTAGTGCACATTCTTTTACTATTTAATTTATATAGATTTATAAAAAAAAAAATTGCAAATTGACAGACAATTATTTGAATGAGTAAGCAGTTAAAAACTTTCCATTTCTGTATGTACTACGCATGATCACTTATAATTACTAGAGATGCCTGGGCTATATATTTTTTGGGAATTTAATGTACTGTTTTACCCTATTGGAAAGAGCTTTAAGAAACAAAGATTTTAAGCTATTGTTCATCAAAATCGGACAAGGCATTACAAAGTTACGACAGTTCAAAGATTCCAAATTAGCCCCCCATTTTTTCCAAGATGGCCGCCACTCAAAAAAGGGCAAAACGAACATTTTCTATGTTTGTTCTGCAAGAAAAAAAGCACTGTGTCACTATAAAAATCCATTTACTCATTTACTTGGGTCTGTTTGTTCAAAGTATAGATGAGAAAAGACTCTTATTGTTTAAAAGAGTGCATTTCTACTCGCCGAAAGATTGAGGAAAAGCCATTTTAAGTGTGAAAAAGTGGTCTGCAAGGTCATTTTCGGGTTACCACAACACAAAATAAGTAGCATTATTATGTTTGTTGTTGAAGTAATTCACAAAATTAGGCATCTTTTGTTGGAAAAAAAAAGTTTTTGGATAGAAAATACATAACAAGACAAAAAAAAGTAGATTAAATGTTGTCTTTCAGCTCATAAAGTGTATGTAGATAGGAATGGCACCGAAAGAATAATTTTAAAGATTCTTCACAATTAGTGCCATATACACACTAAAAAGGCCATATCTTAAAAACTAGATGAGACAACAACTTGAAATTTGGCATGTAGATTCACTGTAGGTTTTACTAACATTTGGATAACTAAATGTGGATGCAGATTACGCAGGCGGCCATTTTGAATCAAAATGGCCGCCATTTTAAACAATTTTTTGCACTACCAAACCTTTATTTTCTTCATATTTTCCTTATTTCTTGACCGATTTTGTCAAGTTTGGTATCAAAATGAATGTAATTAAATTATCTTTTATTATAAACAACTGAAAATCAGCTAAATTGTCATGTTTAACTGTAATTGTGCTATTTTTATAGCAAATGCTTGAATACAGATGATGAGGTATGGATCTCGGGTAACTTCGATTCCTTAAGCTGAACAAATCAATCATAATAACTCAGACGAAACCAATATCTTTGTATTTTAATATTCTCTACATTATTTCATGTTTGCTCAGCAAATCTTAGTATTCTGTGTGTGACATTTGTCATAATCAACAATTTTCAACAAGTTCTTCTATGGATCCCAAGTACTAAACATAGAACCTGGGAAAGTTATCGGATCGTTCCATTCATGACACTGGATGTGCATTCATCTTTTTCCAGATTTAGGAAGAGTAGCCTCAGACTCAATAGCCAAATGTAAAGGTGTCTGAAAACAAGAAGAGAAAATACACAAATTAATATATAATATTGATTTATTTGCATCATTAATTAAATCCATGATGTAAGATCATGTTACATAAAACAGCTACAATTACATATGTTATTTTCACTTTAAAATACATTTACTGTGCTGGAAAAACATAAAGTCATTGAGGAAAGAATCATGTCCATTATTCTAACTAAGGCTTTAATTATAAAAAAATTTAAATTCTCATCCGACTGGGGGTTGTGTGGGCCTTTTATTTTTTAAAGTTTGATCATTTTTAAAGGAAATAACGTTAAAGACCATGTTTTCTTTTCAATATACATGTAAATATCAATTGAAACTGGAAGTTATATGATAATTGAATACCATAGAATCCAAATCATAATTAAAAGAGATATTCCTAGAAATTGTATGATTTTAGAAACAAAAAATCAGGATAGGCAGTAATGAGAATCTAAGATTCTTTAAAATTGTGGCTTAAGTGAATGACTATAAATTAATACATACAAGTATGATAACATAATGAGTCTTACCTCAAAATATTTATAATATTGAAAACCTTTTTGTTCAGGCAATATCCTCATTCATTCAACAGGCATCATTGGCCTGGCGCGTCAAAGGCTCCATTGTCTGCGATGTTATGGCATAAATGGTGCCCCAAGTTGGTATCAGTTTATTAATAGGATCATGTTCAATCCGTACATTACTGAACAATGTTTAATAGCTCCTCCGCTGGAAAATAATAAGTGACCACAAAGAAAAAAGTGCTTATGGGGATTATGCAAACATTATATATTTAAAAAAACAAACCCCATTCATTACTGAACAATTTTTGATAGCTCTCAGCTGGAAAATAATAAGGGACCACAATGAAAAAAGTGGTTATGGTGATTATGCAAACATTATATGTTAAAAAAAAACAAACCCCATTCATTACTGAATATTTGTGAAAGGAAAATGTAATATTTGAATCTCACTTTTTATGTGTATAATTAATCATGTCAGTTTTGTAATATAACTACTTGCTAACAAGGTAAAAATTTCACACGAACAACTACAGATAACAAAATAAGGCACAATACGTTAAAACAGAAAGGGATCCCCCCTTTTTTTAATCTCCAAAAAATATTATAACTTAAAAGGCCTGTCAAATACATCGATTGTTGTGCATTTAATGTGAAATAATTTTAATATTTAAATAATATATAACAGGTAACTTAACCGGTATGAAATCCATCCGACAACAAGTTCACGATAATTTCTCTGTTAACGTTGTTTACCGATAGACGGTTACAACATTCTTCGCTTGCCACTTTACCAACTCTCGCCTTTAACTAAAAAGAAATATGTTCCTGTGAAGTAAATTCGGTCATGTGTGGCTCATTTTCAAGCTAAGATAATGACGAACACGTAAATATTTGTCAAAAATTCTGAAAGTCTACTTACTTTGAAAAATTTTCGCCGAGAAGTTTTGTTTTGGATAATTTAAGGTCAACTAGACCGGAAGGTCAAATTTGACTTAAGGAAAGAGCAAAATGGGAATCTCCTCTTTCATTGGATAACAAAATTAGAATGCTATGTCATCAGGAACATATTTCTATTTTCGATTAAAGTGAACTACCCAACGATCAAAACGGTGCCGCTTTCGACATTTTGACAACGTAATCGTCTCGATTGTAATGGCGCCGATTGTTTTATACTAATCAATTGTATATTTAAAAAGAAATAATTAAAAGAGAAATGTTTTTCCTTTTATTTAATATAATATTTTTATGTCTGTATCGTAATTTCACTTCAAAATTACCGTTCAAAAGTTGATGAAATATGATGAAAAACGGTACCGGAAAACAAAATGGCGGACAACATTGCATATAATCGGCATCTCTATAATTACATAAATTGATCATATATAAATATCGCAGGTTGAAAACAAATTCAACGAAAATGAATTAAGACAGATAAAGTTGTTACTATTTCACCAAAAACAAGAAATACTTACATCAGGGTCATCTACTTCTTTATCTATCATCTCTTGTACCTCTGGTGGAAGACTGAATTGATGGGGAGCAGGACCTTGTGATCTTTTAGGAAGCAAAGGCAGCAGCCATCTAGCATTTTTTTTTCCCATACATCGCTTTTTGTACTTCATTTTCAGCCACTTCTCTTAAGTAGAGCAAATACCTTTTCCACCAACGATATTGCGTGTTTGAAACGATGTCCGAAAACAGAAATTTGCATTTTTCAATGTTTTTGTTTATCAAATCAAATTTATATTTTCTAAAACTTGGCATGAGGATTTTAGGTATGCCTTTAGGTATTTCTCTCAGCATAAGTTTGTCCATTTTTTTCCATGGACTGTGGTTGAGACCTTTATATTGTGCCATTACATTGTCAGATTCATCTCTGGAAAATTTAAAATGGAGTGGTCCTGACTGCCCAGTCAATGGGGTTATACAGTGCTCTAACCATCCTTTTATGTCATACAATCCCGATGTTTGTTTACTGCCGGGGAGCAAATTCATCAACTTGACCATGGTTTCAGCATCATTTTTTCTTAATTTTTCTGATATCTTGCTGAATTCTGCATCAATGTCTTCATGGGTATGTCCAACCATCAAAAAAGACAAATGAACCTGTAGTTAAAATTTTATATATATAAGCTTTGATCAAAAATTAAAATTTATATACTTTTAAATCCTTGACATTTCATAAAAGAATGCAATTTTTTAAACATTTAAAATAAAGTACTTCACCAATTTCTAAAGAGTAATCTCAATACTGGACTTATTATAGTATTTATCACTGATTAATTAGACTTTTTGTTTTGTTATGTTGTCTTAATTTTCCTTCACAATCATGCAATAAATAATATTTATTAAAATCACATGATAAAATATTTATACTACTGACAAATAAATATGATTGTTAATTATGTACATACCTCCTTGAAAATGTTTTTCCTTACTAGCAATTCACTGAATGCCAATACATATCTGTTTTTGTTTTCACGAAAACAATTATCTGCTTGTATATACAAAATTTCTGGTAAAAAGTTATCCTACAGAAATAAATATGATTTATTACAAACAAAAAATAGAAAATAACAAAATTATTGCATCAGCATTACATACTTTAGTCCATAATTCAGGCCTATGATGTGATACTCCAGGAAAAAATATGAGACAAAACAAACAGGTAGGAAATATTTAAGAGCAAAACAAACTTAAATGTTTTTAAAGCTGAACAATTCACATTAAGTTGCTTCTCCAGGCAGTTAAATTAATGTCTATATTTGCTGTTGCAGAAAAAGTACCAAAGTAGACTTTAAAGTCACAAAATAAATTTGTCTGCCGGGCTCTGACTTATATTGGTATCTTGGGATGACACAGTGATACAAAGTTTGATATGTATTTTCCACTTTCTACTTAATACCCTCTTCTCTTAAAATTTCAGAAGGAAATTCTCATCATTTGAAAGTTTAATATGAAATGTAAATTTATTTATAAAGTTCAAGAGTAAATTCACAAGATAAAAATGTATGCATTTCTTACCATTAGTATGCTAGTATCGTAAATTTCACGCAGTAAGGTATTCATTACTAGATTAGAATCATGGCTGTACTCATTTATGTCAACAAAAGTTGTAAATCTGTTAAGGCCATGGTTAATGACTCCCTGAATATGAGTTGGCAGCAGATTTGCAGCATCTAATCCCTATAAAATTTATACATTATAAACATTTCAGAAAATATCTGATGAATGCGTCAACATTTTAAGTTTAAATTATATTGAACTTAACTTTAATGTCAACTTTATTTGCCTCCCAATCATTTTTAATTTAAAAAAGCTTTATTTTTTTTCTATGCAGAAATGTAATTTTCTGACACTCTATCCAAGAAGAAATGTCAGAATGTAGATTATCTACTTGTATTATTGGATTTTACAAACATATGATTAAAAACATGTATTACCTTCGATCTTCGTCCTGTAAAGTGTGGAAGATTTGTTTTTGCTGAAAACAATACATATTAATGTCAATTTATAACTAGACAAAGTCGATCTAGCGATCGCTGATACCCCCGCTTTTGTGAAAATTTCTAACGTTTTTCGTGGATTGTGACCTTGAAATTGGATGGATTTCCACCAAAATCAATAGGCTTCTTACCAACAAAATATATAAGAATATTTTACAGTTTCATTAAAATCGGATGAAAACATCTTTTTGTAAAAATTTCTCAACATTTTACGTGGACTGTGACCTTGAAATTTGACAGATTTCCCCCAAAATCGATAGGCTTCTTACCAACCTGATATATAACAATATCCCAAAGTTTCATTCAAATCGGATGCAAACTTTTTGAGTTATTGTCCGGAAACAAATTTTAAGTAAAAATTTCTAACGTTTTTCGTGGACTGCGACCTTGAAATTTGATGGATTTCCCCCAAAATCAAAAGGCTTTTTACCAACCTGATATATAACAATATCCCAAAGTTTCATTCAAATCGGATGCAAACTTTTTGAGTTATTGTCCGGAAACAACTTTTTTGTTAAAATTTCTAACGTTTTTCGTGGACTGTGACCTTGAAATTTGACGGATTTCCCCCAAAATCGATAGGCTTCTTACCAACCTGATATATGACAATATCCCAAAGTTTCATTCAAATCGGATGTAAACTTTTTGAGTTATTGCCCGGAAACAACTTTTTTGTTAAAATTTCTAACGTTTTTCGTGGACTGTGACCTTGAAATTTGACGGATTTCCCCCAAAATCGATAGGCTTCTTACCAACCTGATATATAACAATATCCCAAAGTTTCATTCAAATCGGATGTAAACTTTTTGAATTATCATCCGGAAACCAAATGTGGACGGACGAACGGACGGACGGACATGAGGACCACTATATACCCCCGACTCTGTCGAGCGGGGGTATAAATATCAAATTCAACCAGGCAAGTTGATTTTTTACAAAAATTATTTTTCATATAAAACTAATAATGGGTTTAATTAACTTTACTTTCTAAGAATATAATGGCCCTTTTATATCTTCTAATTTTTGTATGATTTTAAAATGAATTCCTTTCCTTCATACCCTGTTATCGTATCTAATTTTACACATTATTCAAATAATAATAACAGATAATTCTTATTTTAATGGACTTTTTTCTCTTCTAGTAATATGATTTTTTTAATGAATTCTTTTTTAAGTCCCTTACTGTATCTAATTTTCACAAAAATAAAGTTCAAATGTATTTTAACTTACATTGATCCATTCCATCAATGATGATACTTAGATAATGCCTTTTATTTTCCTCAGCAGTTTTTCTCTTAGCTCTGTAATATGCTCGTTCTGCCCTATAAAAATGTGTTTATAAAGAAGCTATTGGGGAAGTATAAAGTATTTCTTCAAACATATTTAAATGGCATCACAGCTCAATGTGATCTACATGTATACTTATTTTACCCAAGCAAATATCCAAGTAAAAGTGGTATCAACCAGTGACAGTAGTTTCTATGAATACAATGTTCAATAAAACATAAATGATGTAAATTTTGTTGAATGTGTTTGGTTATTAGTCAGCAATGCAGTTGTTTAGGATGATACAAGACCAATGATTATTTGATGAACTTCTTCCTTGCCCTCACTTTCTACTAGTAAAATGGTTATTATGTCTAGAAAGGTTTCTAATGCAAACTGTACTGTTTTGAGTAAGCACATATACCAAACATAAAAACCCCAGAAAACCATGATAACATGAGAAAGACCCATAGTAATTTGTAAGATTGCTGTAAATGTTTTTCATCCAGATTAGTTACTTACATTTGTCTGTTGTTATGTGCCTGTATGTTTTGCTTAATAGCCTCTCTTTTGCTAGGATCTCGGGTCAACTCCAGTCTTCTTGTAAGACTTGTACAAGTTTCACATCTTGAAAATGAGTTGGTCTGGAAATGTTAATTACAAATGACAAGTCAATAATTTCAACAAAATTTTTCACTGTTAACAATTTATTTACAAATGAACTTGACACATCTTCATTATATTTCATAATGAACCTGTATTTAAAAATTTAATAACAAAATGAACTGATTTTCAAAGCTGATTTAAGCAAATTTATTTAATTATCCTTCATAAGCTAAAATAAAAGTACAAAATGTAGTAGCAAAATTAAATATCTCTGTCCTAATGCAACAGGTCAGGAAACAGGAAACACCAGCTGTTGTTTATAACAGATTGAGGAAAAAATAATATAAAGAATTAGAACAAAAAATATACATGAAATTTGTAGTAAAGGAAAATTATACCTATTATATGATACACATATTGCCTGCACTTGAGGTTGGTAATCTATTATCCTCCATTATTTGCAGACTGTATGTGAATATATTTAACTGAATACTGAGTATTCATTGTGTTCTATTACATATTTATTAGCCAATATGGCAGCAAAAATCATCATTGTCTATGGTAGCAAATGTTTACAATTGCCTGCTGATAAAAAAAAAGTATTTAGCATTTTAACAAAGATACCATAAAATTATACTACCCCAAAAAAAATATATACATAATTACCTTTTTTATTTTAAGACATTTAAAGTGGTTTTTCCACATGGCATAAAAACCAGCTTTAGAAATAGAAGCTCTTTGAATATCGTTCATTTCATCCACATAGCACTGATGTATATCAATTTTTCTACTTTTATATGGCAGTAAAGTTATTTCCCTGTCAGGCATATAATCCCCTCTGTATTTAGAATAATCCTCAAGCCAAGTGATGGCATCTTCCATGCTTTTCAGCATTGACCGACCTTTTCTACATCCAGATGATATAGCTCCTTCCTCAAATTTTGACAGCCACTTGTAGTAAAAATTTTTGTTTAAGTTAAATAAATTCCTGAAACAGTTACTACAGGCTAATTTTCCTCGGCTGATTGAATAGAAAACTTTCCCATTCACATGCTGTGCATCAATATATTTATCTGAAAACCATTCCACTCTTTGTTGATAATTTTTAGTCCAAATACGGTAGCGTGAATCTCTGATGAAATTTAAAGAAAGCTCTGATAAACATTTTTTGTTGCACATATTGGTTTTCCTTAAACAATCAATAGATGATGATAAAGCTTTCTGTAATAAAGTATTTTCTTGTGTCTTTGTATCTGAAAAGGGAAAATTAAGATACAAGAATTATTTGATCTGTTCGGTTGCTCAACATTTAAGGACAAATAAGGCTGATTTTCTTTCAGCGTAGTGTTAATTTAACCATACTAGTATTATAGTGCCTTTCCAAACTATGTTCCTCACATTATGCAATTATTATTAAGTCAGTGCACATAATACATGGTCAGGATCCATCATGGAGACTATATGATGTACTTTACAGATTAATTCTCAGCATGTTGAAAACAATACATAAGCTTTGTCGAAGATTTTTATTAATAAACATGATAAAGGGTCATTGGTTGGATAATTTTGACAATCATTTTGAAAATTTCTTTCAATGGAGTAGCATTTGCAAAATGTGCTTTTAATGATAAAATTTGTTGCTTTTAATTTAAACGTATGATTAAAATCTACCAAAATAACTACATTTGTACTTCTCACCAAGTAAATTACCTTTTGTAGACATCTTTAATGAGGATACAAGTTCATCAGAATCATCAGAAAGGCAAAGAACTCCATGCTACAATATACAAAAAGAGAATACATGTAAAATAAATGATAAAAAACTTCATGTCAACAATTAAAATAATGTATCTTCTCTTAATTATCGCTTTAATTCTAGTTAATACATTAAACTGACAGCTACACGTACGATATTAAAGCTAGTAGCTTATCTATTTTTGTTAGAGGGTAAAATATTTTTTTTACCTCGGGAATATTTTCCAAGATCATCTTCCATGTTTTCCATTTCTTCATTTATTGATTGCTAAAACAAATTAGAAGAAGTGGAATAAATTACATTTACATAGAGTCTCAAGATCATGAAGATATTGATCTGTAAAAAAAATTGTTTGTAAACAAGATAGGTTGTATCATTTACCTAGTGAATAGACAGCCATGAATCATGCTAGTAATCTTAGAATTAAGACTGGTTGAAATCAGGGATGTTTAAGAGAACCCCTGAGCATACTAATACATCAAAAAATAATTCTGGAAAGATTGGTTTAAATTGAATAATTTGTTTCAGATAAAAAGGTTACAATTAACAGTTAAGGAAAAGATTAATGTACTTATATCATTCAGCTTGCAGATAAACCAAGTATTCATAATTTTACTTTGTTGTACACACCTGTCTAAGAAACACATAATCTTCTGGTGGCTTAATCTGACATTGCTTATATGGTGTTGACGTTCGTTGAAAATAATTAGGTGCCATACCTTCAGCATTCTATTTAAATATTAATCATAATTAAGTGAAAGGTAAGACAGTAAAACCTCAGTGACAGCGAAATACATGTATAAAGAAATATATACACTTTATTAATATGAATTAAAAATTTGACAAAATCTACAATGTAAATATGACAATCAAAGTTAACAAGACCCATGAAAAATACAGCACACAAAGCACTTATCTAACAAATTCATAAAGTAACACAATCTCATGAGTCATGGTGAATTTCTGGAATTTTTTTCTTTGGACCATTTCAAAGATGAAAATTGACTGTACCCAAAATGGACCTTTGGACCTATTGGAAGGTTTCTAATACACAAAAATGATAAAATGTGCAGAAAAAATAGTACAATTTGAATTGAACACTGGACAACACAAAACTTTTTTATGAAATTAATTGTATTTATCACATGTCATCTATTATACCAATAATATGGAAGCAAATATTTTACAATTCAAACACTCTTAAACAGGAATCAGATATGGAACTGACAGCAATAAAAATTTTAAAAAATGTTTAATGTATTGTACACATACCTCATATTCATCATCAGTAAAATTGTAAGGATCTCTGTGGGATGAAAGTCTTAATTTTTTGGGAGTTTGAAAATTTGACTTTTCCTCAATTTCAATCTACAAGTACAGCAGGTAATTTAAACTAATATTCTGTTGCAAGGATAAATAAATTAAGATATATCATAGGTTCACATATGCTTTGTTTTCATATTTTTTACCTCTTGTGTTATACATGCAAAGTTACATGTATAAAAAAAGATAGACAATTTTTGCATTTACAAATGTAACAGGTTTAGCTAAACTCCTAACTTAAACTTTTAACTTCTAAAAGACTCCAATAAAGTTTGAAAAATCCAGACATCTTCAACACATGAAGTGGTATGAATCAAATGAAGATTATGAAAACTCCAATCACTTGCTATAAAATCTTCTCAACTTAGAAATTTGATTTATTGACTCTGCATAATACAATTAGGAAATAATTCATAAAATGAAGGATATTATATTTGATTATTTATTACCTAGTGATAGCAAGGTAGAAAATATGTGTAAATTAGTACAGCATTATACCCAGAATGAACTATTTTAATTCTAATATGACAAAATTCTGTGTATGCCCTAATGGCGATTAATTTTTAGCCGCCATTTTCATCATGTTCATGCTGAAAAAGTTTTGGTCAATAAATCCTTTCTTTCAAGTTGTATGATGGACAAATACACTTTATCAAAACATTTATTGACTATTTTAGTTATTTATCATCACATATCATTGCTATGTCTTGTTTATTGACTTTTATTTTCATCAGAACTTTTTTAATCCCTATTATTGTGATGTCGTAAAACCTGTTACAGCACATGGCGCATGTTGGAAGTGAGGATATACATGTATCGGGTGATAATAAAATGACTTCTTTAAGTTCTTATTGGAATTGAATATTTTGAAGCGTATTTGAAATTATTACTTAATACATTGAAATAAGTTATGACTTAAATACATTTGTTTGTTTGTTTTTTTATATCAACATGTAGATAACCTTAAGACACCTAAAACTTTGATGATTTGATGTTGCATGAAACTCAACATCAACAAGATATCAGTGAGATAAAGTGGCGGGCCCTAATAATAAGTGTTTCACAAACATATAAACTGAGAACATTTTATGTTATTGTACTTGTTTTTATTTTCATACCAATGTAAAACAAGAGTACTTACATCTCTATCTGCTTCTACAGGTAATAATGATTGACCGGCTATGTTCAATGATGTCCCTAAAATATCTTCCTATAAAGAAAGTTTTCATTATGTTAATCTGAAGTGTTTTCATTTATTGGCATTTATTTGTAAATGCAGTATAGAAATATATAGCAGCACATGTATGGGAAAAAAAATCCTGACATTACAGTAACAATCTTAATGAATCACTAGGCATACATTGTAGCTTATGTTAACACTAATACTACATTGACTGCACCCAAATAAATTGTGTTCTTATTATACAGAAATATTTACTATTTCTAATCTTATGTTCATTATAAACATGAAAAAGTTCCTATTGTTTTATACAAGGCATTTTTAAAGGCATAAAAGGAGTTTTTTTATAGACTGAGACTAGTTCAATTTTACTATTTTTAGACAGTTATTTTCTTTAAAAATGTATTCTAATGAGTCTTGCTAGTGCTTTGTAAAGCAGTTTTAAAATTAAAACAAAATTAAGTTAGCACATGCATACATGTATGTTTTGGTTTTTATTCAAAAGATTTTTAATAAAAACCTCACCTTTTTAACCGTAACTATTGTTAAATAATATTAACATGATTAGTTGACTTGAGTAGTTATTTTTGTAAGAATTCTGAGATTTCCATAATTTAAAACACTGCAATTTAATTGTATATCTTTCCACTCCACATAATGGCAAGTGGAAGATTCATGGAACAGCCATACATTAGCATACAATTTTTATGTTTATATCCACTGCAAATGCACAGGTTAATCAGAATCCAAGTAATATCCATATGCCATTCTTTTATTGTCATTTTAACACAGGTGTGCAATATATTCTTGATATTTCACCCTTGCTTTCTTTGGGGGGAAAAAATGTACAAATATTATTCCTACCCATGTTAAAATAACAATAAAGTATGGTATGCATTAATAATTTCTTAAATATGCAGGAATCAGTCACAATCATGTCTAACCAAGGCTAGAGTTTGAGTAGGCTAACCATGAAAGTACTCTTTATATTACTGCAGGGGCTAGTTAACAGTTTTGCACAGTTGTTTTAATACAATGCCCCCAAAATGTGAGATTCAATCTATCAGACATTATCCTGTTACTGTTATCTGATTCAACTGGGATAGTTCTTACATGTATCATTAAACACTGTTACTGCCACATATAAGGATTAAGAAATTATGATGATCCCTGGTGAACTTCAAGTTGTAACTTCAAGGTGTCAAGTGCCAGATTTATCTCAGATTGTTTGGCAAAATGACCTTTACATACAACCCATATATTGTACATGTAGGACTGCTGACATTATTTCCTGATATTAACAGTGTGTCATTTTTGCAGTCAGTGTATATAAAAACATTGTATGTTTTTATTAGAAACCAACGAACCTTTAAAAAATCTTAAATGGATGAGGGATGTTATCCCATCTTGCAATTAATGACCTGTACAAATTCATAAATAATATCCATGTTAGTGAATTTCACATTACTTTAAGAGTGATTAATCATCATATGTTCATTTTGCTGATCTATTACACTAACATCAGTGTAGAAAATTTTAAAGAAATCTAAAGGATGCTGATTTAAACTTACATCATTGGAACATAAACTGGGACTTATAAATTATCAATAACTGTTATAATATGTAACATCTACTGCTATGTGAAAAATTGCATAAAGAATCTAACTTACTTCCTCAATAGCTTCATCTTCAATCAGTATTGACAGAGATGTTCCTAATGCACCTTCATCCTACAAATAAAAAAAATCTTCAATACAGACTTTCTATGGTTTTATTTGTTACCTTTAAGATCAAGTCTTAGGTCATTATCGCTGAAAACATATATCTTAACAGATAACAGTCATACTTTAAAACCCTCCTAGGACGCGGAATTTCCTAAATACCGTTGAGGAGCACATTTAGACATAATAGCACAAAGGGCGGATTCGCTCACAGCAAGAGAAACTTCTTACGAGAATCTCTAAGATCCAAACTTAGATTATAACCCATCTGAACAATTTGTCATTCGCATTGACTTAAGTTTATTATTTAAAAATTTATATTGAACGCACTTTCTCGATACGCGTATTTAAAACAAACCGCGACAATAAGAATCAAAATCGTTTATTACATGAACAACTACTTTGGGGTCATGTTAATTACAGTACTAAAATTCAATCATATTACGGTCACAGTGATTATGGGTAATTTTTTGTTCTCTACACATTGGTAAAGCGGACTTATTGTTTTATGATCAGGGTGCCGTTTCATAAAGCGATCGCTAATTAACGTGCTCGTTATCCCATGCAATTTAAATGGGATAACGTGCACGTTAAGCTAACGATCGCTTTATGAAACGACACCCTGATTCCTGTATGCGTTTGTAACACAAAAATCTGTCCGATTCAAAAGCGTCCAAGCGGAAACTTATTAAATTCTACGGTTTCTATGGGATTTCTCAAGCCTAAAAATGTATATTCACCTCGCCTAGTGGCTTGTTGAATGTTACATTTTCTCTGGTCGAGAAATTCCGATGGCGATCTTTTTGTTTAATAACGAACCAGAGACCTAATAGATTCATTAAATTTAAATAGAAGCATAGCAAGTGAATCGGAACATGCCAAATTTGGACATTAAAGAGGCATTATGATGACCTAAGTCATTGCTGAAAATATTTACAATTTATAAAATTATTTTTAAAATGTTCTATCAGTGATAAAAAACAACAATAAGTTTGGACGGCCATACATGCACAAGTATGTTTATCACAAAAATCAATGGTTCATAAATGACATCATACTTTACCTTTTAATGTTACGTCAGCAATGTGCTGTCGCATATTGATGTTTTAATTCAATCTACCGTTGATTTTCAGTTTAAAATAGTTACTATAAAAATCAGCTTCTTCAAGAACTTTACAGTTTCCGGATGTTTAAATTAAGGGTTAAATAAATAAGGGACAGTCCCCCTGAATAAATGGATATTCTTATTAAACTGCTATTCAAGTAAAAAAACACATGTAACAGAAAACAAAATTTAAATAAAAAATATATTACTCACTTTCATCATGTCAGCTTCTTCTTCCTGTGTGTCTAGAGATGGTTTGGGAGCTGTTATAAGTCCAATGCAGACAATGAAACAGGGAAGTAAATGCATTTTCAAATGAGCAACCTTCATGCTTACTTATGGGGGGGGGGGGTTTAACGTCCTTGACTACCGTAAAACGATCTCGCACGGACTTCCAACGTTCTTCATAGTCGATAGTTTTATATCCGATAGATAGGTCACGAATGTTACATAATTTTCGTAAGGTCAGGAAACCACATGAAGCCACTCCGTTTAACATACAATTGCAATATGATAGTTTCTATACAATTTATTTCTTGTTTTTCATCCACAATTATTCTTAGCAATTTGTTTTTCATGATCCCATCATATACAAGAAAAATTATTTAAAAAAAGAGTTATTATAATGAAAGAAAAAGAAAAAAAAAGATCTCTTGCAGCCTATAGTAAATATATTACAAAATGAACTTCTTTTTTCCTATTATTGCAAGTTTTTTTGAATATGTAACTTTATTTCAAATCTCGAACCAAAGGCAAAAAATATCAATATGTACTAGCATTACAAATATTTTTCTGTAGAAATTTTCAAGCCACATATCTTAGCCAGTAGAACCACGGTGAAAAAGGGAGGGGGTGGGTGGGGTGGGGTGGGGTGAGGTTAGGTACACGACAGCGGACGGAGATTTGAAAACCCACTCTATTCATATATTTTTGACGTTAAAAAATGAAATATTTAAATCAGTACTATTAATATATAATATTGTACCATCCCTAAGATGCAGACCAGTCATTACCGAAACGTTTCTAAAACAAACGTAACACAAACAAATTAATGCAACATCTTAGGACATACAATTTATTTGTTTCCAGGTATTTTAGAACTACTTCTCCCATTGTTTATTTTCTCTGTTGGCGGCAAAATTTCAGAGAATCGCACTGATTTTAACATATGTTGGCACTCCTGTCAATACATTCACACCATATATTATCACCGCATGAACTTTGGTATTTCGCTTTATCAATCGATTTAATGTAGCATTTAATTTGTTTAGGCAACGTGGTTTATCTCCTCAGCTTTTGATGAGAAATGATATATTTATACAATTTACTAATACCGACTGTTCACTTTCAGTATGACAAGAGCTACCGCTTTAAAAGGGTTAAAAAAGTGACCCTTTCGGCCCGCACAACCGTATACCTAATACAAACTAAGTCAGCCCCCCCTAACCTAGTATAGAAAGAGGAAGCGTAATGAATAAGGGCTCTTGGGGCCGCTGAAGTTTCCTAGCCGATCGAGGGAAATGCCCTGTTACGGCAAAGAGAGGGGGGGGGGGTTAGACCTCATTAAAATCCTGCATAAGGGTGATTTTGGCTGGGTTTTGAAGCAAATTTTAAATGCTTACAAGTCTTGTTAGATATTTTTTTATCAACAGAAACATTGTTTTTCATTGATGCAAAACATATCAAGGAGTTCTTTTATATTTATATACTATATTATTGTAGCCACACTCGCATTGCAGACGACATAGACATAGGGCAATAATATTTTAATCTTGGGCTGCTCGGTAGTCTGTCTTGGACATGGCCACCGAGGCCCCTGTTCCGTATGTTCTGGCATACACCGTGTGGTTAGGGACATGTTCTGGACAGGAAATAGTTTATTCAATAATCGGCTTCTTTGGGTCAAAAACTTTTCTTTAAACCTTCTGACAATCTCTCGCATATTTATGGGAAATAAAAAATCCCGAGTCGAAGTCCTGAAAATTCGACAATCGATGCACTGATACACTTTTAATATGTTTGAAGCCATCTTTTTACGTCACTTTTCTGTCTGCACTACCTCTGAAATCGGCACAAGAAGAACCATGTCCTGAACAATTCTGTTTTACTCTATTCCTATCTGCAACTCTCTGGTTGTGCAGAACCGCAATTCGGACAGCCTCCTTACTTGACCCAATTCCATAGGGTACCGTTTTATGAAGTTTTAAAGGACAGTAAAAAATACCCGAACATTGTTGACAAATAGATAGTTGACGTCTTTAGGTTTGTTAAAAGGCGTGTCAACATTTTAAGACAAGACGTTAGTTGTTAAAGCCCAACTTCTAACAAGGTGTGTTCGACACCACACTTAATTTTCACTTTTCGTTTCGAAGGTAAGAGGTTAAATCTAACTAGGTGATTTGAAAAGTACAAGGTATTTGCTCATTTATACATGTTTCCAGACATGAATCAATTTTATAGACGTCGCATGTGTCATTCTTAACTGCGTTCACACAGTATTTTACATCCAACCTTTGCTTGTGCAGAACTTCGTTTACTACAAAATTCCGAATACTGTAAAAAGAAAAATCGGACATCTTTTGTCGAATGTTTTAGGTCGTTCTGAAAACAATTTTAATTTTTAGCTGGATATATCTAAATTTTGTGGTCCAGGGTTTGTTTCAACCTGATTACTCTAAGAATTCTAATCAAAAGATGTAAATGTTTGCAAGAGTTGCCAAATACAGTACATTTTTTGAAATTCGAAACATGCAAGTGCCAGTAGTATAACAGTGATGGTGTGCTTACTGACTCTACATTCATTATTGTTTTGTGTCAATAGTTTATCTTTAACATATTTTTTGGTAAAAAGTTCCAATATTAAGTTTTAATTATATTGTATTTTGATTTAATTTTCTCATAGAATTATTCTATGAATGTATTTTTTCTTGAATGTTTTTAGATATAAGGGAGAGTGCTAGTTTTTAGTTTGCACTATTTTATTAAATACTTATACAAGTGACCTCTACAAAGTTGATGATGTTTGTTCCGATTAGAAATCTAAGATGACTGTCATCGTTAGACAGGCAACACACAATTAATTTTAAGGTTCTCAGGCCAAATTTTTCAAAAATTGATGATGAAGGAAGGCTTTTTTATCATTTTATTGGTCTAAAATCAGACGAGGGAGGCATTTGTTTAATCATGATTTTGCACAAAATGTAGCTGGTAAAGATTTGTTTGTTTGTTTGAATGGTGTTTTAACGCCATTTTCAGCAATTTCTCAGCTATATCGTGGCGTCCAGTTTTTATTGGGGGAGGAAGACGGAGTACCTGGAGAGAACCCCGACCTGCGGTAGAGCTGGTAAAGATCTCAATCGATACAACAAACAATTTCTATAGTAACCATTCATATTTGTAATTGAGTGTATTTAAAGGTTATTAAATAGAAACAAATCCCTTTTAAATTGTGACTTTCTTCATGCAAAACGGGTTATAGTATATAGTGAATTTAAGGGGCAGGGATCCTCGCAATGCATCTGGATGCGTATTGAACACGTCTTGTCAGCATATAATGCATCCAAGTACAGTTATCAGACACGTTTGAATTTCTCTCGTGTCAATTTCCTATTATATGCATGATTACATATTCTGTAAATGGTTTTCGAAATTAATCTGTTTCATCCGATATTCTACAGGTAACAATCAATCGGACAGCAACTATGTTTTAATTGGGATATTTATTAAACAATAAACCTGTCGGTGTTGATGGTCACTATTTATATACACTAGGTTTAGGATCTGAAGACTACAGTGTATGAGGTCAGGTTGAACCTGTTGAAATTAATTGTATAATGCTCTAAATTTGGAATAGTTAATTTTATAATTAATTTAGGAGATTATGTTTGAATATCAGCATCTGCATTATTTGGATATTAAGTTCCAAGATGAGCCAGATAAAACACGAGTCTCTCTTTAATGGGGAAACAGCAGTTCATACTCCAGAAGACTTATAAAAAACTCGACAACTTCCAATATGAAATAGCACATCATAAAA
Source organism: Limnoperna fortunei (assembly GCA_944474755.1). NCBI lineage: Eukaryota > Metazoa > Mollusca > Bivalvia > Mytilida > Modiolidae > Limnoperna > Limnoperna fortunei. Next base: position 10,168,783 of record OX104119.1, on the reverse strand, counting down.
CCTGACATATTGTATATATGTTCATAAAATAAAATTGAATGATTATGGGTCTGTCATCAAAGAAATTGGTTCCGTACAACCACTTAGCTGAACTGTGATATGTGGTCCTAATGAAAAATCCTACAAGTATCACTGAAAGGGTATATACTTTGTGTAATCAACACTGCCTACAGCTTTAAACCTATATCCTTAACATTTTGTAGAAGCTGATTGCAGACATGTTGAAGTTGTGACCTGCTATTATGGTATTGTTTGATGAGATGTTTCTACATTTGGGAACATCAACTCATACAGCTTTAAACCCAGATCTTATTTAAGGAATGTTTTCTCATGTCATTTCCATGAGCACATCTTTCAGCAGTTTGTAAAGATACAGATGATGGTACCGTTTTTGTGCAATTAACTATATTTTGAACCTAGTTATGCCTTTACAAACCATCTGTTGAACAGATTTTGTTAAATTATAAGCTCAATAATCACTTTTATAGACAATACATTGACATGTTTAGCTAATGTTTGCATATTTTGGACTCACATTTTAAAAAAAAATGAACTTATTCCTATTAATTTGCTGAGTTGTGGCCCTAAATTCAGCAATTTGGGACAAAATCTAGCTTCCAGCCAAAGGGTTTCATTGTGATTCCAAAACTGTGGGAGAAATTGATCCTAAGTTCAAACTGAGCATTACGTTTAAAATTTACCTTTTTTGGTCCAATATATTTATCGCAATTTAATTTTATGCGCATGGAAATGCCCAGTTCACTGCAAAAAATAAAGATGACCATACAGAAATAAAGTTAAATTAAATAAAGACAGAAGAACACTTTCCTGTGATTTTGTGTGGTTTTTGTCTCGCCTGCGACAATAGTGGCTGGAAGCGAGACATATGTATTGGAATCGGGCGTCGACGGCGTAAATAGTTGGGACATCTTGCTTCGTATCTTTGTAAGCCTAAGCCCTAGGTCCATCAAATTTGTAGCTTAGCCAGTGGTAGCTTATGATGAGTTCTTTCCAGTAAGTCGCCTGTCACCTGACTTTGACCTCAATGTCACGGTCCAGCGACTACGTTAAAGTTTTTTGTATTAGGACATTGCCTCTGTAACTATGCATGGTAGTGTGACACTATTTGGTATACAGGTTGCTGCTGGAGAGTACATGACTGTCTGGCAGGTTTTACCTTACTGTGACTTCTATTTCAAGGTCAAGCGACTACGTTAAAGTTCTTATATAATGGCAGTTCCTTGGTAACTATGTATGGTGGGATGACAATATTTGATATACTGATTGCTGCTGAAGAGTGCATAACTGTTGGACAGGTGTCACCTTACCTTGACCTCAATTTCGCAGTTCTTGTATTACGGCAGTTCGTATGTAACCATGCATGGCAGGATGACAGTACTTGGTATTTAGGTTGCTAATGATTAGTACATGAGTGTCTGGTAGTTGTCAATTGACCATGACCCCAATTTCATGATCCAGTGGCGGTGTTAAAGTGTTTGTATTAGGTCCGTTTCTCTGTAACCATGGAGTGTATATTTAAATGATATCAATTTTATGCTATTTACGTAATGCTTATGACGTCATTTTTGTCGTTACTGATGCGGAATGCAGGCGAGACATTTTTCTGTGCCCACACTTGTTTATATGTGTAAGTAGAAAGTTGTAAAAATCGCTGACTAAGCAGTTACTACAGTGTACATAAGACAATAACTGCCTTCAGTTAGTTTCAATTGTAGATTCCCCAAAAGAGGTTGTTTCATAATGGTTTAACTGTTTAACACTTCATATATGTTCTGGCTTAAGTAAGACGAAATCAATTTTCTACCAAATTATAACTTTATTTTTCACTGTGAACACAACCTCCGGAGAGGGTAAAAAACTGAAAGAAAACAAAATAACAAAATACAATGGTGATCCACAATTTTATAATATATCATGGACAAATACAATTTATAATTTTAAACACAATAAGGTACTTTGTATTAATCATAATGATAATGCACGAAAGCTATGAATATTAATATAGTTTCACTAAATTCATTGGTAAAACAGGTAAGTATTCAGGTAAATAACACCATATTAAATGTGTAACAAGTCAAGACAATTTTACACAATCTAATTTATTAAAATAAGAAAGTGGTACTCGAGCAGTGAAAATTACCTTAAGAATTAAAATATACCAAAGACAATCATTAAGGTCTGAGAATAACATTACAGACATTAAATGATATTAAAAAACTTACAAAATTTAGAATTAAGATGAAAAAATAGTCTTATCTGCTTAGCATGTTATGACAATAATAACAAGAAAACTGAAAATTCGATCGTCAATTTGCCCCATGTGAACGTAAAAATGTAGCATTTGCAGAGGTGTTTACCATTACAGATTTTCCGGAATCATTCCGAATTTGGCTGTAAAAATACGCATCACGGAAATGCACCCCGCAATTACGCATTTCCGCCGGTATTGCATTAACTTTCAAATGCTTTTGGTTGTGATTTTGAGACATTGTAAAGGTATTACAATATTGAATAAACTTGTTTTTATTAATGTTTGATCAATAACATGTGCATCAGAAAGATGTTTTATAGTAAAAGACTGTCCAGAAAATCTTTTAATATTGTTCTAAGTTCGGACATTTTATTGCAAAGTTTCAGATTACGGATAAATGTGCAAAATTACTTAAAAAATAATTAGGATTACTGGGAGTACTGAAACAGGGGTAAACACCTCTGCATTTGCATGAAAATATTATTAAGTAGTCCGAGAACTCTCTGCCATCAAACGCCTTTTTAAACGCTTTTTTGCCCAAGCAAAAAAGCGTTAGACGGCAGAGGATTCTCGGACTAAAAATAAGTATTAGTCATACAGGGATCGCTGTTCTGTGCCATTTATGCGAACAATTATTTTATCGAACTATTTTAAGAATTTTAAAAAAATTAAAATAATACACTTTATATCAACAAGTAGTTATCAAAATATCTGTTCTAGCGACAATGGTCGCCATATTATCTCTACGAGAAAAATTAACCTCTCAACATTTAACCTCTCAGAGTGAGGTTAACATGACGTCATACAAGTATTTGTGATATAACGGATGGAGCAAGGAAAATGGTATCGATTCGTTTTTAATTGTAATTAATAGGTGTATTGTAATTAATTAAATATATTGCAGATTCCATTGTAGCCTTTCATTTTGAGTGTAGTGAATGTATTTAAATATCCCAAAGACATGTACCTTTTGACAGGTTCACAAGTTGACAAATCCACAAACGTTAACTCGATCGGTCAAAACATTTGAATGCAATTTTAAATATCCCAAAGACTTTGTTGACCCTTTTGACAAGTTCACAAATCCCCTAACATTTACTTTTTATTTCATTGTTAAGTTTTTGTAAAATAAAACAAAACAGATATAAGGAAAACGTAAGTAATTTAATGAACACCTCATAATATCGTTGAAAACGTAAGCAATTTATAAAAATACGATTTAAAAACCAAATAATATAATTAAACAGTATCCTACTCCTTTTTATGTGTCGATTCAATGTCCCGACATCCTCCCCCATTTTCTTTCTTATCGTTAGCATAACTTAAAGGGGAATATTTATGTAACACATCATTTAACCGTTGCTTCTTCATATGATATACTAATTAATAGTTGGTTCCTTAATAAGTTTTGTATAAAAGTAGAATACTCCCTAGTATAAATTTTATAATATCGTTTTATAACGATCTCGCCCCCCCCCCCCCCCCATTTTTGTTCTTTTTGTGTGTGTGTAAGGGTGTCAATTTATAAGCGTTAAGTTATAACTATAGCATGATATTTACACATAGTTTAATATTTAATATCCCAAACTGTTTTTCGGATGAGTTAACCCCTACGTAATGGGTTGGAAAAACAAACTTTAAGACTGCTTCTCCCTATTGTTTTAGACTTTGTTTAAACTGCTACTTCTTGAGAATAGCAACGATGAGGTTGATTGGTGTACACCAGTGTATGTCTTGACGGGAATGGGAATTTCCACTTTTATTTAATTTTACCATTATTATTATTATTTAAAAAAGGGAATTTGAACAGCAGGGTCAGAACCATCCTAATTTGTCTTTAATTACAAATAAAATTTATCATTTTTTAACATCTATATAAAGAAAACCTTCCGACAGTCTTCTCAAATATGATGTACATAAAGAGCAGAAGTATAAGATTTAAATAATCTGTTAACCCGCTATGTTTCAATCGATCCCGTCGGATCAAATACCATTAAAGTAAAGGATGTTGTAAAACTTCATAGTAAGGTACCAGTGGAGGAGGCAGATGAGTGAGGAGGAGGAGGGAGGAGGAGGAGGAGGCGGAGGAGGAGGCGGAGGAGGAGGGAGGAGGCGGAGGAGGAGGAGGAGGGAGGATGAGGAGGCAGAGGAGGAGGAGGCGGAGGAGGAGGGAGGAGGAGGAGGGAGGAGGAGACGGAGGAGGCGGAGGAGGAGGGAGGAGGAGGCGGAGGAGGAGGAGGAGGCGGAGGAGGAGACGGAGGAGGCGGAGGAGGGAGGATGAGGAGGCAGAGGAGGAGGAGGCGGAGGAGGAGGCGGAGGAGGAGGAGGAGGAGGGATACGGTCATTGCACGAGGATTCTAACAGAATGTTCTTTTCCCATAACGTTTTGAAAAAACCACACATAAAATTAATATAATTAACTTACATTGCTATTACAGATTGTTCATTTTCTGATAAAGACACTCACAAAGACAAGAACAACCAATTATCATTCATACCTGGAGAGCTTATCGCCACCGGTACTCGCCCACGGGTCGGAAAAATAGCTCTCGAATCTACCGACCGTACGGGTTCCCAGCATTGATACACATATGAATAACATATTGATTGATATTCAAGAACGTTTGATTAAGGCCTTAGCCAAAGTAGCCACCGCCCATCAACATTTCCATCACTGGAAACGGAGCTGCCCTCGAAAACGAGGCTGCAAAGGCTTTGGTCGGAGAGGTCTTCCTGACTATAGCGGGGCATACCACATGACACTTCCTCTCCATTGTAAGCTACGTGGCATTGCCCTAAGTCAGTACACCTTGCCAGTGCAGGAGTCTACTTCAAACTTTCTAGAACTTTATGAAAATATACATTCTCACTGCAATAACATTTATAGGTACAATCATACATATAAATACACCCCCCTTTCAATACCATGTTGTAACTACCCGCATCTATTAAAATAAAATACATAGTATCAACTATGTAAAGAGCAATAACGTTTTAATTAGTGTCAATGAAGCGCCCTTTTTTTAAGCTCGGTCAGTAAGCTTAAATCTATTGTGGAGACATAGCGGACATCGAGCTGACAAACGCCCTCGTCTTCCACAACGGAGCCACTCTTCAAGACAGAAACATAAACGCTTCGGGGAAGCTACCAGGTGACGTCCATATGAGACATTATTCCCCCTTAATCTCATATAGTCGAGAGAGTCACGCAGTCGGTCCCAGTAGCCGATGCTAATAAATATTTTGTTAATTTAGTCTAAAATATTTCACATTCATTACAAATATGATGTTAACATAATTTTTTTTAAATACTTCACTATAATTCCTGGCTTGCTTTATTCCAGCTAAAAGTCTAATGAACCTCACAGGTAGACTCTCGATTCATAATTAAAATTCCACTCGATTTTCTCGCTTATATAGGTGCCGCGAGCTATGCTATACAACAGGAAGTGTCAGGACAATGCCATGATTAAAATATATAGAAATTTGGAATAACAATACTCCAAAGATCTATCTGTTAATTAATTTTATATTAAACTAGACATATCTGATGAATAAATTTATGATATATGATTTTTACAAATAATATTTAAGTCGTTTTATGCTTCTCACCCCTTTCGCTTAGACTCGTCTATTTAAAGCGTCCGTTGTGAAATGTCGCCATTTTGAACGGATCTGTTTTTTATCGCTCCGATTAAAGTCCTTATATTTGACAATGCATCGGGTAAAACACTTATATTATCTACTTATTGTGCCGATTTTTTATATTTTCTTGTAGATATATCATTTTAAGTTACGACTTTATTGTAAATCTATTGGACTTATTGCATAAACAACGGTAGGAAAAAGGGGGATTGGTACAACGAATCTTCATACTATATTATTGCATTTTATTTTATTTGAAAGTCACTTTTCGAGACAATAATTTTGTTTTATAATAATTTGTTTTTTTTTAAATCAAAGTTCTTAATAACGCCTTCGATATTGATAATTTTCAAACATTTTTTGATGTACTGAAGTGAACCGGTCATACACACTTGTCATAACACGTTAAGGTCAGTGAACTAGAGATTTAATGTTTATAAATAGAATACGATACATGATTGTTTTTACCAAGGAGATTAGGACAGCCGTCATTCTGTTAATACATACATTATTTTATCTTAAAAGCCAATTCTTGAAAACATGTCTACAATTTTATAATTAATTTTCGTTTATCTTTTACATTATTTCTACCTTCAATATTTTTTCTAATTTTAAAACATGACGCCGATAATCTATATTTAAATGAGGCATACACACGTTAAGGTTAATGAACTATAGATTTAAATGTTTATTAATAGCAGACGATACATGATTGTTTTTACATACAGGGGGATAAGGACAGCCGTCATTCTGTCAATACATACATTATTTTATCTTAAAAGCCAATTCTTGAAAAAATGTCTACAATTTTATAATTAATTTTCGTTTATCTTTTAAATTATTTATTTAAATCCTAATTTTCAAACATGACGCCGATAATCTATATTTTAATGAGTCATACACACAAGTCACAACACGTTAAGGTCAGTGAACTATAGATTTAATTGTTTATTAATAGCAGACGAATTTTTACATTGGCAAAATATCATTTGTTATGACTTGTGAAATATGGAGATCTGTTATGAAAAAAAGGGATAACGCATTTTAATTACTACACTCACGGTTACAATGGATCTGCAATTTATTGAATTAATTAATTACAATTAAAAACAAATCGATACCATTTTCCTTGCTATATCCGTTACATCACAATACTTTATGCATTATGACGTCATACAATTGTTGCATAAAGTATTGTGATGTAACGGATATAGCAAGGAAAATGGTATCGATTTGTTTTTAATTGTAATTAATTAATTCAATAAATTGCAGATCCATTGTAACCGTGAGTGTAGTAATTAAAATGCGTTATCCCTTTTTTTTCATAACAGATCTCCATATTTCACAAGTCATAACAAATGATATTTTGCCAATGTAAAAATTCGTCTGCTATTAATAAACAATTAAATCTATAGTTCACTGACCTTAACGTGTTGTGACTTGTGTGTATGACTCATTAAAATATAGATTATCGGCGTCATGTTTGAAAATTAGGATTTAAATAAATAATTTAAAAGATAAACGAAAATTAATTATAAAATTGTAGACATTTTTTCAAGAATTGGCTTTTAAGATAAAATAATGTATGTATTGACAGAATGACGGCTGTCCTTATCCCCCTGTATGTAAAAACAATCATGTATCGTCTGCTATAAATAAACATTTAAATCTATAGTTCATTAACCTTAACGTGTGTATGCCTCATTTAAATATAGATTATCGGCGTCATGTTTTAAAATTAGAAAAAATATTGAAGGTAGAAATAATGTAAAAGATAAACGAAAATTAATTATAAAATTGTAGACATGTTTTCAAGAATTGGCTTTTAAGATAAAATAATGTATGTATTAACAGAATGACGGCTGTCCTAATCTCCCTGGTAAAAACAATCATGTATCGTATTCTATTTATAAACATTAAATCTCTTGTTCACTGACCTTAACGTGTTATGACAAGTGTGTATGACCGGTTCACTTCAGTACATCAAAAAATGTTTGAAAATTATCAATATCGAAGGCGTTATTAAGAACTTTGATTTAAAAAAAAACAAATTATTATAAAACAAAATTATTGTCTCGAAAAGTGACTTTCAAATAAAATAAAATGCAATAATATAGTATGAAGATTCGTTGTACCAATCCCCCTTTTTCCTACCGTTGTTTATGCAATAAGTCCAATAGATTTACAATAAAGTCGTAACTTAAAATGATATATCTACAAGAAAATATAAAAAATCGGCACAATAAGTAGATAATATAAGTGTTTTACCCGATGCATTGTCAAATATAAGGACTTTAATCGGAGCGATAAAAAACAGATCCGTTCAAAATGGCGACATTTCACAACGGACGCTTTAAATAGACGAGTCTAAGCGAAAGGGGTGAGAAGCATAAAACGACTTAAATATTATTTGTAAAAATCATATATCATAAATTTATTCATCAGATATGTCTAGTTTAATATAAAATTAATTAACAGATAGATCTTTGGAGTATTGTTATTCCAAATTTCTATATATTTTAATCATGGCATTGTCCTGACACTTCCTGTTGTATAGCATAGCTCGCGGCACCTATATAAGCGAGAAAATCGAGTGGAATTTTAATTATGAATCGAGAGTCTACCTGTGAGGTTCATTAGACTTTTAGCTGGAATAAAGCAAGCCAGGAATTATAGTGAAGTATTTAAAAAAAATTATGTTAACATCATATTTGTAATGAATGTGAAATATTTTAGACTAAATTAACAAAATATTTATTAGCATCGGCTACTGGGACCGACTGCGTGACTCTCTCGACTATATGAGATTAAGGGGGAATAATGTCTCATATGGACGTCACCTGGTAGCTTCCCCGAAGCGTTTATGTTTCTGTCTTGAAGAGTGGCTCCGTTGTGGAAGACGAGGGCGTTTGTCAGCTCGATGTCCGCTATGTCTCCACAATAGATTTAAGCTTACTGACCGAGCTTAAAAAAAGGGCGCTTCATTGACACTAATTAAAACGTTATTGCTCTTTACATAGTTGATACTATGTATTTTATTTTAATAGATGCGGGTAGTTACAACATGGTATTGAAAGGGGGGTGTATTTATATGTATGATTGTACCTATAAATGTTATTGCAGTGAGAATGTATATTTTCATAAAGTTCTAGAAAGTTTGAAGTAGACTCCTGCACTGGCAAGGTGTACTGACTTAGGGCAATGCCACGTAGCTTACAATGGAGAGGAAGTGTCATGTGGTATGCCCCGCTATAGTCAGGAAGACCTCTCCGACCAAAGCCTTTGCAGCCTCGTTTTCGAGGGCAGCTCCGTTTCCAGTGATGGAAATGTTGATGGGCGGTGGCTACTTTGGCTAAGGCCTTAATCAAACGTTCTTGAATATCAATCAATATGTTATTCATATTTGTATCAATGCTGGGAACCCGTACGGTCGGTAGATTCGAGAGCTATTTTTCCGACCCGTGGGCGAGTACCGGTGGCGATAAGCTCTCCAGGTATGAATGATAATTGGTTGTTCTTGTCTTTGTGAGTGTCTTTATCAGAAAATGAACAATCTGTAATAGCAATGTAAGTTAATTATATTAATTTTATGTGTGGTTTTTTCAAAACGTTATGGGAAAAGAACATTCTGTTAGAATCCTCGTGCAATGACCGTATCCCTCGTCCTCCTCCTCCTCCTCCTCCTCCGCCTCCTCCTCCTCCGCCTCCTCCTCCGCCTCCGCCTCCTCCTCCCTCCTCCTCCGCCTCCTCCTCCTCTGCCTCCTCATCCTCCCTCCTCCTCCTCCTCCGCCTCCTCCTCCTCCGCCTCCTCCTCCTCCTCCGCCTCCTCCTCCCTCCTCCTCCGCCTCCTCCTCCTCCGTCTCCTCTTCCCTCCTCCTCCTCCCTCCTCCTCCGCCTCCTCCTCCTCTCCCTCCTCTCGCATTCCCTCCTCCCTTCCTCCCTCCTCCTCCGCCTCCTCCTCCTCTGCCTCCTCATCCTCCCTCCTCCTCCTCCTCCGCCTCCTCCCTCCTCCTCCGCCTCCTCCTCCGCCTCCTCCTCCTCCTCCCTCCTCCTCCTCACTCATCTGCCTCCTCCACTGGTACCTTACTATGAAGTTTTACAACATCCTTTACTTTAATGGTATTTGATCCGACGGGATCGATTGAAACATAGCGGGTTAACAGATTATTTAAATCTTATACTTCTGCTCTTTATGTACATCATATTTGAGAAGACTGTCGGAAGGTTTTCTTTATATAGATGTTAAAAAATGATAAATTTTATTTGTAATTAAAGACAAATTAGGATGGTTCTGACCCTGCTGTTCAAATTCCCTTTTTTAAATAATAATAATAATGGTAAAATTAAATAAAAGTGGAAATTCCCATTCCCGTCAAGACATACACTGGTGTACACCAATCAACCTCATCGTTGCTATTCTCAAGAAGTAGCAGTTTAAACAAAGTCTAAAACAATAGGGAGAAGCAGTCTTAAAGTTTGTTTTTCCAACCCATTACGTAGGGGTTAACTCATCCGAAAAACAGTTTGGGATATTAAATATTAAACTATGTGTATATATCATGCTATAGTTATAACTTAACGCTTATAAATTGACACCCTTACACACACACAAAAAGAACAAAAATGGGGGGGGGCGAGATCGTTATAAAACGATATTATAAAATTTATACTAGGGAGTATTCTACTTTTATACAAAACTTATTAAGGAACCAACTATTAATTAGTATATCATATGAAGAAGCAACGGTTAAATGATGTGTTACATAAATATTCCCCTTTAAGTTATGCTAACGATAAGAAAGAAAATGGGGGAGGATGTCGGGACATTGAATCGACACATAAAAAGGAGTAGGATACTGTTTAATTATATTATTTGGTTTTTAAATCGTATTTTTATAAATTGCTTACGTTTTCAACGATATTATGAGGTGTTCATTAAATTACTTACGTTTTCCTTATATCTGTATTGTTTTATTTTACAAAAACTTAACAATGAAATAAAAAGTAAATGTTAGGGGATTTGTGAACTTGTCAAAAGGGTCAACAAAGTCTTTGGGATATTTAAAATTGCATTCAAATGTTTTGACCGATCGAGTTAACGTTTGTGGATTTGTCAACTTGTGAACCTGTCAAAAGGTACATGTCTTTGGGATATTTAAATACATTCACTACACTCAAAATGAAAGGCTACAATGGAATCTGCAATATATTTAATTAATTACAATACACCTATTAATTACAATTAAAAACGAATCGATACCATTTTCCTTGCTCCATCCGTTATATCACAAATACTTGTATGACGTCATGTTAACCTCACTCTGAGAGGTTAAATGTTGAGAGGTTAATTTTTCTCGTAGAGATAATATGGCGACCATTGTCGCTAGAACAGACATTTTGATAACTACTTCAACATATTAGCTATATACACATGACATTTTTTTTATCATAAGTCTTACTTTGACACATTTAAGATCCGTAAAAGACAAAGCGGCTTAAAAATGTTATAAAAACGTTCAATGAAATGTTGGTTTGTAAAAGAAATTTAACTGCTAAAATATTTTAAACACAATCATCTTGTAATAGAAACCAATTTAGATCGAAAAATAGGGAACGATACGTGGCTTGAAGTAAATTGCTGATATTTCAATAAATTTTAGTGATGGAGAACTAGAGCGAATAATCGTACCCTCGCACCGAATGTGTCGAATACTACAGTGTTTTGCAAACAAAACGGTTTTTTTTATGTGTTACCACATTAAAATATATATATATATATATATATTATTGTCATTATTTTTACTCTATTTATTTTCAAATTTAAACACCTTTAAAATAAAATGTACCGCATTAAAAAGTTTTGTTTATAACCCGATGGCAAATCTCACGCGCACCTTGTACATCTGTTACATATACGAACACACCGAACAGTATCACACACGAATGAACCGCAACAGAAATAATGCTCGACTTTAGATTAGTTTCTCGAAAACGAAATGTCGTCACAAGTCAAAAATTGCACAAGGGAAAGATGAATATTTCAGAAATCTATGGAACTTTTGCATCGAAATTAAAATTGGTGCGATTTTTTGCAGCACTTAAGAATACACCCCCTGTTTTCATGTTTTCTGATCAAAACAGAGGTATTAAATATACGTTGTTCTTGTAACTTTGCAAAAGTTATCTTTAATTTTTTTTTTAAACGAATAGATAGTGAACGAAAACTTTTGTCAGTCAATGCCCTAAATAACTTCAATTTGCATGGCAACCGAATGAACATGGACACATAACTTTTGTACCTTGTATGATAGAGAGCTCCAATTCTATTGTTATAGTTTCACCAGACATCTGACTGCCTATACTTTTTACTATTACGATTGAAACAAAATAAAGGAGGAATGCGTCCATGGCCACAAATGCCCCGCATAGGGGCACAGGAAGTGGTGGTCCGACAGGTCTGAAAGTTGCTTTGGACATACATCGTATTGAACAGTCTTTACACATTTCAAATAATTCTAATGTACGGTTTCTGAGAAAACATTGACGAAAGTTTAGTATGGAAGGACTATTAATCGGATAAGGAAGCATTTTGTTTTGCTGCAAAATCCCAATTTATCCCTAAATGGACTGCAATTCTTAAGGATAACAAATGACGTCAGAGAAGAAATCCCAACCCCTTTCACAGCAGTAGAAAAGGCAGGTTTTAACACAAATGCATGCATCTTCCTGTGAGAAATGTGTCATGAAGATATAAATATATATGTAATACTATAATTGCCTCAAATACTAGAATTGCGAATCAGTGTAAATATGATTGCAGTCACATATCATGTCCTTGAAGATACTTTGACATTCCCCGGAAGTCTATTTTTAGCATAGAAGCTCTGGGAATATTACAGTATGGTACGTCGTATATCTTATGTCATAATAATACACTTTAATTAAACTTAATTTTACATTAAAGAGTATAATAATAATAATAATAATAATAATAATAATAATAATAATAATAATAATAATTTGTAATAGTTTTGAAGAAGTTATGACATCGTATTGGCATGCAGAGAAGGGAAACAAACAAAGTCCCCTCCCCCCCCCCCCACACACACACTTACATTCTGTGGTCTATTAAAGAGCATAATGTTCATCTGCAACATATTACTAAGCGGGAACAACTTTTATCTGCGACGTATTACTAAGCGGGAACACTGCTCTTCTGCGACTTGTTACTAATCAGAAACAGTGCTCATCTGCGACATATTACTAAGAGGAACATTGCTCATCTGCAATCTATTACTAAGCGGAAATAATGCTCATCTCTAACACATTACTGTGTAAAAATTAATGTTCATCTGCAACATCTTACTAAGCGGGAACAATTTTTATCTATCATATATTACTACGCGTTTTGCCTTCTCGGGGCTCGGGCTGTTCGTTTTTGGTATTTTAGAACAACAATCAATGATCAATGTGTTGCATCGAAGCGACATATTACTAAGCGAGAGCAATGGTCGTAATATTTTTCAAAGAACCAAGCTTTGTGTTTATGTGACATGCGTACTATGATGGTTATTGCTATCGGCGACTTACGCCAATGAATATGTATTATATTGTATTGTAATTTGTATGTTTCCCTTATGTACCTCACATTGATTATACTTTGTACCCGAGTTATGTCCCTTGGTCGGGACGGCATTCTTTCCTGTTTAATAAACGTGTCTACCATCATTTTGTCGTGCTTTTGGTTTCTCCTCATACTGGCGGTAAATAACTTTTCAATGAAATTTGTGTATCCAGAATAATGATAGACTGTGGTTATCTTCGATGATCTTGTGTTGCAATTTTTTCTGCAATTCCTTATAAGACGGGGGTCATCTGGTCTGTGATGTGTAAGTAGCAAAGAATCTAAAATGTTACGGAAGAAAAGAGCAATACAGAACGGCAGAAAAGTACTCTTGTAGATTTTGTCTTTCATTATGCTCATTGACATCGTCAAAGGTCAGTTGCGAACCATAATATAAATATGTTTGACAAGTGAGCGTTGATAGCAATAAACGAAAAAAGAAGTGCATATATGCTTGGCATATAAGAGATTGCAATATTCAGGCACTCCATACATGCAGTCAGGAAAGTCGATTTAACAAATCATACAACACATCTGATTTTGTCCCAGAAAATCATCAATTATTGAACTAGTTAAGTGACATTTCTAAATAAGAAGTGTGTTTTTATTATAACGCCATTGTACATATCTTCTTAAGTTATTATGAGAAGTAGAAAACAAACATTTCAAAATGTACTTATACTTGAACTAAGTGTAATTCTTAACACTTTGGTAAGGTTACAATTGCGTCCGTAAATTAATAAATATATTAATCGTATACAAAATTCATAAAGCTCTGTGTGAGAACAAAGGATACATATGATGTCATCACAAATGCTCCGTTACGATCTTCGCTGGCTTCCGGGTATTGAACAGTATCTCCTGGTATTATAGGTTCATCCAATGTATACGTCCGACAGTTCGGAACTCGTGATTTTGAAATGCTAGTAATATTTTGACATTCGGGAGTTTCAGAGCCTTTACACAGTTGGTTTGGATCAAGCTTTGTTATATCTAAACCTGTGCTAATGCACGTGTTGTTGAAAACGTCCAAGTCTTTAGAGTTTCTTTTAATGTCAAAAATCCACATTGAATCACAAGAACAATTCACCGTGTTTTGTTTGAGTCTGAATTTTTTCACTGATTCTTCCTCTAGAATATCTTTCATGCCGCACATTGACGAGGGGTATACTCCGCCAATAATGTCCAACTGATCAACAGAACGGAAATCCTGAAATGGCCGCGGTTCCATTGACCACACAGTAGCAGCTTTAATCTGCATCAGTCTGATGTTTGACCAGTCATGAAAAACAAAGTTCTTCATTTTAGAAATGTACACGTTGTTCATAATAAAGTTGTCAACATTTTTCATGTCGTTGAACGCATATTCATGGAGTGTTTGGATCGTGACATCCGTAAGCAGTATGTCCTTTATGTATGACAGATGCGAAAAGCCATTGCTTACGATCCCGTCGATACGGACGTTGACAAATTCTATTTTTGACAAGTTGTTCAAGTTTGAAATTGTACACGGATGTATGTATGTAAAATTGGAATTAATAATTCTAATTGTTTTTAGATTTTTGAATGTTTTCAGTGCATTTTGCTTGAATTTTTCGAAAGATGACCGATCAAAAACTAACGTGTCCAAATCATCTGGTAATCCATTCGGTACCATGGTAACTCCCTTACAGATCACCGTCCTATTGAAACAGTTACAAGAAAAGGGGCATAAATCTGGGTTCTGGCATACTGCTGTTGCTATGGTAACTAGAAGTACTATAAACCTCATTCTGAAATTTATTAATAAAAAACATAGTCGACAATTTTACCCGAACGATTTAAAACACATTTCAAACACTATAAGAGAACATGTTGATCCCAGCATGCAACATTAAAAAAATAAACAAAACAAAAAAAAATCAAAAACCAAAAACAAAATAATTTCTTCTTTAATCTGTATTCTTATTTTTATGCCAAAATGCAATGCCAATGCAATATTTGTCGAAAAGTATTTCAAATTTACCAAGGGGCCTCGGTGGCCGAGTAGTCAAGGTAGTTCGTCTACTATTGATCACGTGGTCTGTCAACACTGAGATTGTGGGTTCGATTCTCACTACAGGCAGGGTGTACTCGACTAAAATCTTAATTGACAAGGATTGCCAGTTTTCCTACCGCAGATCGGGGGTTTTCTCCGGGTACTCCGGCTTCCTCCCCCAATAAAAACTGGACGCCATGATATAGCTGAACAATTGGTGAAAGTGGCGTAAAACACCATCAAACAAACAAACAAATTTACAAAAACATGTGTTAAAATTATAAAATGCATACGATAGTAAATATTGAACACAGAAAAATAGTATTTTCTGCTTTAAATGAGCCTTACCTCAACATTGATTCCTTTTAAGCGTAGTATCTAATTAACACTATAAAAGGACAATTTCCTGTGACACACACTACATAACGACAGGAAGTCATTACTAGTATTATGGTGTATTTCAGGTCAACGGACGAAATTTAAACAGACTATATTATAATTTTTCCTTTCAAATATTTTAAATTATCAAAAAGTTTGACATTATTGTAATCCAGATGTGTTTGTGTTTGAATGTATTAAATGTTAACGCATGCGTCAAGGGATTTAATGTTGCGTTTCCTGTGACCCAATTGTTAAATTTAAAAACATGATTGAAATGCTGTATAATTAAAAAACTATTCTTATATTGAGACGAGTCTTATTATTGATTCCTTTTAATCCGACGTTCAATAATACACCCTTAACAAAGTTTGTTCTAGAAGTATTCCTACTCAGAATTATACTGTAAACTACAGACGATTCTTAAGAAGAACCAGAAAAATTGCCACACAAACTAAATACCACCATTAATCTCCACCAAGTAAGAAGGACTATGAACATCCACCAATAAAGAAAGACCTTGAACATCCACGAACTTAGAACAGCCATTAATCTTCACCAACTCTACATTAACGACAAGGTAGCTGGAAAAGTTGCTGAACGTGACGTATACACTTTTACCAACAAACAATCTCAAGGATAGCAGACGATCATCAAGCTCTACCAATCAGAATGACAAGTTAACTCCACCAAATCTGAACGACCTGGAACCTTTATCCACCTAACCAGCATTTAAATTTAATAATCTCAGATGCCGTTAACAGAAATTTGATCAAGATTAAAGATTATTCTTTTACAAGGGTTAAGGCATCAATTTGACAACACTAAGGTTATATAGTGGTTCTGTTAAGTCCGGCCATACATACGATTATGTACTGGGATATAAGTCACGGACCAGGGATAGGGTTTAAACTACGACACCGTTTATATATAGAGGTAAGTTCAAGCCCGGACAAGAGGCCATAACAATATATAGACAATGTTTGTTTTGTTTGTTCGATGGTGTTTAACGCCACTTTCAAAAATTTTTCAGCTATATCATGGCGTCCAGTTTTTATTGGGGGAGGAAGCCGGAGTACCCGGAGAAAACCCCCGACCTGCGGTAGGAAAACTGGCAATCCTTGTCAATTAAGATTGGAGTCGAGTACACCCTGCCTGCAGTGAGAATCGAACCCGCAATCTCAGTGTTGACAGACCACGTGATCAATAGTAGACGAACTACCTTGACCACTCGGCCACCGAGGCCCCTATAGACTATGTACTGACGTTAGGCCAAACATGATGTCATTTACAAGTGTTCCGTTAATTTTAAGGCAGTGAGCAACATTTGTCAAGTAAAGTCCGGGCCCGGTTACATAAAACATTTCAAATTTGAGGCTTTCCTCAACTTGTCCTTAACACAAAACTTGAAAAATTTCAGAAAAAAAACAGATATTTTAGGAAAATTTCAATTTGAGAAGTTTTAGGAAACCGGGCTTGATCTTAAGTTATAAGTTAAGTTATAAATAGTGGTCGGGTTGGGTCCTGCGTGTTTTTGTTTGTTTGTTTGTTTGGTTTTTTTTGTTTTTTTGGTTTCAGCAAATGTAGGGTCATCCACAGGTACACCTTCTCAATGATACGGACTATGTCTATGTTATGCAAATCATTTCTAAAATCGAATATGAGGTACCTGGCAAGTATATTCGCATGAGATGTTAATAATTATGTGTCGTCTACTATTTCTATTTCATATTTCGGGTAAAATGTTAACATGTAAAATATGCTAGATAGAAGATTGGAAGCTACACACGTTCATGTATGATATCTGCAGTAAGTGACGATGAACTTTTTGTTATTTATAGAAAATAAGGAATTGATATAGTGTTTATTTCCTTCAGTTCTTTTTTTTGGCATTTTTGCATCGCACGTCAAAACACAATGTGGACGTACATAATTTACTTCCTGAAAGTTTAACATGAAAAACAGACAGGTGTCACGTGTTATAACACAACGAGACGACCCTTCCTGTATATCTGTAAAATACCATTATTAACTAACCTCCCATTATCTTGCATCAATATGAATCACGCTATATTTCAATGAAATCGTTGTATTGGCGACGCATTTACAATAAAACGGGGAGCAGTATTGCAAGTGAAAGAGTGAGTTTTATTTTGGCTGGGTTGGGAGTGGAAGTGGAAGTATATTGTTAATCTGATACGCCTCTGTTTTTTTATCCAAATTAGTTTTATACTGTAGATGTCAGGGTGCCGTTTCATAAAGCGATCGCTAATTAACGTGCTCGTTATCCCATGCAATTTAAATGGGATAACGTGCACGTTACGCTAACGATCGCTTTATGAAACGGCACACTGGTTCTATGACGGTTTCCGGTTGGGTTTATGCCTGTCGCGGACGTACTATATCGTCAGCTGTTTGTAATCATGCCAACAGTGATACAGACGCAAGACAGGGGATAGTGACCCTTTGTCAACTCTGTCATGCAGACAGTCATACAGACGCAAGACAGGGGTTAGTGACTCTGTCGACTCAGTCATACCGACAGTGATACAGACGCAAGTCTGGGGAGTCGGACTTTGTCGACTCTGGAATGCTGACAGTGATACAGACGGAAGAAAGAAGATAGTGAATCTTTGTCGACTTTGTTTTGAGGGGATAGTGACCCTTTGTCGACTCTGTCATACCGACAGTGATACAGACCCAGCACAGGGGATAGTGACCCTTTGTCGACTATGTCATGCCGACAGTGATACAGACGAAAAAAGGCGATAGTGACTCTTTGTCGAATTTGTCATGAAGACAGTGATACAGACGCAAGTCAGGGGAGTCGGACTTTGTCGAATGCCATGCTGACAGTGATACAGACGCAAATCAGGGGAGTCGGACTTTGTCGACTGCCATGCTGACAGTGATGCAGACGCAAGTCAGGGGAGTTGGCTTTTGTCGCCTTATTATGCTGGCAGTGATACAGATGCAAGACAGGGGAAAAGAAACCTTTGTCGACTTTGTCATGGAGACAGTGATACAGAAGCAAGTCAGGGGAGTCGACCTTGTCGACCCTGTAATGCAGAGATACAGACGCAAGACAGGAGATAGTGACCATATGTTGACTCGGTTATGACGACAGTGATACAGATACAAGACAAGGGATAGTGAATCTTTGTCGACTCAGTAATGCCGACAGTGATACAGACGCAAGACAGGAGTGACACTTTGTCGACTCTGTCATGCCGACAGTGATACATACGAAGACAAAGGATAGTGACTCTTTGTCGACTCTGTTCTGCCGACAGTGATACAGACACAAGACAGGGGATAGTAACTTTTTTTTTACTCCGTCATGCCGACAGTTATACAGGTGTAAAAGAGGGGATATTGAACCTCTGTCGACACTAAAATGCAAACATTGATTAAGACAAAAGACAAGGGATAGTGAATCATTATCGACAGTGTCATGAAGACAGTTATACAGGCGCACGTCAAGGGAGTCGGCCTTTGTCGACTCTGGCATGCCGACAGTTATACAGACAAAAAACAGGGGATAGTAAATCTGTGTCGAGTCTGTCATGCCGACAGTGATACGGACGCAAGACAGAGATAGCGGCTCTTTGTAACCTTTGCAATGCAGACAGTGATTCAGACACAAAACAAGGAATAGTGACTGTCGCCTGTCATGCAGACATTGATACAAACGCAAGACAGAGGAGTCGGCCGTTGTCGACCCTGTTAGACAGTGACGCAGGCGTAGACAGCGGATTGTGACCAGTTTTAGATCTGCAGATGCTAAAGCAAACTTTAATCATGGAATAAAGATCCATGTGTCGATTGGCCTATTGCAATGGTGATGCAGCGTTGGCAGTGAACCTTTGTTTGTTGAATTAACTATACAGGCATCGACGCATGTTTAAAACATGGAACAAAATTCCCTGTGTCATCTGTCTTATGCCAATGAGAACGAATACGTAAGACAGGAACAATGATCCCATTGTAGACAACGACTCTGACATATAACGAGGGAGGATGATTGAATTGTCTATCATTAACACAGATGCGGACGGTTATCCAGACAGTAGATGTGGAATCTGTTTATGTCATCTATTAATAATAATAATAATAAATGGAGTAATCTATGTTGGGTATATGGGTCACTAAGACGTAGGACAGGGGATAATGATATACAATTATTCGTCGACCATGATATACAGGCGGTGACCCAGACGTAAAATATGAGATATCAGTAATAAATCTTCTTTTCCTTGGTTAGTATAGTACTCCTCTATCATTTCTTTCGAAAGCATACTAAAATGGCGTCGGGAATAAACTTATCCTTATGCAGTCTAAACACTATGCGGACAGTGATGCCGAAGCATGGTCGGGGTAGGGGGGGGTAATTGATCCTTGACATTACTCTGTACTGTAAGTTGAAAAATTGATTAAACGGTTATTCTATGAACAATTAGTTATTTAAGTCGTCGATAAGATACATATTTATCAATAGACAAAGATTGGAGACAGCTGTTCTCTGTAAAGATGTGCTGAATGGAGAAACAAACCCTCAGTATTAAAAAGTGTTTACCCCCATGGTATTGATTTTGCACAGTAAATCCCCTTCTCAACCTAAACTTCTACTGAAACGGACATTGCCAGTTACGTCAATCAAGTCCTGCTTGTTACCCAATAAAGCTGAACACCAAGGCATAGCTGTGTGGAATTAAGCCATATTCAGAATGAGTCGTGTTTTAAAATACTTTTAATCAAATACTACATTCAATACATTTATTGTAAAAAATTCACAAAAATACAAAATTGTCTAAAAAAAACTTCTCAAAAATAATAAAAACATTTGATGTTATAAATCATTTTTTATAAAAATTGTAAAAAAATAATCAAATGTGTTCTAAATATAGATTGATAAATCCGTGTGATTATCACATTGTTGTGCTTTGAAATATCACAATATTATGCATAAATAAAAGCTCGAGTATGATACATGCATACCCGTGGCCATAATTTTTCAAGAGGGGTTCGAAAATGTAAAGGGGAGTTCGATTGTTGAAATTTTTATGACTTAAATAGCGCTTAACTGATTTTCAGCTTTTTTTTCCCTATTTTTATCAAAATTTCTTGTCCAAGGGGGGTTTGACCGAACCCCTCGAACCCCGGCTGGCTACAGGTATGACATGTGGTGTATACATGTAGTGTTAGGCTGTATCACAACCGACTTCTAACATGATGTAATAAGATAATATGTAACAGGCGGAATAAAATATAGAAAAAATAAATTACTAAAAAATTAAACTATCCCATTAATTTGAATCTTATCTTATCCTATTTCAGTTCATAATAAATCTAACACTGTCCAATTGTTTCCAGTCTTATATCTCAAACTGTCCAATCAATTTCAGTTTTATTGAATTTCTTGAGTTGTGCATTTACATTTGAGAAGCATTTACAGCCAAGCCATTTATTGAATGACAGCGGTGAGGGATGAGCTGTCTTAATGACAGCATGTTTTGACAAATCCACGAGTTTTTCTTTTTTGTGTGCAAAGTTTCCCCAGAGGACAAAGACAACGCCGTCACATTCATTGCTGATGGTTTTTATAACATTGTCTGTAAAGGTTTGCCAGCCATACTTTGAGTGGGAGTTCGCCTTGTGAGCTCTGAAAAAAGGTTAACATTAGAACTGTATATGTCATGCATTCAATACACACAACATATGATTCTGGCAAAATTCAAGAGGGCTCATGAAGGGCACAATTGCAGACTTAAGGTATCCGACCCATAATTAAAGTCACGGTTTTATTTTATTCTTCAGACCAAGAAATATAGCTTTATTAAATCAAAAAATGTATTTTTAATCAATAATAAAAATTCAATATATTGTTTTACTTTGAGTTTTGGGCTAAAAAAAAGTTAGTTACTCAAATAGCATTTCTGATGTTTGCCAAACATTACTGAGGTCTACATTGTTGAAAAACAATGGACATCCGGGAAACCAAATACATGTATGATCACGTGATCAATTGTGGCCCTGATACCTTAAATTACTAAATCTTATGAAACATATATTATCATTGTCACAAATTCAGTTATTGCTTTTAAGCAGTTATTTGGAACAAATATGTTACATATGTACTGTTTTAAATTTGAGGTTTGTCACTTTAAAATTTTTTTTTGGTATGTGTAATGGCAGACATCTTGTAAATATGTACCTCAAAATATTATGAAAAGAAAGCAAATGTTTTATCGGAAAAAGATTAATAAACTGTTGTCAAAGTAAGCCCCACCTACCAACAAAATGATTGATAAACTGCCACCTACCAACAAATGATTGATAAACTGTTGTCAACCTAAGCCCCACCTACCAACAAATGATTATTTTGTTAGAAAAACCTCTGTAGTAAATTACATGTAAATTTTATTGGGTCACAGTTCAAATGTTTTAATCCTGGGGGTTACACAGCCCATAATAAGGGTACACTCCCCTTTCAGCCCATCAAAAAGTACTCCCTTCTAAGTCAATACTTACTCGACAGTTAGAGTAGCATTAATAAGCAGTACTCCCTGCTTGGCCCATTTCTCTAGACAACCAGTTTTTGGAACCTCTGTAAAGTTCTTTATATCTTTGTCATTGACCAATTCTTTGTAAATGTTTACCAGCGACGGAGGCTTAGCTATACCATCAGGTACAGAGAAAGACAATCCCATGGCCTACATATAAAATATATATGTGTTAATCTGTGTCAGATTACTGGTAATAGAGAAGCTATACCATCAGGTACAGAGAAAGACAATCCCATAGCCTAGATATAAAATATATATGTGTTAATCTGTGTCAGATTACCTGCGGCGGAGGCTTAGCTATACCATCAGGTACAGAGAAAGACAATCCCATGGCCTAGATATAAAATATATATGTGTTAATCTGTGTCAGATTACCTGCGGCAGAGGCTTAGCTATACCATCAGGTACAGAGAAAGACAATCCCATGGCCTAGATATAAAATATATATGTGTTAATCTGTGTCAGATTACCTGCGGCAGAGGCTTAGCTATACCATCAGGTACAGAGAAAGACAATCCCATGGCCTAGATATAAAATATATATGTGTTAATCTGTGTCAGATTACCAGCGACGGAGGCTTAGCTATACCATCAGGTACAGAGAAAGACAATCCCATGGCCTAGATATAAAATATATATGTGTTAATCTGTGTCAGATTACCAGCGGCGGAGGCTTAGCTATACCATCAGGTACAGAGAAAGACAATCCCATGGCCTAGATATAAAATATATTCGTGTTAATCTGTGTCAGATTACCAGCGGCGGAGGCTTAGCTATACCATCAGGTACAGAGAAAGACAATCCCATGGCCTAGATATAAAATATATTCGTGTTAATCTGTGTCAGATTACCTGCGGCAGAGGCTTAGCTATACCATCAGGTACAGAGAAAGACAATCCCATGGCCTAGATATAAAATATATATGTGTTAATCTGTGTCAGATTACCTACGGCGGAGGCTTAGCTTTATCATCAGGTACAGAGAAGGACAATTCCATGGCCTACATAATAAAATATATATGTGTTAATCTGTGTCAGATTACCTGCGGCGGAGGCTTAGCTATACCATCAGGTACAGAGAAAGACAATCCCATGGCCTACATAATAAAATATATTCGTGTTAATCTGTGTCAGATTACCTGCGGCAGAGGCTTAGCTATACCATCAGGTACAGAGAAAGACAATCCCATGGCCTAGATATAAAATATATATGTGTTAATCTGTGTCAGATTACCTACGGCGGAGGCTTAGCTTTATCATCAGGTACAGAGAAGGACAATTCCATGGCCTACATAATAAAATATATATGTGTTAATCTGTGTCAGATTACTGGTGATGGAGGAGTTATACCATCAGGTACAGAGAAGGACAATTCCATGGCCTACATAATAAAATATATATATGTTAATCTGTGTCAGATTACCTACGGCGGAGGCTTAGCTATACCATCAGGTACAGAGAAGGACAATCCCATGGCCTACATAATAAAATATATTCGTGTTAATCTGTATCAGATATCGGATAATTAACTTTATGCTGACATGAGCCTGTAATCATTCACCTAGAACACACATGATTTTTTAAAATTTACAGTTAAAGTCTAGTTGTTTTAGCTTTTAAGTTACTGACAAAACTAAACATTTCTTCACAACTGTTCATAAAGTACAATAACTCATATAAGGTGCCATCAGACAATTTCTGAAATTTTAAATGATTTGTAGGCCTATGTCCTTTAGGTTAATTTAATAATTTACAGTTTTACTCTAGGTGCTATAGATTTTAATTTATAACACAAAAAATGATTATTTTGTCCAAAAGTTTAATTAAAGGGCAATAACACCTGTAAGAGGTCATCCAACAATTTTCATACAAACCAGACAATCATCTTGGTAAAGATCCTTTATACAAACATGACTGTCGTCATGGTAATTATCCTGTATAACATAATATACAAACATGACTGTTGGCATGGTAATTATCCTGTATTACATAATATACAAACATGACTGGTGCCATGGTAATTATCCTGTATCACATAATATACAAACCTGACCGTCGTCATGGTAAGGATCCTGTCCTAATATTACAACTTTCACCTAAAGAAAAAGATAATAAAAGTTAAAACTAGTGAATGCAAAAAATCAACAAGTAACAAATCTGAAACAAAAGTGACAGGATTAAACTCCCATCCCAGCATTCTCAGGCTCTCTTCCCAGCATTCTCGGGCTCCCTACCCAGCAGTCTCATGGGGTTTTTGTGTTTTCCACCTATCCAGTGGTCAGATCAACAATGGCCACCCTACTTAGACCTATTGTTTACCAAAAATATATGAGCCTTAATATGATAAAACATACCTTGGGGCAGGTTTAATCTAAATGTGTCTTGGCACAAGTTATCATATTCAATATTAAATATACATAATTGATTAATGAAATAATTCATTAATTTAATTGCTGTCCAAATTTTATTATTGTTTAAAAAGGGTAAGTATTATATTCCTGAATATTTTGCCACCAGCATTAGTGAGTGATATACTGTATAACTGTTAATTTTTGCAGTAATTTAATTTTTGCTTTATTTCGCGGTTGACACTCGATCGTAAAATTTAAAATTGCATAAAAAAGTATGAAGTATTCCTATCCGTAAATAACGGTAAAGTTTCACAAACTTGTGTCGATCTATATTTTGTTAACTTTCGGGATATTAATGATATTAATTATCTCGGTGGTAAATAAAAATCATCGAAGCGAGGTGAATAGTTTTCTCGTTTTCGGAGTTTTAATAAAATATTCACTATAAAAACACTAATAAATTTTTCCTTTATTGTTATTGTCCATCAGATAGATACAAAATAAAGGATGTTTTTACAAGAAACAAAAATACCAAAATTTTTTCCTTTATTGTTATTGTCTACCGGTATAATACAAAGGATGTTTATACAAGAAACTGTGAATAATCCGTTATTTAACCAGTATTATTACCTGTAAATATCGATTTCCAATTAAAACATCTACCTGTTATTTGTCCGCGTGTATTACCAAGTTCTATCAAAAATTGATTGTCAATGCAATCCTAATTAATAAAAACCTCACTTTATTTTACCTGTTTTGCCGATTTTTTTCTGCACTTTTTTTTTCATTATTTTAGGTAAACTTACAGGTTACAGGTGTATTTATTCCACCACAAGTCATATATCAGGGAACAACAGAAGCTTGTCATGCTCAATATGATTTTCCTTTAGCGTGGAACATAACTCATAGCCCAACGAGGCTAACGAGGATGCACAACAGAAATAAAAACTCGACATTTTTTTTGGTTAAAGATGTAAAACCGCAAAAATTAAAATCAGCAAAAATAAAATATCAGAATTTCAATCCCATTCCGCAAAAATTTCACACCGCAAAAATTACCGGTTTTACGGTATTATGAATATAATATCTATCAATAAAATTTAGGCTTCCAAGAATTATTTAAATCCTGATATGAAAATATCAAAATTTTGAATTTCGCATCTTTATAAGTAAAGGTTAATTTTGGCTGTTCCAATTTAAGACACACTTTTGTAACAAAATTGTTTTCCAGGTCATTAATAATGTGTAATATTTTACTTTGAAGATTTATTTTTCAATGATTTCTTTGTAGGCATAAATAGTCCATATAATCGCATATAGACCGACCGGAGTATATGGCCTTGCTGTGGATAAAATGTTCATTGGATTTACACATCTGTTGGAAAAACACAAATAAACAAATTTGTGATTAGTAATCTCAGTGAAGACTATTTACGACAAGTAACTGATATGCAAAATGATTTTTTAGAACAAAAATAACCTAAACTGATCAGTCATGAAAGTACATGATGTGCATATGGAGCAAATAAATGAGCATAGAAGCTTACAAAAAGTAAAGTATAATATAACAAATAGTTCATGTTACTTCGGGTCATATGGCGGTATATGGACCGGTTGGTGGCCCTAAAAAATATATGGACCGACAAGCAGCTGAGGTCCATATAAATTTTTGGGGCCACCAACCGGTCCATATACTGCCATATGAACTATTTGTTAAATATTTTGCATAAAAAATGTAGGCATATTAATTAAAAAAGAATTAACATATAATATAATATAATTTAACAATCAGAAGAAATGACACAACTGAATGCTTCGTGACATGACATTTTGTATGCTAGAGAAATAGCTGGAACAGCCATAACAAACACTTCAAAAAATAATTGCACATTTACATACATGTTGTGAAAATATTAATTTCGTAATTATGATGGCTGCTCCATCATATGATAGTTGCAAGTTGAAGCTAACAACAAATATTATAGTCTTGACATAGTTTATGAAAAGAAGGTAAAAATAAATTGCCATTATACCTATGTAGGACAATACCTTACAGAATATTTGAATGGGGGTTTGTTTCCACATTATCTGAAGGACATCATTGTTGAATATTCTTTTTATTACATTGAGGAATATTAAATATGGTGTCAAAAACTTACAGTTGCATTCAATGTTCTTGCACATCATAGTTTGCTAGCAGTGTTCTTCATTTAAGCTTACATTGTGACCTAACTTGTAAAAGAAGCAAATTTATTTCACATGTGAATTAACTAAATTAAAAACTTGAACATTTTGGGCAAATTATTAAAAATGGACAATATCAGGACTATGTTTAAACATTTTGGAATAGGGCAGTTCCTCTGTAACCATGCATCATAGGATGACAATATTTGGTATATAGGTTGCTGATGAAATAGTACATGACTGTCTTTAGGTGTACCACACAAGACCATTGCATCAACTGATTGGCTATTTAGTAGAGGTTGACCTTTCACCTTCAGCAATTGCATAGAATGATTGGTTATTTAGTAGAGGTTGACCTTTAGGGGAAAAAACCTTTACATTTTAACTAATTCACTACCTAGTAGATAGTGGTATATTGTAAAACACTGTTCAAAGCTTCTAATTACCTTGCTGATTGGTGTCATGTTAAATGCATTGAAGATGAGATCTTTTGGTGGAAACACTTGAACACCAGCTTTATAGTCCTTTTGTAACAAATTCTGAAGCTGTATGAAGTAATCTTTTTTAAACTCTGATTTCAATGCTGATATCCAATTTATATCGTGCAGATACTCAAACAGGTTTAGATCGGAGGATTTTCCTGAAAACAAAATATTATTTTTTGTTGAGAAAATGAGAGCTTTAGATTTCCATTATTTTGCTTAAACTTAAAATAAATAAAATCTTTCGTTTCTGCACAGTTTCATTATGTGTACAAAGATCCTTCTTTATATGAATGCTGAAGCTTTAAAAATTATGGAGAAGGTAGCCAGCAAGTCGTATTCTCCATATCTCAGCCGTCAGGTCTGGAACTATCTCTAGTTTCAAAAATCAAAATAAACCTTTGGCACTGCATGTTTTTATTATGTGTACAAACATGCTGCTATAAATAAATGCTGCAGCTCTAAAAACAAGGGAGAGGACTTGTACCCTATCCCAGTAAGCTGATCTGCAAACTAATATACAACTTTCTGTATTTTCAAGAATATTTCACAAAAAGCATAATTTTTTAGAAGACGTTCTCAAACTGAATAAATCTCACATAACTTTTAGCTGAGACCTGTATATTTATATAATTAATTTAAGTGTAAATCACATAGTAGGTTTCTCTTTATTTTTTAAATAATTGAATACAACGATATGTCTTGAATTTCTCCCAAACATTGTTTCTCCTCTTTCAGAATAGGACTTTTCTCTGGACATGCTAATGAGTTACTCCAAAGGTGTCTAATTACTAATTACACTGCTTACTCATCTAGAGAACCTGAGTTCACCCATGATTTTTAGAGAACCTGAGTTCACCCATGATTTTTATTCAGTTTACTCACGATATTTGGATTTGGGTTACTCACTTCTGTTTGTGTGTCAGTATTTTGTGTTTTATTTTTGTATATGTTTTCCTGAATCCTGATTTATTATCTTCCCTTGGCTTTCCCATTTTGTTGACTGTTTGCATTTCTTGCTTTTTTTCTCGTTAACAAATTTCTGGTGATTTTTTTGACAGGGATTCCCATCTCTAAAGGGTAACAAATGTGATATAAAAACACACTTCAGAAATGTGTTTTATCTTCACAGATAAAAATTAACATGCATCATTTTAATGGAGTATTTATTTTATTTTCTTATTTTATTGATTTCAAATTTAATTCTTGGGTAAGTGCTGTGACACAAATTGATAATTTATGGCAATCAGAAAACAATCAATCTTTTTTGTTTTGTTTGGGGCACAATTTGCAAGATATTTGAATTTAGTTCCTCAAAATTAAAGTTTTCTAAATGAAGTGACTAATTTTAATTTTATCTAAAAAGAACAGCAGTTGTCTCCCTTTGCTCTTAATATAATAAGAATTCAAATGCTTTACATTGTGTATTTCTTTTATAGTGTTTTCTTTTTTTAAACTAACTTACCAGATTTTACAGAAGTTTTTGTTTTGTTGCAGGTTTTTTAGTTTTCTTGTATTATGCATGATGAGTTATATGTATCTTTAATTGTTTTGGTCAGATTTATTTTAGCCATTTTACCTTTAGCTTCTTCTGTCTGTTTGTCTGGTGTAACATTAGCCTTTTCAGCTGGAGTTGCTTTTGCCTTTTCATTCGGTGTTACTTTAGCCTTTTTAGTCTTTGTTACTTCTGATTTTTTGGTTGATGTTACTCTTGCCTTTTTGGCAGGAGCTACTTCTGCTTTTTCAGTTCGAGTTATTTTGGCCCGTTTAGGTGTAATTACATCAGGCTCTGTAGCCTTGGTGCTACTGCTGTTTGAAGCTTTCCGTTTTGGCATGCTTTATTTTTGTTACCTAAAATGAGAATAGCTACCAGTTTACTTTTGCTACATGTAATATCCTGCTATAGTCAAAACTTATCTTGTTTACACCAGAAGTGTGTGTTCCAGATTGTACTAACTAAACTAGTCACAAAAGATACCATAGCCCTCCACATGCTGTGCTTTTTTCACCAAATTTTTCAGTAGTTTCCCCAGATATGAATACTAATAGATAGTTTAGGTAATCCTTAATCCTATCTAAACATATATTTAAACACAGGGTCGAATTTTTTTACTTTTAATTTTGTCTTAGACTATTACATGAAAATATTGATTACAGCTTAGAGGTTGACATTTCACCTTTCCCCTTTGACTATGAATGAGATAAATTGAAGGTGCAGTTATTTGTGGCCATTAGAAATTATGCTGAAAAAATTTAAACAAATGTGCCTGATATTTGTACCCTGTGTTTTAAATAGTAAATAAGGATAACTAGTACCCAGTATGTAATAGTATCAGTGACTAGTGAAATCTTTGCTCAAAATGCACATCCTGTGGAGGGTTATGTCATCCTATCTTTTGTGACTTACTTGGCACAGTATTTTGTGACTTACTTGGCACAGTATTTTGTGACTTACTTGGCACAGTATTTTGTGACTTACGTGGCACAGTATTTTGTGACTTACTTGGCACAGTATTTTGTGACTTACTTGGCACAGTATTTTGTGACTTACTTGGCACAGTATTTTGTGACTTACCCAGTCCTCAAGTAATAAGAAACTTGCTCATTTATAGTCCTATTAGATCTTAACAGTGACAGAAAGTAGATGTGGAGTTTTGACAAGGTGCTAGTATTACAATAAAGGTGTAAGGTTAGGATCCATTAAATTAGCTAAACACAAGTTCAACTCAAGATTTACAACCCCACTAGTCTATGCCTTAGTATGTTTCCTCTCTGTTACTTGTTTGTTTTTTGTGAGGGTGTATGTGTGTGAATTTTTGTTGTATTTTTTAGTGATCAATTATTCGGTTTAGATGCTTCGTAACTATAATATATGTTAATGATCCTCGTTAAAATAAAATCCACATAGTTAGGATTTCTATGGTGGTTCAATAATTTCTGTCTTTTTATCAACTTCTGCATTGGTGAAAAGTACAATAATAATCATAAACAATGACTGTCAATTTTAGTCAATACTAATTAGAATTAGTCATTTCGTACTATAACCATTTGTACCATAATTTATTGCCATTTTGTACCATCTGCTTACAATTTTGGACTATATGTATATTAAACAAATTTGGAAATTCAAACAATTTCGTACCATACGTAAAAGTGAAATACTTTAATGTATAATACTTAATGAATACATTTTACAACTACACCCTGAAAAAATTCTTCAAAATTCTTTAAATTAATTTAAAGATGATATACTGAATATTATTAATAAAAAAAGGTTATTTGTGTGTTATATAAATATTTTTGCAAATATTTGCTGGACAGGAAATTATTTTTGTACATTTAAGAAAATCTTTTTAAAGTAACCATGGCATTTTGTCAAATTTTTAGCATTCTGAATAGAAATGAAATAACTGTGTATTATTAAATAATCAGATAAGCTAGCTTCCTGTTGTTCCTGAATTCACTACTAATGGTAGAGGGTAACTAAAAAGCTACAGAGAAAATGCTGTAAAACTACTCAGAATGTTTAATTTTTACAACTGGACCAAGTAAATGTTTATGACGAAATATTGATACTAGGAGACTGTTGTGACTTTGTGCCAGACAAGTGTTTATACCGGATTCCTAATCCTGAAGTCAATTGTGATATTGTAATATTGCAAATCAGCTTACGTTTAAATAGTTGCTCACCATCTCATTTATTTTTATCTGTGTCATTATAACTGTTATATAATTGTTAATATACATGTTTCTTATGATTGTGGATCTTATTATGAATAAATGATGTTCTTAATAAATTAAAAATAAAAATAGATTTTATTTACCGCTTTGGTCAAAAGGAAGTAGATTAAAAAGGATATACATGTAAATAGTGGAATCAAAGACCAGCAGAAAATGTCAAAGAAATGACAATGATACAAACACTATTATATAAATATGTATTTACATATTTAATGGCAGGGATGAACAACTCATTGACTTGTCACAAATTTAACTTTCCATTAATCTTGTGACACAATTCTCCATATATTGGTACAAGCAATACCACTGTACATGTAAAACAAAATTTGACTTCACAAAATTCTGCACAGGATACGAAAATTGTCACAACAAAATGCACTTCCCAATATTATGGTACTAAATGCCTGGGTACAAAATGGTTATGGTACGAAATGACTTGTTACCATAAAAAATAGAAAAAAAAACAAAACAAAAAAAAAACGGGGAAATTGTCAGTAATTTTAAATGAAGCAAACCGATCTTTTTTCCACAAAATAAAAAAAAAATGACCACAATTATGAGGAAGCTAACGCAAAATTGTAAATATGATCAAATGGGTCATAATTGCCTATTGTAAAATTTTGGGCCTAAGATTTAGTTTTATAACATAAAACCTCACATATCACGTTTCATCAGTCTTTTTGAAATGCGAGTTTCATTATAAACATTAAAACATTTCAATATGAAATGGGAGGTTTTATTACTGGAACAAGGCCCAAGATATGGAGCAATTCCCCCTCCCCGAAAAAAGTATCCTTATTCTGACTCTAGCTACGGCTGACTATATAACCCAAACAAATGGTGATTGAAAGAATCACCTTGTATTACAATGCCCCTAGGGGAACCTTAACGCTTTGAATGAGTAATGGTGAAGCGGAAGTGTCCAACAACATCTCAAACAATGTCCTCCGATAATACAAATAGTTCACAAATAGCGTAAATAGTTCTATTGTCATTTATAAAGTATACTAGAAAAAATAAATTTGTGATATTCATGTATTTATGAAAAATATTTATTTTCAATTATTTAATTAGAAATGAGTGCACATTATATATAAATATGTCTCTGCGTAGTAATTTCATTTTGACCAGGCCTATTTCCGACATCTTTGTTTACTTCCTGTCGTATATTTCGGTAGCGCCAAGTTTGTAGAATTGTAACTCAAAAGGGGTAGCATTTAGATTGATTTAAGTAAGTTTTTTGCATTCCAGTTTTGTCTGTTTTCAACCTGTTATAATAAACAAAGGCAATATGCTGTTCTGCTTTTCAATGCATGCCCCAATATCAGCGTACATCACAAAAAATGCTATAATATCGGATTCGTCATCAAGGCGTGTGTCGCATGCAAAACCACCACGCATGTATGCTAGTTTGAATATCATAAATGTAATTACTTGCCCATTATTTTGTTATCATGTTTCTAGTCATATGTTTGTGAATAAAAGAAATCCAGTAATTATTGGTCCTCCAGTATGTGGAGGAAAAAGTCGATAGCATTAAGAATAAATTATTCATTTGGATAATTCCACAGAAAATGGCAGCAATTGCTGCAGCTACATCTGCCGTGGAGGAAGAGAAATATGATCCTTCAGTTTATTACAATTATGATGAAAAACCTTTCAAAAGAAAGAGTCCTAAAAAGTCTGATAAACTACATTCAAGTACATCACCATTAAACACACTGAAAATTGAAACAACCAAGAAGCATGAAGTAGATTTAATAATGTTAGTTTGTTGTGAAAATGCCACTAACTTTTAAATGTAGATTGCAGGGTTTCATCAAATAATGAATCATGCTCCAAGAAAACATTGATCTATGGCCAGGAATTTGAACTCTGATCATTTACTATTTAGGGCAGAATACGGTCAAAACAAAAGAATATTGTTTTGAATGAAGTCTAATGAAAACATATGTATTGGGACTCCTACTCTTGTTGAGAGTTTTACATTATGGCTACAACCAGGATTTAAGCTAGGATTTTTTTAACCATTAGTCATTAATAAATGAATGCATCAATTGATGACTTTCCAATTTAAACAATGCCAACTATTGTCCATTTTTGGTTCTAAAAACTGCGGCTGTAGCCATAGTTTGTCATGTTGAAAAATTTTGAAATAGGCAATTGTTTTTGATAAATTTTCACGCTTCAGGTGAATGATAGGTGTTAATACGAGGATGTCATTAAAACCCCCTCCTGTATAAACATGATTGCTAATTAAAATTAACCTATGTTTATTCCCCCATTTACATTCTAATCTCATGTAGAACCCCAGCTGTTTTATAGCTTTATTAAACAAGCTAACTAGTGACATCCATGTTCAAATATTCAAACTCACCTGTTGCCTATGGATAGCGTAACATCTACTTACAAGGTTAATTAGATGAAAATTTAATTGGCATAGACAAACAATTCGAGAAATTCAAAATCTTTATTTCAGTATCATAGTCTCTTAATGATGATAGTTTTTTTAACAGGAAGTAAATGGTGAGATAAATCATGTAAAACTGGAAATGGGTCAATTAAACATCAATAAATATTTAATATTTTCCAGCAACATTTTATAACATATGTATTCAATGCAATATTGCAATAGAACATATTTATACAGAGTAAAATTAAAAACCAACTTTTTTCAAAAGTGATTGTCAAGATATTAATTAGTTTATGTTTAAATTTTTGCAATAGTCATTTAAATTTCTGATGAGAAAGGCAATAAAATTAAAAGGAGACATGGGACGACTTTTATAAATGACAGGGCGACTTCCACTTCCTTTTAAAGATGAACTTGGCAATGTGGGACCACGATAAGATCACCTGAGTTGCCATTACAACTGGCTATACTTAATCGCAAGTGACAGTGTGTTCAGGGATTTTCCTACCTTTTTTCAAATGGGGCCTGGGCCCCTGTTAATTGGGAAAATTACGACGTAAATTCCACAATTGGGAAAAGTCTTAAATATGAATAAAGTGAAAACATTGCTTTTAAACATCAGTGTTTTTAACGAAAATGTTTCTTGTATGTTGTATGAAATTAGTCATTAATGACAAGATGGAATCTATAAGCGTGACCTGAAAACTGACAAATTCAAATCAGTTTTCATAAATATTTTGGAAAAAGTTATCAAAATTTACATATGTAGCCAACTGTGCTGAAATCATACTCGAAGAGAAAAATTTCCATGAATCTTGGTGGAATTAAATAGAAACTGAGTTGCAAACATCAAATTTTACTTTCACTCTCGTTTGTTCTGGGGTCTTAATAAATGAATGGATAAGAACTAAATTGGATATACAAAACTCTAAAAAATGTGCATTGCGTTGGCATTTTAGTTTACCCTGATACGTATGCTAATAAATGACAAGGGTCGGTAGCAAAGGTTCGGTTGAATGCTGATAATGGATGGGTCTAGAGGTGCAAGAAAACTCATTATTTTCTATTCACAAAGGCTCTGGTCAATATTTAATTTTGTAAAAACAAAATTTCCTAGTTTTGATACAATACGTCATCGTTCCACTTCGGTAGTATTTCGCGTTGTGTAATGACATTTTTGAACGTTAATGCAGGGTCACGCTTCATTCCAAATGTATTCCTCCGACTTATTCTTTTCTAGACAAAGCTATTTGAACCAAAAAACAGCCCATATTACTGGACATTGTAAATATTAAGTAATTTGTCTTATTTGCGGCATACAATTATCTTTCATATTATTGAACAAAGTTACGCAACTTACCAAATCTCAGATTTTTTTTTATATCATACCGGAATCTGCGTTTGGTATAAAACAAGCAAGCTCTAATATAAAACTGGTTGCCGTTATGAGTAAAGATACCGGGAAAAGTAATTATAAACCAATGTTCGCGAAATAATCAGATTTTGATTTTGTTTGTAATATTTTGGCTTAGCGTAATTGAATTTATTTTTAGAAACCGGATTACAAAACCTCATGAATTGTGAATTTTAACTTTCATAATTGGGAAAAAATATGGGTTTTTGCCGTTGGGAATGGGGCTGAATATCGGCCCCAAAATAAAGGCAGGAAAATGCCTGGTGTTCAGTGATTTATTATCACATACAATCCTGTGGCATATCTTTTACATAATTATTTCGATAACCTTAGGTAATACTGTATGCATGGATTTAACTGTGCCAATTTTGACAATTTTACGTGGCATTTTACATTCAAAATTTTTTTGTCATTTCTGAAAAGGATTCACCAATTGTGAGAGTGGGGAGCGCTAGCTAAATCAGTGCTACAGCACCATTTCTTCACTAATTGGGACACCACTGCAGCTACATATCTTGTAGTAAATAAACAGAAGTTAAACAAAAAAATCATATATTGGGAAATTTAGTTTGTCCTGTTGTAAAAGTATGGAAATAGTTAATATTACTTTCTATTTGAGTTTTTGTCTCCCCTGCAGCGATATGTTGCTGGAGGCGTGACATATGTATGGGAAAACGGCGGTAGCGTAAACACTTAGACATCTTGCTTCATATCTTTGTAAGCCTAAGCCCAAGGTCCATCAAATTTGGTCCAGAGGTAGCTTATGATGAGTACAGTCAGTCACCTGTCACCTGACCTTGACCTCAATTTCATGTTCCAGCGACTGCGTTAGTTTTTGGGGTTACGGCAGTTCCTCTGTAACCACGAATAGTAGGATGACAATATTTTTGTATGTAGGTTGCTGATGAATAGTACATGACTGTCTGGTAGGTGTCACCTGACCTTGAACTCAATTTCATGGTCCAGCGACTACATGAAAGTTTTTGTATTATGGCAGTTCCCATGTAACTGTGTTTTCATTTCTAGGTCATATTTAGTTAAAGGGACGCAATCCTATAAAAATAATAATAATCGATGCAGCTTCAAGATCATTATTGTTTCTGACTGTCATTGGCTTCTGTTTATTTACTAATACTATCTAATTATTTTTGAAATTGTTTGTTGCTACAGTGGCATACATTACATTGTTAATGTACATAGGTTTGGGTAAAGGAGTTGGGGATTGATAGTTGCGGAATTGCTAAGGGATCATGCTGAGTGAAAACAATAACCTGTAGCACATTTGAAATTATTTTATTGTTAATTTTAAAACAAGGCATATGTACTGTAGCTTTTAAGTCATCATTATCAATAATTATTTTACAGAATGACTGGTAGAGTGATTATTGTTACTGGAGCCAACACAGGCATTGGGTTTGCTGCAGCTCAGAATTTGTGTGAGGGTGGCAATGATGTTATCTTGGCCTGTAGAAGTGAAGAGAAAGGAAAAGCTGCTGTGGAACAGATACTAAAGAAAAATCCAAATGCCTTGGCGACATTTATGCAGGTTTGTTACTTAGATGTTTTAGGAAAAATCTATTTCAAATCTAAGTTGTAATCAGGACTCACCACACTAGGCGAAGTGGGCGACTTTGTCGCCCTTCTAGGACCTGAAGTTGTCCTAAGCGCCTCAAAAGCGAAGTCGAAGTCGCCCTGTCCTTTCCCTTAAGTCGCCTGATGGTTCACATAAGATACTTGTAAATCTGGTCCAAATACTTCACCCAGACTACCAATTTATCAGTAAATGTGTAATTCCAATAAAAAACGGCAAACAATATGCGTATTAAACATATTTTCAAACGATTTATGTATTTCAAATGTATTACACACCATTTGTTTATTTACCGGATATGACTAATTACCGGAAGTGAACAATGAAGAAAATGTACAATGGCCCATAATGAAAAATCGTAATTTTTTTGATAAACACTTTTAATTGGTCTCAAACTTCAGTTCTTTCAAAGAGTATTGTACTTTTACAATTTTCTTTGATAAGTATATGAGCTCAAATTGAAAGAAAAAAGATGTATTTATTGACATCATGATAAGTTGATGTAGATGGGTGTCCCATGAAGCAATTTGGATCAGCACAACTTTGTTCAAGTGGAAGTGTGCTGGACAGAAAAATTATTTCTGGGTTTAATGTAATGTAATTCTATCTATCTTCTTTGGAAATTTGCTCAGATAAACATGGCATGTTCATAACAAACTGTTAGGAATATTATGATACAAGAACTCCTGAATGAAGTTTTGTTGATCAATTTTTATTTGTGAATACCTTGTATGGCTACAAGTATTGAAGTAGATAGAAAAATAGACACTATATCTGGTGTTTTTTTAATGATTAATGATAAAGCTTATGTGCTGTTTGATATTGCATACCATGGATAATAATGAAAATGAAAGAAAAAAAACTGAATCTAAGTATGTTATGGTTTTAAAACAAAAGAGAAATAATCCTAGAAATTGATGTAAACAATGAAAAATGTATGCAACTACTGCAAAATTAATTATTTGTACCGTCCATCTGACTTCTCCCTGTTTGGCTGCCAGGGAGAAGTCACTTCTCCTTACTTTTTAGAGTGTGGTGACCCCTGCATGCCCTGGGTAATAATGTTTAGTTTAAAAATAAGATCATTGTCCTATATTTATTAGGGTTCTGTCATTTAGTAGAGGATGCCATATATTGATCAGTCTGTATGTCCGAACCTGATCATGTCCGAGCTATAACTTTTGAGGTAGACTAGGCATTTTGTATTTGGTAAGATAAGATTAAGGTGACATGTCACATACCATATAGTTAATGACCTTTTATCCTGAATGTCAGCAGAGCCCACAGAGATAGATACCATCTGGCTGATATCTAGTTTGTTCATTAGGGCCCGCTATTAAGTAGCGGTTAAATGTAGGCTTTTGATAATTGGTATGTGGGTAGATAATATTAAGGCGATGTGTCGCATACCATGGTTGATGACCTTTGACCTTGACCTGAAGGTTGGCCAGGCTCACTGAGATTTTTCTTATTTGTTCAATATTGTATAAAATACTTTAGTTTAAAAACCTTGCTCCTTTAAAACTGACATTGCAGCTAGTGTTTAAGTCAACAGATCAGGGTTCTCACTAGGATTTTTTTATGGTGAGTCCTGGGACTCATCACTTTTTGGAATGATCCAATCTGTCTTGGTGAGTCCATAAGGATGACTCGAATTAAACTACCGGTACTGCATGACGTTACCATGAGTAATACATTTAGTTTTGTTTTGTTTGATACTAAAATCCCCGTTGAAACCCATGCATTACTACATGACAGCTCAATCTACATGATTCCAGAATAAAAAGATATTAAAAATATTTGTTTTGGTAGTTTTGCTTTGTGTTGACCTTATATTGTATGATATATTTCTGTTCACTGTCTGGGTGTACTTAGAAGTAAGAAGTTGGTCAGGGTTGAGGCATTTTCAATTCAATAATGGAGTTTGTTGTGAAATTTATTTAAACTTTTCAAACTTAAAAATGTAGGGTTGTAATCTTCAACTGAGATAAAAATTTAGTTTGAATGAGCATGGAAAGATACACATAATTTTATTGTGATCATATTTATATATCCCAAGATATTAGTATTATTTTATGAATTAACACCATTTATTTCTGTTGGTTATTTGAAGTCTGCATGGCTTCATCTGGGAGAAAATGTATGGGTTCAGTCACCTCAGTTTAAATAATTAGACTAATTGTATAATACATAAATTTCAAAGCTCTATATTAAAAGTAGTTATTAAGTTATTCAACAAATTTTATAAATTTTGTTTAAATTTCCCAATCCAAAACTTGACAATATTTCTGCTTAACCTCATCTAAAATAACAAAAGTTCATTTGACATTTAATCATTACAATAATATTTTTTAATCATTGCAATCAGGTCACAAGTGTTTCACTTAATCACATTTTTAAAACAGCGAAAACGATCTTTCTGCTGCAAGTATTTTCTTAGTAACCTTTGACTTTGAATTACATTATTGGTTATGTAAACCAGCAAAGAAAGATTCCAAGCTCTAGCTATTCACTGATAGGTAATGAAAATAATCAATTTATTATTCAAATAGAAAACTTTTTAAATCAAGTTGCAAGCCGTTTAAAAACCATGAACTCGAAATCGTGTTTGTTTACTTTCGGCGCGATGCACTAGAAAGATATTATTATTATAGTTTATAAAAACTTTTTTTTTAAATACATCACAAAAAAATTATTTAAATCATGTTAAGATTGTTTAGATTTTTGTTAATTCAGCCACTTATTATCGGTCATCGGTCACTGTAAGAGATCAAATATATTTCACCTGCTGTGCATCACAGTTAAAAATAGAATTACATCCGGTTGTAAAAGTGTCATTCGGTATGGTTTAGGTAAATGACGTGCTGTTGATTTTAGGGACGCAAATGATTTGACTGCGATGCGTCCCGAGGATGCACGGAATCTAGTAATGGCGCGTCCCACACAATTTTGACACGTCCAGGACGCGTATACGCGTCTTAACAAGAACCCTGAACAGATGGTGATTTTCTAATATACCCTTGTTCTGTCATGAAAATTGTTATATTGATATCTATTTGCAGCTTGATCTTGCTGATATGGCATCCATTAGAAAGTTTGTAGAAGATTTCCATGCAACTGAGAAAAAGTTAAATGTCCTTATCAACAATGCTGGAGTTACATTACCTACAAAGCAGTGGACTAAAGATAATTTTGACATGGTCATGGGAACAAATCATTTAGGTAGGTCTAACATGGACATGGTGATGGGGACAAATCATTTATAGTAAAGTTTACCGTGTCTTCCCGACGGGTGTTTGCCTGACAAAATGGAAAACTGCTACCGCGTTTGGTCGAGTTTATGATCCTTTTGTAAATCTCCCATTACACTTTTTGAAATCAACAATTATTTTCCACAGTTAATCGGCGTTCTGAAATGCGGCTGAATTTTCTTTTTGATACATCGATTTTCCATACTAAATTTTGACCTTGTTTTAAACGGAAGTGTACGTTAGGAAAATTCCATTGATGTCTATTCGAAATCCTTCGGGTAATGTCGTCTGCAGTTGAGGTGGGAAAAGTCTCGCGGTTTGTCCGAATACCATTGTACGTTACGAAAGCAGACAAACGTTTGTAAACAACATTAGACCCCTTTAGAAACAAAAATGGCTGACTTCCTATGGAAATTCGATCTACCAAAATGAAAATTCAGCCGCATTTCACAACGCCGTTTAGCTGTGGAAAATAATTGTTGATTTCAAAAACTGTAATATAAGATTTACAAAAGGACCATAAACTCGACCAAACGCGGTAGCAGTTTTTAATTTTGACAGGCAAAATCCCGTCGGACAGACACGGTAAAGTTTACTATAGGTAGGTCTAACTGGGACATGGTGATGGGAACAAATCATTTAGGTAGGTCTAACATGGACATGGTGATGGGGACAAATCATTTAGGTAGGTCTAACTGGGACATGGTGATGGGAACAAATCATTTAGGTAGGTCTAACATGGACATGGTGATGGGGACAAATCATTTAGGTAGGTCTAAAAAGTACAAGGTGATG
Organism: Limnoperna fortunei; assembly: GCA_944474755.1. Lineage (NCBI taxonomy): Eukaryota > Metazoa > Mollusca > Bivalvia > Mytilida > Modiolidae > Limnoperna > Limnoperna fortunei. Next base: position 10,128,061 of record OX104119.1, on the reverse strand, counting down.
GGGACAAATCATTTAGGTAGGTCTAACTTGGACATGGTGATGGGGACAAATCATTTAGGTAGGTCTAACTTACACACATTATTGGGATATTTATGTTGGTGAACATGCAAATTAACCAATATAAACTGTCATTTCCTCATGCCTGTGTATGCTACATCATGTAGTTAATCTGAAGCTAGGTGAGACCAAGTGCTAGCAAATGTTTTCCCTGCTTCTCATCTTAGTTAGCTGTTACATATGCCAGTACTTTAGACTAATGGCAACTTGATGACCTGTGTCTGTTCTAATCTAAAATGGAGTGCATATCATTTGTTCATTTCTGAGATACCTTTACATATTATTAACAAAATATACAAATTAGAGTACAACTGTCCTGTATCATAACTGATTAATAATATTCACTTTAACTTGCACTTTTTTCCTTCAAAACAGTAGGCCTTGTCAATGCAAGTTTTGCATGGTCTGAAAAGGTAAGAGTTACTTCAAAACCACAATTATTAATAATTTAATGTAAATAAAAGAAAAAGTATTTAATTATTGCGCTGCGAAATTAATAGTGTTCATGGTCTCCCTCAATTTCCTCCTGTACTAAGCATCTCTCCAAGTCCCTGTCAGGGTTTCAGTTTTTTCTGGTTGTCGGGGACATCACTTCTCCCTACTTTTTAGAGTGTGGTGACCCCTGTAAGGCCAATGTTTGCTTTACTCTACTGTTAAATGTGAAGTACTGCTCGAATTTTACTGGCTATCTAACAGTCAAAAATGACCACCAAGTATATCAGAAAACAGCATAAAAGTTACTTCTAACTAACCATTCATTAATTTTCTATTTATAGGACATTTTTTGTTGACACATTTACTACTTGAAGACTTGAAGAAGACAGCTAGTGAAGCTGGAGAAGCTAGAATTGTCAATGTGACATCAACACTTCATGATAAAGATGTAAAAATTTTTGGAAAAGGTAATTCATGTTAACTCATATGTTAACACCCATACTTCAACAAACCAGTCATTTTATAATTTTTGAGTACCTGTTTATCCAAAAGTCATTTTTAAAAATGTACTTTGTCTTTTTAGTGGCTGTTGCCCTATTGTGTCTGTCAACAAATTATGACTGGGCTGTACCTTTTTATATACCAGTCAAAGACAAGTCGTATTATGGGATCTCCAATGGCCTGTGGCAGACAAGTGGTGTTCACAGCGAACTGAAACAGTTATTGTCCGATCTTCATGAAATATCAGGAAAATGTTAATGAGCAAATTTGTCGGCCAAGTTCAATAACCAACCAGATCACAGTTAATGACCCATAAAGAAAGTCAAATTCGCCTTGTCCACTCTTTAACTCAAACCAGTGTTGTCTGACCTTCATGCAACTTGGGGCAAATGATTATGAGCATAATATAGTCAATATTTATAACCAACCAAAGTGCTTTAGCCACTTCAGAGTTATGGGCTTTTATAAACAAGTAATGGCAAATTTGACTTGTCTGTTCTTTTACTGAAACAGTTGTTGTCCTATCTTCATGAAACGCAGGGGAAATGTTTATGGGCTTAATATAATAAGTTCGATAGCCAGCCAATTGCCCTACACACTTCCAAGTTCTCTCTTAATTTTTACAAAAATGTTTAATTGGTCTCTTCTCTTAGTTAAATAGTTGTTCGTTGATCTTCATGAATGTTTGTAGAATTGTTGGTGTCTAAGGTACTAATTTGGCTGGTTATGAAGTTAATTATGTTTATAAAGGTTCCCATGATTTGAATGCCCTGTTACTATTATTGTGGCTGGTTATCAAATCCATTATAGTATTACATGGTTCCTGTGATATAATTGTCACCTCTGTAATGACCTCATAATTCTTTGGTATTAATTTGGTTGGTTATCAAATTCTTATTGGCGCAGTGAGACTAGAACCTGCAATATTTGTATTATTTTGCAGGTGCAGCACCCCTCTCATTGGAGGACTTCTTGTTAAACGCACCAGGAGCCTACTCAGATCGACAATCTTACAAAAATTCTAAACTGTGTAATGTGTTGATGACACTATCTCTGTCTAAACAACTGGAAGGAACAGGTGTTACCTGTAACTGTGTGTGTCCAGGTAGGTTTTTATACATACCTGTAACTGTGTGTGTCCAGGTAAGTCTTATACATATCTGTAACTGTGCGTGTCTAGGTAGGTCTTTATACATACCTGTAACCGTGCGTGTCCAGGTAGGTTTTTATACATACCTGTAAACGTGCGTGTCCAGGTAGGTCTTGATACATACCTGTAACTGTGTATGTCCAGGTAGGTCTTTATACATACCTGTAACTGTGGGTGTCCAGGTAGGTCTTTATACATACCTGTAACTGTGTATGTCCAGGTAGGTCTTTATACATACATGTAACTGTGTGTGTCCAGGTAGGTCTTTATACATACCTGTAACCTTGCGTGACCAGGTAGGTCTTTATACATACCTGTAACTGTGTGTGTCCAGGTAGGTCTTTATACATACCTGTAACCTTGCGTGTCCAGGTAGGTCTTTATACATAACTGTAACCGTGCGTGTCCAGGTAGGTCTTTATACATGCCTGTAACCGTGCATGTCCAGGTAGGTCTTTATACATAACTGTAACCGTGCGTGTCCAGGTAGGTCTTTATACATACCTGTAACCGTGCATGTCCAGGTTGGTCTTTATAAATACCTGTAACCGTGCATTTCCAAGTACAACATTATATTTATTTGCTCTTAGACATTACATATAAAACAGTTTGCGTACGTTAGAAGATGTTAGCGTAATACCGTATAACTGGTAATTTTTGCGGTAATTTAATTTTTGCGTTATTTCGCGGTTGACACTCGACCGCAAAATTTAAAATCGCATAAAAAAGTATGAAGTATTCCTATCAGCAAATAACGGTTGCACAAACTTGTGTCGATCGATATTTTGTTACCCCTTCGGGATATTAATTATCTCGGTGGTAAATAAAAATCATCGAAGCGAGGTGAATAGTTTTCTCGTTTTCGGAGTTTTAATAAAATATTCAACCTAAATCATTCACTATAAAAACATCAATAAATTTTTCCTTTATTGTTATTGTCCATCAGATAGATACAAAATAAAGAATGTTTTTACAAGAAACAAAAACACCAAAAAATTTTCCTTCATTGTTATTGTCTACCGGTATAAAACAAAGGATGTTTATATAAGAAACTGTGATTTATCCGTTATTAACCATTATAATTACCTGTAAATATCGATTTCCAATTAAAACACCTACCTATTAACCAGGTTCTATCAGAAATTGATTGTTATCGCAATACCAATTAAAAAAACTAATTGTTTTTAATGCTTTTAAGATTTTAATGTATAGAAAAATGTGTACTTTTGATTCACCCTATCTACTTCCAGTAAATATAAACGACAACAGAAATAAAAACTCGACATTTTTTTGTTAAAGATGTAAAACCGCAAAAATTAAAATCAGCAAAAATAAAATATCAGAATTTCAATCCCAATCCGCAAAAATTTCACACCGCAAAAATTACCAGTTATACGGTATTATTTTTTATTACGGCCACATGCATTTCCTATTAATAATACATATCAATTATTTTAGCTGTATTTCTTATTTCAAAACCATTTAAGTGGTCAGTGTTGGACCATTTCTTCTTCATTATTTGTCTATCTCATGATATTATTCACTTCATTCTGTTTTTATTTGTAATACAATAAAAATTATTTTTTCCAGTGTATATTCAATGGTGCTTGTTATATAATGGAGATTTTTTTGCTGCATTTTAGTTTATATTTTTGTAGGCTTTGTTAGGGATAGTCAGCTATCGAGACACTTCAGTCCAGCTAAGAAATTTTTCTACAAAGTAGTTGCTGGAGTGATCTTTAAAATGAGGAGAAGTGTAGTGATGCACACATTAGAAGAAGGAGGAAGATGTTTGGTAGATCTGGCAGTCAGTGAAGAACAAAAAGGTTAGGATACAAAATTGTACACAGAAGGTCCGGGGCTTTACCAAGTTACACTGGCTTCCTTCCTAATAAAAACTGAATGTCACAATAAAGCTCAAAGCAGTATCAAACCATTCAAATAAACAAACAAGCAATAGCAAATCAAACATTTTTGGCTATTATAGACTTTAAGTGAACACAGCTTTAAAACTCTTGCTAATCAGGTTATAATCTATGGCATAGCAGACCAGCTTCCTTAAACTGGTCTATGGCTGTTGGATAACAAACGGAACTGAAGCCGTAAGACATGAATTACTGCACACATGTATTGTTTAATATGTATATCCTGAACAAATAAATGTTATTTGGTTTTTAAATATTGTTTTGGTTTGAGCTAAATTATTATAACCCCGCAAACTTGTTTGGGGGTATATAGGAATCATCCTGTTTATCTGTCCGTCTGTCCACATCCCTTGTAAGCCCTTCTCCTCCTAAACCACTTGACAGATTTTGATGAAACTTTACATGAAGGAAGTACATCATATGTAGTTGTGCATGAAGAATTTTCGTCACAGTCGGATATTATTCAGGGGAGATAATTGGACTTAGACTTTTTAAATATAGTATTCATTGGGAGACCTTGTAAGTGCAACTCCTCCTAAACCGTTTGACAGAATTTGATGAAACTTTACATGAAGGAACTACATCATATGTAGATGTGCATGTGGAATTTTCGTTGCTGTCGTATATTATCCAGGGGAGATAATTGGACTTGAACGCGAAGTGGGGGGTATCCCTTTGTGAGCGTGCTCACAGTCCACACTTGTTTTATCTTTACCAATGTTTCAGTGTTCATGACAGGTTATAAACTTTCACTTTCGTTTTTGTTACATTTCACAATCCCTACAACAGACTTGCCTACCCTTATGATTTTTGCGTAAGGCTCCCGATTTTTAAGGCTATATTACGCCATCACGATTTTTACTATATTCCTTACGATTTTTTTTAAATCTGGATTTTTGTCATTTCTGTTCCGTCATTTTTAGTTTGACTCTGTGTATTATCTTTACATTGCCCCAAAGTATACATTTGAATATTTTTATAAAATATTACTTTATCAATTAATTAAACAAATATTATTGTTATGCAGAATCAGGCCAGCCTTAAAATAATGTTTGTTTGCCTTTTTCCGACTGTACCTTGGAAGGGGTGGGTAGGTAGGTAGGAAAAATATTTTATTTTATCAATATTGGTGTAGGTTGAACTAGCAATGACAAAGAGAAAGATAAAACAGTTGCTGAAACCGGTCAAACATTTAAAAAGCATAAAACAAAACTTTCTGACATGTTGGACTTAAGGGCCCCCCATTTGGCAGAAATATATTTGGTTGGATATCTAGGAAATCACTGAAGCATGAGCAAAGTGTGCCCTCCTTTTCGAAATTTCTGGATCCGCCACTGCAGATGTAGGACAGACTAACAAAGTTTCATTAAATATGAATTTGTTCTGCCATTTGTAGGTACGAAATGTGTTTGTCAGAAACATTTAAACGAATATACAGACCAGTGGCAGATCCTGGGTGCCCCTCCCCTAGAAATTAGAAAATTATTTGACAACATTGACTTTTGGGTCCCCTCTATGGATAGTAAATGCCCCCATTTCGAAAATCCTGGATCTACCACATCTGAGAATGACAAATATTGGTCGATATATTTATATATTTGGCAACTGGGCAAACAGAAAAGAATATGTCAGACATTGCAACACACTAATTTGTCTGTTCAGGTCGGACTTTAAAGAAAAGAAAGAAAATTTGCATTGAGTAGGGAAGTCCCCCTTATCCTAAAGGGACATACTCATTGCAAGCAAAGATAGTTAGGGAAAATGATTTTATTTTAAGTTTATGATAACCATTTAATGTATCTACGTCTTTCCTTATTTTAGGGGAGGTTTGTCCACCCTTCTTTCCATCAGCATTGCAAATGCGTCTTTTCTTTGTAAGGGTCACCAGAATCAACATCGTCTCGAGTTATTGTAAATGTCACACACTTTAATGTCTTGTCAAAGTTTTGGACTACGGACGGATATAGGCTCCTGGAAGTCGGGTTCGAAAGTTTCAGTGCCTGCTTTATTAGATACAGAGAGGGTAACAGTGGAAAAATTCAATATTCGGACACAAAGTGTGACATTAAAAGTAAAAAAAATATGTCTTTTTTTATATAATATGTGGTTGTTTTCTTAAAGTACTATATTTTCAGTTTTAGAAAACCTAGGTGGATAGATAAATTGTGTCTCGTGTCACTTACAATTTTGATTTTTTACTTACCACCATCTGTCCGTTCTGTTGGTTACATGGTGTCCAAGTACCACTCACTTTATTTATGTAATCATATTGCTGTTTCCTTGTGTTTAATAATATTTTGAACTAAAACACAACTGAACTCCTGTCTTAATTTGAGAAAACTCAAATCCTGGGATTTAATTAAGTCCATACAAATTTAGGACATCGTTACTTACAAACGCTCAAGTGATTGTACATTTTCATTTTAGATTTCTGAAAAGTGTTCTTGTGAAATCAACAAGAGGAAGAATTTATTATCTGGCTCAAAACTAAGAAAAACACTTTCTGTTTTTTTCTTCACAAGATTTTATGGGAATTGAAAGAAAATAGTGAAAGTTTGTTAAGAACATGGACACCAACAATATTTTTTTCATTGGGGTCAAATATGGGGTCGTATGTAATGAACAGAACGATATCCTTTTCTGTGTGTAGCTCTGATTTTGGCTAATTCGTTCTTAATTAATACAACATGGCTATGGTTAGATTTAACCATTACTCATACATTACTGTGTATAACTATTGTCTTAAGTTTTATTCATGAGTTCAAACAACGTTCGTAACATTAGACACAAATTTTCTTTCGTCGTCGTAATGAAGGCAACTATTTAGTTTTAATATTAATTGTGATTAGGTCACCGTTCAAAATCAAAACAACAACACACTTTACAATAGTTTAAATGTCCCAAGACTACTAATTTTGGTTCAGCAGCTGTTTTAAACGACAATGCGTTATGTTCGTAACATCGGACTATACACATCATTACCGAAGAAAGCAATGCAAATGATCCTAATAAACAAAGATAAATGCATAAAAATGTTGTAAAATCCATTTAAACTTGACAAAAGCAATAATGAATGCTACAGTATTCTTAAATTATATCTGCTTCATAAGTTAACTGTAAAAATTGTTGAAATTTCGTACATCGTTACGTTCGTCACACATCTCCATCATGCGGACACGACAGGAAAAGTGTGAATTACGTCACGCTTTATTGTGCACAAGTTGAGACAAATGCGAAATTGCGGAAACCACCTTGTCTATTAATAGAATCAAAAACCTATTCACGCTATAGTGTGGTATCATTACCAATTAACAGGTAAAGTTACGTTCGTAACTTTCTGATGACAAAATTCAGCTTTGACATAAAATTATAATTATACCTGCACTAGACTTCAGATAATGAAACTGATAATGTTTCATGCTTAAAACCTTTCAATACCTGCTAGGAAATGACTTTCTAAGACTGTACTTCTGAGGAGTATTCATAATGTTAATTTTGGATTAGCCCTTCATGTGGACACTAAAAGTTACATACGTAACACACATTTTTATGACTCCATAAAAATATTTCTAAGCATCAAAAATATACAACATGATTGAAAATGAAAGTAAAATTATATATTTATCAATTAAAACGTAAATTTGATCAGTAGAGACTAAACATGGGCTCACACCAACAATTCCTGACATACCATGTTCTCCATGTCACATTTTCTTTTTTGATAAAGTGTGAATTGTGTTATTATTATTTTTTTTTAATCCATAATACTTATCTTTCCATTTTGTATTTTTATTTTTTTATTAAAATAACCATTGTGCTTTATGTTTTGATCTCATTTGGAAGTTTTAGTCTAAAAACTTAAAAGAAAACTTAGTTTTATTACTCAGCACCCCATATGTCTCAATATCAAATTCTTCCACAACAACATTAGTTTTCTTCGATTCATAGTCGTCCACGTCCAGAACATTGGCGAAAACATCGTCCCAGGTGCATGTAGCCTTAAATTAAAAAGGCTGTTTAACTCTAAAGGTTTAACTTTGTTCCCTTCGTTCAATTTCACAGTAGTAAAAAACTCCATCACAATATGTCAACAAAATTGAACCACACGCGCCATTTCGGAATTGTCCCCCAAAACGTTTGACAGGAACGATGCATATTTAAAAAAACGACAAGCATTTAATTGATACCGATTTATTTAGAAACTTATAAATCGCTAACGGAAACGGCTCCGAAGTTCCGGGAAACGATCGATACATAATAAAAAAAGTTTTTATATTTAAGGGCAATAAGTTTTTTGTCACTCGGGCCAATTAATGACGGTCGGTCGGAAAAAGGCAAACAAACAATATTTTAATTTAAGCCTCAAGGGTGAATCTTACTGTGACGTCATATTATAAGTATAGATATGGTTGCATGGTTTTCCTGATCTAAAAATAGGGCCCTAAAAATAGACTCATTGTATTGTCTCCACCTATTGGTAGCGAAATTGCCACAAGGTGATCCCAGACGCTATTATATATGCATCTGGGTGATCGAGACTATTAAATTTCCTGTGGATGTTGTGTTCTTTGAAATTTTGTGTTTAAATTGAAGCTTCAGGGACAAGTTTAAAATATACAGCTTTAAACCAGAAGTCAACACATTGAATTTGATCCATAAGGTTATTATTTGTTTGAAATTAAAGACAACAAAAATATGCAGTTTCTACAATATATATTACAACCTTTTTAACAATTAATATATGCTTTACTATTTTTCACCTCAAATTGCGATTTTTTGGTGAGTGCCTTACTATTTTTGCCTGAAATGGGTAGGCAAGTCTGCTACCAAATGCAGAATTGTTACATGTCATTAGTGCTTATGTTTACATAAGGCAAACCCGAATATTATCAAGTTAGTTTCATAATTGAACAATTTAGCTTTCATTGAATATTAGGGATATTAATAGCATCAATGAGTCTTAGAATAATAGCTTTAAAAGAATCTTTGGGCTAAAGATAGTATAATATTGTGAACTTACAGACTTTGTTTTGTTTACCCTTTTTGGTGGCATAGCAACTAAATTTTTATTTACCTTTTTAGTTCACCGAAGCTTATCATTACAGGATTTAACAAAGGATAAACTTGACATGGTCAACTGTCCTTGCTATACAAGACAACATAACTTTTATTTTAAGCACCAGTCTATTTTCTTCCTTTACAGGTGTGACTGGCAAATTCTTCTCCAATTTCCAGGAAAAGCAAGCATCTGCTGAGGCCCTTGATGAAGAATTACAGAAAAATGTGTATGAGCTTAGTGCTCGTTACTGCCACTTGGAAGGATTTGAACCCCTCGATGCCCCAGCTCCTCCCCCTCCTGAAGAAAAACGTAAAAGTAAGAAGTCCAAGAAAACAAAGTCTGCTGATGAAACACAAATTGAAGACAAAGGAGAAGAAAAGAAGGAAGGAGAGGAAGGTCAGTTCATAGATTATTTTTATTGAATAGATAGTAAGATCAGAGTGGCAGATGGTTTAGTGTAGTTAGTCTACTATTGATCACAAAGTCTGTCAGCACAGAGATTGCGGGTTCATGTCTCACTGAGCACAAGGCGCACTTGACTCCAATTTAAATTGACATGGATTGCCAGTTTTCCTTCTGCAATAAAAACTGGATTCAATGATAAAGCAGAAAAATTGTTGAAAGTGGCATTAAACATTCTTCAAGCAAACAAACAAAAATAAGATCATGGAAGTATTTATCTGTAACAAGGGATGGAATGGACAAAAGTGGAAAGTTGCTTGGTGTACTGAAAATGCTACATACCTTATTCTTATAGACTAGTCAAAATGCTGCATACCTTATTCTTATAGACTAGTCAAAATGCTACATACCTTATTCTTATAGACTAGTCAAAATGCTGCATACCTTATTCTTATAGACTAGTCAAAATGCTGCATACCTTATTCTTATAGACTAGTCAAAATGCTGCATACCTTATTCTTATAGACAAGTCAAAATGCTACATACCTAATTCTTAGAGACAAGTCAAAATGCTGCATACCTTATTCTTATAGACTAGTCAAAATGCTGCATACCTTATTCTTATAGACAAGTCAAAATGCTGCATACCTTATTCTTATACACTAGTCAAAATGCTGCATACCTTATTCTTATAGACTAGTCAAAATGCTGCATATTATTCTTATAGACAAGTCAAAAGGCAATTTTAGCTGCCAAAAAAGCTTTTTTTTTCTTGGTTTTATTTGAGATATGGCCTTAAAATAATTAAAGATTTGTTTTTGGGAGTTATCTCCCCTATTGATAGAACAACCCCCTTCTAGATATGTTTAAACAAACCAATACATCATTTCACAGTATCAGGTATTGTTTTGTAAGTGGTTACTGTGGTGACATCTATGATTAGGACCAGTAATTGAACATTGTTACCATTATGAATAATTTTATTTGTTTTTAAAGAATGACTATAAAAATAGAATAATTAACAAACTATCATTGTTACATAAAAAAGCAAGGTATACCTGCAATACCTGATACCTGAGAATCCTTTATTGTTTCAGATGCTCAGAACACTACAGATGATATTAAGTATGCAGATGCTGACACATCTAAAGTAGAAGGGAAGGCGGAAGAGGATGCCAAGGCTGATGTCAAAGAGGAGGATGTTGAGGAAAAGGGAGATGGCGATAAACCTAAAGAATTAGAACCTGAAGAAAAGGAAATCAAGAAAACAGAAGATGCAGTCATCATTGAAACACAGGCTGAAGTGACAGCACAGTAGAGGGAGACAAGGTCAGACAAGGGTGAAGGTCGTTGCTAAGGACAGTGCTGTGTTAACACAATGAAATTGTATCTGACTGTAATTGATGCTTTAGTATTTGTCTGTATTTACTGTTTAAACTATTTATTTCTAGGTTCTTATTTCTGGTGGGAAAATGCTTCTTAAAATTTTGTGAATTCAAAAAAAAGAATGAACTGTTTTATAAATGCAGTTGTTAGATTGGAATGTAGAAATAAGTTCTAAAATATAACTGTTGCCATGGAAAGTTTTGTTTGTGCACAGTATATGTATTATATATGTATTTTAAAGCTTAACAATATGTTTAATATAAATGATTAAGCTTCATGTTTTTACGTTGGTGTGCTATTTTGTGACCTTTAAGGTTGTTCATACAGTTCAATATTAGTGCCTTTTAGAACAAAACTATATTTTGCTATTGCAGTTGATTTTTAATTTCCTGAATTGTTTTAAATGAAATTCATCTTTTATTGTGTATTATTACAAAAATAACATTAATTTTATAACAGTATTACGTGTAATTTATTTAACATTTTGTATTATTTTGAAGCGGCATTACATTATACATTCTAATCATGACATCATTTTTTTTATGTTTTAACAACAGGGTATTTATTCCATTCAGAAATATTTGTACAATTTGTTTTGTGTTAAAATTATTTAAAATCTATTTTAAAGACAGGGCCATGATTTAGATCTGAAGTGAAGTGATCTTTATTTTTATTAGTTGTTTTACAGGAAAAATAAATTATGTGGAGAAAAGTTTTCTAGGATTTCTGATACAGTTAAAGAATCTCAATATAATGTATCTCAGGTTAAGAAGATGTATGTGTGTTTTATTTCCATTAACATTGGAATCTACAGATTGAATGATAGTCTGCAGGTGAAAAGAACAGCTGGGTTTAGGGCTTATCTGCTTAGTCTGCAGGTTAAAAGTAGCTAGGGCTAGGGCTAATCTGTTAATAGGGCACTTGTGACACAGTTGTTATGAGATCTTTTAGACTGTCTCCCAGAGATAGTGAAAATCTGCCAACAGTCACAATTCAGTGGTTAGTTTTACAATGTCTATGACACCTTAATAATTTTCTTCGAATGGCTTGCAGACAAGGCCAACTGTTAAAGTTTTTGTTTATATTTAAGCTGTTATTACATCATCACTTTATTTCTACAAATGATAGAACTAAATTGTTAACCAATTTGTTTCATATAAAATATGCCTTCTTTGTGCAAAATTATAACCTTGGTGTCTTTGACATTTATTTCATGAACTCAGAATACGTAGCCTATACCCAAATCATGGACTTGTTGATCTCCTCAGTGATGTTGGCAGCACATGGCATGGTCTTGGAATGTATTCATTTGTTAAACATGTGCATGGTCTGTGGGCGATTGGAGTGCTCATGTAGAATTTGGTCACCTAAATAGAGCTTTTAAACACATGATAGAAACTTTTTGTTTTGCAAGGCCCATATAAATTGTTCCATTTATTAATGTTACTGGTACATCTCTTTTTTGCGTCGAGATCTGAATATGTTTGTTACATGTCCACTTACTAACTGTGTGTGTAGTTTTACTAACTTTGGGGAACATTGATCATTTTAAAGTTCATTTTTCATCATCTCATAACACCTTACATTTCATCAATCAAATCAAAATTCTTTTGTTATTTTATGTGCTCTGTTTTTTTACTTGTTTGGTGCAATTGTTAATCACAGCATAATTTTATATAAGGTGCTATATCATTTTACTTGTATTTAGTTGCAAGGCTTGCTTTGAAACATAAATTCTTTTTTTAACCAAATCATGAATCCATTTTTTGGACAGTTTTTTTTAATTTTAAATCAAAATGTTGTTGCTCAAATGTTTTTTATCCAATTTGTGGAATCAGTCTTGCCATAATCATCAGTTAATTAAAATAATAGATGCAATATTTTATGTACCATAATCAGTTTGCAATGTGCATTTTATGCCAAACCATCTAGTCAGGTGATCCACATTTTTCAGTTTCATGTTTGCCTAACCATGATGTATTTGCACAATATAATGGCCCCCATATCCAAGTTTGGTATCTGGGCAGTAATTTATCAATTTCTATGTAAAATTGATCTGAATTTGACACAATATAGTAAAATTTTGAAAGTGCTTAAAAATGAAATTCTACTTCTAAGTCATTGTTATAATTTTAGGATCTTATGTATGAATTCCTGCAATTTTTTTAATATGTTGCAGCAGTTTCTAAGTAGATCAAATATTATTCAAAAGTGGTAAGAATTGTTTAATGGTAAACACAATTTGAGGTCCGATTTCCACGATTCATCTACTTAAATCATTTACAGTATTTTGTGGTGCAGCTTATATTATAATAATGTGCCAGTAACTTTATATACGTAGCATTTTATTTTGTATAATGCTTTTTATTTATGTGTAAATATTCTGTAACTGTTTAATATTCTGCTTAGAGGCCATGTAATGGAACAGTCGTTAAACCTGTGGAGTTGACCTTGTTCAAAACGATGTATGCAATACATGAAATTCCTTCACAAATATTTTGTCGTAAAAAATTAAGTTATTTTACATAGAAATAAGAAAATTCTACTTTATTATTATTCTTTAGAATTAAGAAATTGTTTTAAATAACAAAAATTTATTGGGATGGTCAAAATTTCTGTTTTGTGGGACATTAGAAAAAAACTGTTATATGTTTGAGAAAAATTTAACTATGAGATGAAAACTATTACGTTCAAACTGTATAACCTTTGAGTGTTTGTACTAGGTTGTAGACATGGTAATTGGGTTGTATCAATGTTCCTTTATTATAACAATAAACCTGTAGAAACATGTTTCTTGTTTTTATAACCATGTATGGATGTTTATTTAAAAGCATGTGCTGTAAGAAAAATGAACATATACCAGTCAGATACTCTAAGGCTTTAGCTAAAGAGGCACATTATATCAAACTCTATAAAATACGTGAAATTAGGTGCATCAAATGGGTAATCATTACTAGCTCTGCTATCAATATCCTAAAGACGACATAGTGATTGATTACTGCATTTCGACAATAATATGACAGCCTCACATGTTTGCCACAGCAGCTTCTCTGGAATAACCACCCCTTAACTAGGAAATCAGTAACCCGATAAGACTACAGTATATGAGGTGGGACATGCCATAATCCGTTGCTGCGGCTTGGTCAGTAGCCATGCCTGCGTGATTCCTTACGCAACAGTACACAATCTAATTTAATTTTTACCAGAATCGTGAATATTTAACAAATATGATTAATCAAGAGTGGTTACGGATGGAATGTATGTCTAATCTTAACGATTTTGCAATGTGAGTTGCCTATAGAAGTATCGTACAAGGGTAATATAATATATGCATCAGAACAACAAAATGTTGTTCACCAGCTACGTCATGGCGTTCAGTTTATATTGGTTGGGAAGCTGTAGTGACCAGAGAAAAACCGTAACCTTCAGTAGGAAAACTGGCAATCATTTTAAATTAAGATTGAAGTCGAGCACTCCAAGCCCCCATTTTGGTCTTTAAAATTTGAATGGTGAATTGTGTAAAATGTGGAAGATGGTTTTATTCATACTGCTAGTAAAATAGACTTGATGACATCAAATCGGACAATCACAATCGCAACATTATAATTCCAACTTGTCTATCGATATAATCAATTTCTAATAGTCTTTTTCATTTTACAGTTATAATTTGCAAGATAAGAAAATTGAAGTGGCTTTCAAAAACATACGGTTTCCATGGAAAAAGAATGAACGATTGTAATGTCAACAAGCCTGCGAATTTCTTTAAACTACCCATCTTATTTTTATTAGATCTTGACTTAGTGCAGAAGAAACAAATAATCTTGAGTGTAACAAAAGTTATTGTTTTAAGAATTGTACTTTGTATATATATACATTCACGAAACAATCTTCATTAATATTGTTAGCCAACGATAACTTAATCTGAGGTCAAATCTTTAGTGACGTACAAGTCACTTCTCCTGAGTTTGGTTTTACTGATGTGACTTTTGACCTCTTCTATTTCATTCGTATCTGTGGATAAGAGAAGTGAATGTAATATGAAGAAAGAAGAATCAAAATCCTAAAACGGTAAGTCAAGGACAGGTAAGACCATAATTAAACAAACATTGGACAACAGCATAACAAGCAGACACACAACACAACATCAAAATATTGAGAAACACAAACCCAACTTTAAGTCCAGGTGCTTTAGAAGGATAAGCAACTTTTGCTCGAAGTTCAATTCCGTCAGCTAGTAATATACGGGTGTGGGGGTAACTCATAATTCAGTAATGCGGGACTAAATTTACATGTTTATTATATAATGGTATATTGCAAATGGGACAACTTAATCTCAGATGTTTGAACAGAAAGACAAAACAACTGCTTTTTCATTGCAACAAGATAACCTTACATTTGTATCCTATAAAAGTCTAAGCTACACAAGTTAAACGCTTTTAAAAAAGCTACACATTTATCCCATATATGATTCTCTTCTAACAGCCGTAACTACATTTTTATCCCACAAAACATATACCCATTACATACCTTTGTAAATCAGACCCGTTTTATAACAGCAAACAAGAAAATGCCCAACTAGACTGATTTATTTTATTCCAGAAAATGCTTAACTTAATCTATTGTATTCTTATATATACCAAACTGTATATGATTTACTTCTAGCCCACATAACTATGAACAGATCTACAAATGTTTTACTCCCAAACATACCAAAGTACCCATGTTATTGACAGGAACTTCTTACACATTCAAGTGTTTCTTTTGGGAAGTCTTAACTGCACAGGTTAAACCAAAGAACAGACGATTTAATCCTAACAGACATACTAGTAATAACAAACGTTTTACCTTACAACAAACCTAAGATAAACGTTTTATTTTACAATCTACCTAACTATAAATAGGGTATTCATTAACCCGTTACATATCATTTTACTTCTAAACAGACCTGTCCACATATTTTGAACCCAATAACATAACTAAGTATACACGTTTTACAAACAAACAGAACTAACTACACACTTTTAAATGAACACTAGAACTAACTACAAACACTTTACTTAAGAACAGAACAAACTAAACATGGTTCAATCAATAACATAACTAACTACACACGTTGTACCCAAGAACAGACCTAACCACATATCTTGCGCCCAAAAACAGAACTAAATACACACGTTTCATCTAAGAGCGGAACTAATTACACACGTTTTACCCAAGAACAGACCTAGCAGCATATCTTGCACCCAAGTACACCCGTATTATCTCCTAAAACAGAACCAACTACATTTGTTTGCCCAGTAACAGAAGTAACTACAAACGTGAAACCAAATTTTACTCAGGAACAAACAGCAAACAATCAGGAGAAAATAATGACTAATAAAAACACTCTTAACCTCTTAAAAGTGCAATCATAAATACAAACCAATATCAGCATAAATAGTCTCTTCATCAAACCCAGCTTGTGCAATAATTTCTCCCCTAAAATGTTTAGAAAATGAAATTTAATAACGATGATGTGTATTTAAAAATAAAACAAATGTCAGAAACAAATAGTCCTTTAACAGAACATAAGGATACTTATATAGAACTTAATTACATTAAGTGGAGATAAAACAGAACAAAAAATTACAAATACTAGGGCATTAATTATTTGCTAGGAACAAATCACATAAAATACGTGGCATGTTTAAAAAGAACCTGATTGTTATTTAGCTTCTCAGATTTTAAAAACGTAAACGAATTTTACTTCACTTTAATGTAGCATCATTAACTAGTACCTTTATTGAGTGTTTAAATACAATATCCGAACTTGTTTACAATGAGTTAGAGTTACGGTTAGGTTTAAGTTAAGTCTCTATAAATACGTCGCTAGAGCTGATTATCTTTTTTTATACAGGTTCTACTCTAGTATTGCTAAAGATATTTTTACTTGTATTTATCTTCCATGCCTTGAACGATTTCTTCATACGCTATTGTACACTGTTTTTATGTGTTAATCCTGAACCTAACGTGTGCAACCTCCAATAAATAAACGTAATACAATATGAATCGTTATATATTAAAACAGTATTTCTACCTTTTTAAAAGAGCTGATGTATTTTATTTTGTAAGACCACTCAAGTGGAAGAAAAAATGTAACTTCATAATACATGTGATCGTAAAATGGTGTCTCAGATAACAGGTGAGCGTAAAATGGTGGTCTTATATGACAGGTGATCGTCTAATACATGCTATGTTTAATAACATCTACAGAGATATTTTAAACTAATGGTCTTATAAGACAGGTTTTTTAAGAATATTTCAAATTTCTGTACAGGTTAGAAAGTTTAACCTGTTAAGAAATCTGAAATATTCCTTATTAATAATTTTAACAATTATACGTGGCACTTCTAATGGTAAAAACAGCGATGACGTCATCTGACCAATTTTAGATATATCATATCACCAGCATAGCACCAATTGAATTCGTTAATCAGATGTCAGCTTACGCAGCAAATTAAAATTATTGCTAAATATAAGTGGCCTCTTAAGCAGGTTTGATGTACGTTAGATATTTTTCTATAAAAATTCTGGAGCTACACAAACCATGTAAATTAAACACATAAATAAGTTTATATATTTTGATATACCTACCAGGGATTTATTATTGAACTGTGTCCCCATGATTGGTAAGGTGCGGTTATGTCCCTAGCGGGAGAGACTGTAGCTACGTATACTTGGTTGTCAATAGCCCTTGCCCTCTGTTGAATATCCCAGTGTGCCGGTCCTAGTTTTGTGGCATCAAATGCTCCAACATAAATATGCAAATTGCATCCTAAGTATAGGGAGAAGTTATTGTCATTCAGGTGAGATACTTATACAAAAGAAACGGGAAGTGACAATTACAAATCCGGATATAGACAAACATAAACAACACGAAACAAAAACCAAAAACACAAAAACAAAGTGAGAAACTGAACAAAACTAAATGGATGCACTCGGCACCACCAGACCAGTAAGCAGAGCCTGCTTCTAGTTAGACACCTGTCAAGTTACTCATGGCAATATCTAGGCAGAAGTTAAATCCAGGAATAGAAAAGACTACCTATGAGACAAACTCTGCTTACTCGTCCGGTGCACCTGATTGTATCCATTGTATTTATTTGGTCGTATAATCGGATTTCAGCTTGCAAAATAAATTAAATTATATTGGTTTAGTAAATCTCTGTCTGTCTGTCTGTCTGCCTGCCTGTCTGTCTGTCTGTCTGTCTGTCTGTCTGTCTGTCTGTCTGTCTAATAGTATGCGTGTATGTTGTTAATTAAAGCAATATGTATGAACAATGTATCATAATAAACTTTATATTATTTGCAGAATTTTCTTATCTCAGTAATTCCTTGCCTTTTACAAACAATGATATGATTGTTTTTATAATCATATTTTATTGAACCACAACTGTCTAACTTAGAACAGAAATCATCGTTTATCCTAAAGCTGATCAATAGCTTGAAATCAAAATCAGTTTTACCTCTCTGTGTGTATATACGGGAGATTTCGGGATATCTCATATCCAGGCAGACACCTAGACCTATTTTGAATTTACCTATATTTAAAAGACAAAAATTTTGAAAGATTATTTTGTTTCGTTATAGTTTCCTTATAATGCAGTCAGCTGAGGATGTAAACTGGTAAAGAATGCTATGTTGTAGCTGGTTTTGTTGTAGCTGGTTTTCATTATATAGATTCTACACACTACAACTATTGCTGCTTAAGGTAAGTCAAAATCTACCCTAATTCTTTATTTATTTCTTTGCTTGTGTCTTCTGTGTACACTTTGTCTTTCCATTTTCAGAGCCTTTAACTGGATTGGCATAACCTTTAGGATCTTTGATTGTAAAACCCCTACAACATCTTAATTATTGGGATTTTAAATATGCGTATGACTTTGATCACCACTGTTGGTTCTTCATTAGTCGAAACGCGCGTCTGGAGTTGTAAATTATAACCTTGGTATCTTTGATGTTTTCCGGACCCGCACCTCGCCCCATTAATCACTGGTAAGAAAATGTCTAGTATCTTAATGTAAAGAATATTGCATCAAAACTTTAATAAGAAATCATAATTCTTTTACCGATGTTGAATACTGTGAACTTTGACCCTGGTTGGTTGACTTTTGACTCTGTAATATGGAGATGTTCTCCGAGATCTACATCAAACATGTGCATCTAAACCATAATTATACAATAGTTGCTTATATAAAGGGCATTGTCATGATATCTTGACTGCACAAGGGAGAGTGGTATTGCCTGAAACGTTGATAATGCCCGAGCCAAAGGCGAGGGCATTATCAATGTTAAAGGCAATACCACTCTCCCGAGTGCTGTCAAGTATCATGACAATGCCAGCTATATAAGCAACTATTATATTTATTTTATTGAAGAATTAAGAAACTATGTGTTTAAGACTGTATTATGTATGTGTAGCTGCTTGCTGTATGATTTTAATGTTTGGCCTCATGATATATCATTGTTTGGCATTTTTAGGCAATACACAGTTAGTTTTCTAAACTTTATGACATTTGTTCCTCATTTGGGTTGTACATGTACATATATTTTTTTAATAAAAAAATAGTTTATGTTGCTTGTTACTGAAGAGGGCATTACCACGACGTGATAACGCCCGTGGGCGTTATCACGGCGTGATAATGCCCTCACGTCAAATTACTGCAAATTAACTAATACCAGCTGACCTTGTTTTATCCAATTAAAACAAACATAATTTTACTGATATGAAATAATATATTATACAGGAACTAGTAAAGTAAGAAATCGTATAATCGCTACGAGTCACAAATGAAAGCTGACCGTATCACATCACAGCTACATATGACCGTATCACATCACAGCTATATGTGACATTATTGGAATAAAACACTTTAGATCATCATTTCAACAGAATTTTTAGATGTAAAAGAGGAGACAAAAATAAAACTTAGAATTTTAATTATTCAATATATGTTTTAATACTGGTTTAGTTCCGATATACGATAAAGAACAAATTAGAGTCAACAATATAATTACCGCCTAGTTAACTTTCATTTTCCATTTAAGTAAATTCAGTTGGCATGTATTTGTTCATAAATTATGTTAATCGTAGTAAAGATGAGTAGATGGGGTCATTAACACCTTTAACATATTATTTACGCTACATCAGTACAACAACAAAGCAACATGTGACCTTTAGCTTAGCTTTAAAATTATCTGCTTTAGTACATATTTGATCTTTTTCTTACCTTTTTATGTGTGACAATAATTCGCCCATCTGGACCTAAAACGCTGCAGGAATTATAAAGTTTGCCTCCGTTGTCTGGTTGTTCAGGGAGAGTTCCTGTAAAAAGTTAATAATATCATTATATATGTTATTTACCCTTTCGTTATATCTTTTTTAGAAATAGCTAATAGTAGCAATGCAGCCAGCTCCTGTACACATGGCCACAAATTGATACTCAGAATCTGTTGTGCGCTTTTAAACAAGATATTAAAACATTTTATATAGTTGGATCTCTCATATACGATCTGAAAATATCTTACCAAATTAGAACGATACTGTATATATTTATTATATATATATATATATATGAGATATATCTTATAACAATTTTAAAAAATAAAGATAAGTTATTATATATTATATACATGTTATATACAATCCAATATGTTTTTATTTATTCCACCTGATATGAAAATTATGGATTTTGATTGGATATTTTTATGTAAATTTAATGAATTAATATTCGTTTTGTATTGTAGATTGTATTCCCACCATCTATATTATGACAGAATTTAGAAAAACAACGTTAGGTGGGAAATATTTGGCTTCATACATAATCCCCTTTACAATGAATAATTGACAACAAAAGTGGATAAAGTTGCCAGAACAAAGTCAATAGTATGTTAAAAATAATTTCTGATGTACCTGCATATCCAAATATTTAGGAAACTGTTTCGTAGATTTCATATGGATCAATAGTATGGAAGGCTAAGGGAGTTTATAAAATGATCAAGATTTTAAAATATAATAAATTTACCTACACGAATTATCATATAAATTACATATTTCCATTTTCTGCTTACCTTGCCAGTTTTAACCTTCCAGGAATATTATTGGTTTGCACCTGATAAAAACAGGAATCTATCGGTATCTCATAACTGACCATAGAGCTATAGCCATATTGGGCTTTCGCCAGTTCTTACACACCAACGTACTGGAAGGTTTTGCCACGTTTTATCAGTAAATGTACAGAAAGCTGTCCCAATGGAGCTCCTATATACAAACGGCAGGGTCTTTTCTTCTAATGGACAGGGAGTAATCCTCTTATCTTACCTGCCAACAAGTGTATGTTGAGCTGCCTTGCCAGAGTTCCCATGGTCTGTGTTGTAGGGCCCGGAATAGGCTCCTTAGCTGCGTCAATGAACTTCGGATCACAAAAGCACGTAAAGTATTCCTAAGTACATATGTATTCACTTTAACACAAAAAGCAATCTAGACATATTTATTAAAAAAAGGTTCGAACACATTTAATCTACAAAAATTACTGAAATAATTTTACTTAGTGAGGAACCTTGGTGGCCGAGTGGTTAAGTTAGTCATCTACAATTATCACCGGCGTTTCAACTTTATTGTTGCGACGTCAACCCTGAATTCGTGCATACAGTGATCGATTTTGCCCCGGAAACAAAGTGCAAACACTCTACAAAACGGGCCAATTAGTACAAGTTTATAAGCTCTAAACTGAAATTAAAAAAAAATCGTTATCTTTATTTTGTTTTTTTGTCATTAGACAACAAGGTATTTTTTAACTTACTGTAAAAACAAATAACTGCCATCGAATAAAGCATCCATTTTGGAAAGATACGTCAAAAATTAATTTTAATACAAAATATTTTAATTAAGTTATTTTTCTAAGACACACGGATATACCCTTACATGCATAAACGTGTGACACCTGAACATACCGGAAGTGCCACCAATTTGGCTCCATTGTTAACAGCCTCTTTGACCAGTTTAGCTGCATGACTAATGTTCTCTTCCTTTGATTGTCTCACCAGCATCTGAATCATCGCTATACGTAAACCTGTAATGTAAATTGTCTCATCAGCATCTGTATTATAGCCAGAGGTTTACCCGTGATGTAAATTGTCTCATCAGCATCTGTATCATAGCCAGAGGTTCATCTGTGATGTAAATTGTCTCATCAGCATCTGTATCATAGCCAGAGGTTCAGATGTGATGTAAATTGTCTCAGCAGCATCTGTATCATAGCCAGAGGTTCACCCGTGATGTAAATTGTCTCAGCAGCATCTGTATCATAGCCAGAGGTTCACCCGTGATGTAAATTGTCTCATCAGTATCTGTATTATAGCCAGAGGTTCACCCGTGATGTAAATTGTCTCATCAGCATCTGTATCATAGCCAGAGGTTCACCCGTGATGTAAATTGTCTCATCAGCATCTGTATCATAGCCAGAGGTTCACCCGTGATGTAAATTGTCTCATCAGCATCTGTATTATAGCCAGAGGTTCAGCTGTGATGTAAATTGTCTCATCAGCATCTGTATCATAGCCAGAGGTTCACCCGTGATGTAAATTGTCTCATCAGCATCTGTATCATAGCCAGAGGTTCACCCGTGATGTAAATTGTCTCATCAGCATCTGTATCATAGCCAGAGGTTCACCCGTGATGTAAATTGTCTCATCAGCATCTGTATTATAGCCAGAGGTTCACCCGTGATGTAAATTGTCTCATCAACATCTGTATCATAGCCAGAGGTTCACCCGTGATGTAAATTGTCTCATCAGCATCTGTATTATAGTCAGAGGTTCACCCGTGATGTAAATTGTCTCATCAGCATCTGTATCATAGCCAGAGGTTCACCCGTGATGTAAATTGTCTCATCAGCATCTGTATTATAGCCAGAGGTTCACCCGTGATGTAAATTGTCTCATCAGCATCTGTGTCAAAGCCAGAGGTTCCCCGTGATGTAAATTGTCTCATCAGCATCTGTATTATAGCCAGAGGCTCACCCGTGATGTAAATTGTCTCATCAGTATCTGTGTCAAAGCCAGAGGTTCACCCATGATGTAAATTGTCTCATCAGCATCTGTATCATAGCCAGTGGCTCACCCGTGATGTAAATTGTCTCATCAGCATCTGTGTCATAGCCAGAGGTTCAGCTGTGATGTAAATTGTCTCATCAGCATCTGTATCATAGCCAGAGGTTCACCCATGATGTAAATTGTCTCATCAGCATCTGTATCATAGCCAGAGGTTCAGCTGTGATGTAAATTGTCTCATCAGCATCTGTATCAAAGCCAGAGGTTCACCCATGATGTAAATTGTCTAACCAGAAATTGAATCATTGATAGAGGTAAATTTATAATATTAATTGTCTTTCCAACATTTCAATCATCGCCAGATGTAAATCTTATTGTATAATCCTATTAATCACTAGGGATGTATGAAACCCAAAAATTTCATTAATAAACCCACTCCCATACTACAGTAATGGAAGCGGAAGGTTTGGCATGTCATTAATACGGGTTTAATTCACCATTTCCTTGGAAATGCATATATCAAGTCAGGACCATTGCTGTAGTTCTTATATGTTTAGTTGTTGGTTTGAAGGTTTCTTAGAATTTGATTTGTGGATTTTCTTTTTTGCCAGTCTTCTAGATGTTCAGTATTTGCTATTACCTTCACTTCCATCAAACACAAATTGTCTTACCGGTATATGAAACATAGTCAACCGTTAACCTATACTACAAAATGTGTCACCGGCATCTAAATCCTAGCCAGAGATCAACTTGTCATATAAATTGTCTTACCAGCATCTAAATCATCGACAGACATAAACATTTACAATACATGTATTAATATGAAGATAGGCATAACCTAAATGTACAAGCATTGCACATTTCATTATTTAAGTTTATTTGAAAGGTGTTTACCGCCAGTTACAGCAATGTTTTCAGCTATATCATGGCGTCCGGTTTTTATTTGGAATGACGCCGGAGTACCCAGAGAAACCCCCGGACCTTCGGTAGGAAAACTGGCAGTCCTTCTCAATTAAGATTGTAGTAGAGCGCAACCTGCCCACAGTGAGATTCATACTGTGTCGGATAAAACTCACTTCCTTGGACTTTCTTGACGCACAAAAAAATAAACTTCCGCACAAATAAATTCGGTATCAGCATAAGGTAGATTTTAATTGTATGATGCAGAATTATACGGCTATGTTCGCTATTAATACAAAGATACCACAACGATATTAAAATTACAATCTAATTCAAATTAAATCTTTCACAAGCTCCCCCTTTCTGTCATTGTCGTTGTGAAGATCTAACAACATCCCATTTCAGGTCATCTCAGGTTGAACTTCTGTATTGACCAATCAAAAATTGTGTTATTCAACCTTTAATATTGGGGAATCCTCTGTCATTATTCGGAATCTCTCTGGTATTATTTTATCTTTTTCATAAGTTAACCCGATCTTAAGATAAAAACTTACATTTGATTGGTTCATTTTTTGGGGAGAACCAAATTTTTCATTGGATAATATTTATAACAAAAGTTAAATCTGAGATGACCTGTAATGGGATGTTGTTAGATCTTCACAATGACAATAACAAAAAGGGGGAGCTTGTGAAAGATTTAATTTTAATTAGATTGTTAAAAGTTACAAAATTACAATCATGGCAAAACAGAACATTTACAAGCATGGGAAATAACAAACATGATAAAATACAACAAACAAGTGACAAGATGTAACAACAGGGTAATATATAAGTTAATACGGGCAGTCTGGACTAAACTTGATCAAGACGTAAAAGAATCCGGTATCAGATTTTTTTCCAATAATAAATATATAGCAAATAATGTGTCATACACAATTAAAATTTAACCATTCGAAATAAATCAATATGTACAGTTATCTGAATTTCGACCTGTAACGAGTAATCATAAGCATAGTTATCAGGTAAGTGTTGTTACCTCTACAAAGACTGTTTCGTTACATTTTATATCATCTATTTCACAATAAACTTGTAGTATTTCTATAATGGTAGGTGCTGACATGATGTGCTCGATTCCAAACAAAATTGACAAGGATTGACACCTTTATTACTGTCGAGAACCCCTGTTTTTTTACTAAGCAAAACTGTATGCCATAATAAAGCTATAAAACTAATGAATATAGCGGTACCATGTTGCAAAATAATATGAAGGTTTGTCTTCAGTTTCCTGCTGTAGTAGAGGGTAGTAATCAACGTGCATCCTTACTATAGGAGTGTATTACGCCACTGGAGTGCAGTAGTAGTGAGTATTAATTAATTTGTAACATTACTCTTAAAAGTTAATTACGCCACTGGGACTCTGTAGTAGTGAGTACTAATTAACGTGCAGCATTACTATAGGAGTTCATTACGCCACTGGGGCACTGTAGTAGTGAGTAAATGTTCATGTACAACAATTTTATAGAGTTAATTACCCCTCAGAGTCCTAATCAACGAGGGCATTTCATTAGGAGTTCAGTACGCCATTAGAGCACTGTGGTATTGGGTAATGATTAACGTGCAGCATTACTATTAAAATTCATTGCGCCACTGGGAGCTGTAAAAGCTAGTACTATTTAACGTTCTGCATTATTATATTTATTCATTGCGCCAATGGTAAGCTGTAGTATTGAGTAATAATTAACGTACAACATTACTGCAGGGTTATTTACGCCACTGGGGCGCTGTAGAAGCGAGTAGTAATAAATTAAAACTGAGAGATCATTACGACACATAAGACATATATTTTCCCTGATGGTTTTGACAGTCAGGACAGATCTTGGTTAAACATTTCACACTCGATAATTTATATGTTTATAACACATAATTAACAAACCTGGTTTTCGGGTCGTTTGTTTTCAGCACTTCCCTTCTCCACAAACAAATATATAAACACATTTTCGTCTGCATACATACATCTAAACGCCTTTTTTCAGTTTTTAAAATTCATTTGACAAATTTAATAATTAAAAAAATTTTTTTTTTAATAAACCTCCAGTCTTATTTTGTTTATGTGTATTTGCTTTATCGCTGTTGTTCGCCCGTATTTTTTATTTATATAACCTTGGGTCGTTATACTTATTATTAATAGTGTTATGTTTTCATATTTTAATGTTTTTGTTATATATTTACAATAGAGGGATTCTACTGTGTGATACAATTTATGCGGAATCCCATTTGTACTTTTTTAAATAAAAATGTTCAAACTAAGGAATTTGATGTTATTAAAATGTTATTAGAGATATTAACAAGTATATTGTCGTTTGGATATACAATATACCACAAGAAAATTATGTAGAATTCCCTCCCTATACAACCGACGACTATAGTAAAACATGATGGGTGAAGAGAAAACAAAACTATTGTTGATTAAATATTCTCATTCCCTTTCTATTTTTAGAGTTCAACAATATATGATCTGGATCACCTTATTTACTTGCGAATGAAAAATCTATACGGAAACCAGTCATGACTGATTATGATAAGACCTGATAATTACTCTGCTCTTGTCATCATACTTGACTAGTAATGATAGTTTAATTACTAAACTTGACCCCGTTTGTCAGTTAACAACAACAAAAATGTACGTAATGTTGTACAACACAAAACACATATCATCGAAGAAATAATTAAAAACGCAAATTTGTACAATTTAAGGAACTTGCAGTGAATCTAGTATTTATTTGACTAAGAGATTATTTGTTTCATATTTTAATCGGTTTTGTTCCTTTACAAATAATTAACCTAACGTTGACTGTAAATTGCATCAAACAGAAACAAGAAAATAAAAACTATATAAATAGAAACTTGAACAATTTGGAGAACGTGCCTTGAGTCTTGTACTTTATTTATCATTTTTTTTGTTAAATATTAAAACAGATTTTTAACTTAGTGTTTTTTTTACTGATAAATACCCCACAATAGGCATTTTACAAACGTTTATAAAGACATTAATGCCTCTATGACACGTAAATAACTAAAAATATACTTACGATGAGCCATAGTTGACCTTGTTATGTGTCTGATATTAATGCCAACGTAACCTTTAGTTTAGCTGTAACTAGGTTATAGATTTCTGGATGATAATTAGGACAAACTACGTAAGTAATATTTTGTTCAAGCCTTGATTATATCTTGACTTTGACAAAGCATAAAAGTACGAATTAAACGAACAAATTAAATACTCCAGGGCAAATTAATTTACTTATAAATAGTTAATGTGATAGCCTACTAGGATTATGCAGTGAAAATGATGAGACTGTCTCAATCCCACAGTACAGATGTAAAAGTTAATTTATATAAACAACTCAAATAGCAAATAAACTGCACATATCACTTAAACAATAAACTTATTGACATACTGTAAGCACACTGTTTTTCCTATATTTAACTAATGCAAAAAATTATTTTCTTTTCATGTCTATTTTCTAAATGCATTACACGTGGGTCATACTTCGTTAATTCTGGGGCTTCGGTTGCCGGGTGGTTTAGGTAGTTCGTCTACCACTGACCGCGTGGTCTGTCAAAAAATGGTTGAGTTTCACTGCGGGCAAGGTGCGCTAGAGTCCAATCTTAATTGACAAGTATTGCCAGTTTTCCTACTGATGGTCGGAAGTTCTCTCCAGGTACTTCGACTCCCCCTCCCAACAAAAACTGAACGTGATGATATAGCTGAAAAATTGCCGAAAGTGGCCTTAAACAACATTCAAACAAACAAACAAACTTTGATCATTTACAATCAGTTATTTTCATTTTTTGTACGAGTCGCATTTCATAACAGTAATACTTATAACAATGATATTGGAGGGGCCTCGGTGGCCGAGTGGTAGTTCGTCTACTATTGATCACGTGGTCTGTCAACACTGAGATTGCGGGTGCGATTCTCACTGCAGGCGGGGTGTACTCGACTCCAATCTTAATTGACAAGGTTGGCCAGTTTCCCGACCGCAGGTCTGGGGTTTTCTCCGGGCACACCGGCCTCCTCCCCCAATAAAAACTGGATGTCATGATAAAGCTGAAAAATTGCTGAAAGTGGCGTTAAAAACCATCAAACAAAACAAACCATGATATTGGACATATTTCTGTTTCATTAATCTTGACTAATCTAATGTCCTGTTTTATGTAAACCTCACGTGACATTCCTTTGATTTGTTGACGTTGGTCACTAACAGAAGATATACAGAT
Source organism: Limnoperna fortunei (assembly GCA_944474755.1). Lineage (NCBI taxonomy): Eukaryota > Metazoa > Mollusca > Bivalvia > Mytilida > Modiolidae > Limnoperna > Limnoperna fortunei. The sequence goes on along the minus strand of OX104119.1, from coordinate 10,099,875 downwards.
AAACTAGTGACTTTATCAAGGACCGTATATCTATTTATATGCGTATATACGGTCAATGACGGTGATTGTCCTGATACTTTTAATCGCGACACTTCAGATGTCTCTTTTACCTCGACTAATCAAAAGTGTATCTGCATTGCACCCGTTTTTGTTTTCTGAAAGCCAATAAAACAGGAAAAAATAAGATCGAATTTAAATCGGATTTTTTTTAATCCTAAAGATAAAGCAAATGGGACATTAAAGGAAAACATGGTATAGCTACTGGTTTAACATTATAGACTAAAAGATTATAAAGTGTTATATTGTATTAAAATTTGTGTATAAAACAAATACTGGGTAAAATTGTGAATTCATACTGAATTGTGGTTTAATTACAATAGAACGAATCCCTCAAAGCTTTAACAATAAATCATGATTAGGTTTTGTAGAACAGTACAAGACAGACCAATGTGTGACTATAGGCTGCAATGAAATTTAAGAGGAGGGTGTACCCCAGTGATTGTAAAATGAAATTTAAGAGGAGCATTTATGCAAATAATTGTAAAATTGAGTTAAAGAGGAGGGTGTACGCCAATGATTGTAAAATGGGGAAAGTATATTTCATTACCGGTCAACCAGATTTCCCGGATTTGTTTCTCGAATTTAACTAATCCTTGGATACGTCATCATAAATGGTGCTCATACTTTTGCGCGGTTGAATGTAAACATGGATGTGGTTAACAGTATAAAAGATGTAAAGCTTTTAATTAACCTTCATGAACACGAAACTGTCAATACTTACCGTACAATTAAGTATGATAAGTATTTTGGAGATGAAAATATAGGTAATCAAAATCAACTGGCAACATTTAACAAACATCCCCTCATTTCATGTGAAATGTAACCGGAGACGGAGAGCATAAACAGAATACGTTACTGATATTGAAACATTAATAACTCGCCCATAAGATTACTTTCAAAAAGTAATATGGCCCTCCTGTAAATCCGTCCACTATAATATAGTTTATAAGCATACAGTAAATTTGGCGATGTGCAGTATTATCAAGGGGCCTCGATGGCTGAGTGGTTAAGGTAGTTCATCTATTGTTCACATGGTCTGTCAACACTGAGGTTGCGGTTTCGAGTCTTGCTGCGGACCGGGTGCACTCGACCCCAATTTTAATTGACGAGGATTGCCACTTTTCCTACCGAAGATCTGGGGTTTTCTTGGGGTAATCCGGCTTCCTCCCCCCATAAAAACTGAACACCATGATATAGCTGAAAAATTGCTGAAAGTGGCGTTAAGCAATATTCAAACAAACAAAAGTATTATCAAAATTATTAATTTGTTCTATATTTTTTAAATAAATCTTTAAATTAAAATAGATATTGAACTGTATGCCTGTGAACTTATTTTAGGCCAAATAAAAAAATATGTGTTTCCGGTTACCCGACCCTACCTATTTTTTTTAAGCAGACCCTAAAGGTTTTTTTTTGTGTTTTTAACAGAGGTTACTTCGAACTGGAAAACTCCCGGTATTGTTCCGGGTTTAAGTTCTATTTTATTACTTTCGCCCCAACATGGCGGCGAAATGTAAACATATGAACGCTTGTAACGAAATTAATAGCTCATTCAATGACAGTATTAGTGTATACTTTTAAAGGCTTTATAGAAAATTCTTGAAACTTACAAGCTTTACACCTACAAAGTTATAAAAGATAAAGGTAAACATTAAATTACTAATTTAACAAACAGGATTCCCAAAAACCAAAAAAAAAAAAAAAATCGACCTACCTACCTTTTTTATAAATCTATGTAACCGGAAACACACATATTTTTTTGTTTGACCTTAGCGAAAAACATCACTAAAAACACTGCACATTAGCTACAATATTGTAGCTCCTTTTTTTTTTTTTTGCTTTTCTTTTTTTTTATGGACGGAGCTACTTGTAATGGAGTAAGTTGACATGTATTTGGCTATGAAAAAAGGATTTTAGATAATGAATTCAAGGAAACTAATTGAATAAACACATTCGAGAAAAGTATTCTTCAATGTATATGATATTTCCTTTTTTTTCATTTTTGTTTACTTGTTCAAACGGACAAATGACTACTAAGTTTTCCTTGTCCGACAGACATTTCAACTTGTCCCGGGCAATTGGACTAACATTATTGTCGAGCCCTGCACATAAAAACTTTTATTATAATTACCGATAAAAAATATTATGTACTTTGTAAAAATGGTTTTTTCAATTACTGATAACATATTTGTATTTAATAACAATAGAATTAATGTTTCGCTATTTCCTCTTTTAACTTTTTTAATAAAAACTGATCTAGAAACCATATTTTTGTCCTAGACCCTGTAGAAATTAAAACTCTGACAACCGATATCTTTACCATTCAATCTGACATCCTATCCAGTTAATCTGACATCTTTACCAGTCAATCTGACATCTTTACCAGTCAATATGATATCTTAGCCAGTCATTCTGACACCCTTACCAGTCAATCTAATATCATAACCAGTCAATCTGACATCCTTACCAGTCAATCTAATATCCTAACCAGTCAATCTGATATCCTTACCAGTCATCCTGACATCCTTACCAGTCAATCTGATGTGCTTACTAGTCAAATCTGATATCCTTTCCAGTCAATCTGATATCTTCGCCAGTCATTCTGACATCCTTACCAGTCAATCTAATATCATAACCAGTCAATCTGACATCCTTACCAGTCAATCTAATATCCTAACCAGTCAATCTGACATTTTGACCAGTCGATCTGACATCCTAACCAATCTGATATCCTTACCAGTCATTCTGACATCCGTACCAGTCAATCTGATGTACTTACTAGTCATTCTGACATCCTTACCAGTCAATCTGATGTACTTACTAGTCAATCTGATGTACTTACTAGTCATTCTGACATCCTTACCAGTCAATCTGATGTACTTACTAGTCATTCTGACATCCTTACCAGTCAATCTGATATCTTTACCTTTCAATCTGACATCCTAACCAGTCAATCTGACATCCTAACCAGTCAATCTGACATCCTTACCAGTCGATCTAATATCATAACCAGTCAATCTGACATCCTTACCAGTCAATCTAATATCCTAACCAGTCAATCTGACATTCTAACCAGTCAATCTGATATCCTTACCAGTCAATCTAATATCCTAACCAGTCAATCTGACATCCTTACCAGTCAATCTGATATCCTAACCAGTCAATCTAATATCCTAACCAGTCAATCTGACATCCTAACCAGTCAATCTGATATCCTTACCAGTCAATCTAATATCCTAACCAGTCAATCTGACAACCTAACCAGTCAATCTGACATCCTTACCAGTCAATCTGACATCCTAACCAGTCAATCTGACATCCTTACCAGTCGATCTAATATCATAACCAGTCAATCTGATATCCTTACCAGTCATTCTGACATCCTTACCAGTCATCCTGACATCCTTACCAGTCAATCTGATGTGCTTACTAGTCAAATCTGATATCCTTTCCAGTCAATCTGATATCTTAGCCAGTCATTCTGACATCCTTACCAGTCAATCTAATATCCTAACCAGTCAATCTGACATTTTGACCAGTCGATCTGACATCCTAACCAGTCAATCTGATATCCTTACCAGTCAATCTGATGTACTTACTAGTCATTCTGACATCCTAACGAGTCAATCTGACATCCTTACCAGTCAATCTGATGTACTTACTAGTCAATCTGATATCCTTACCAGTCAATCTGACATCCTATCCAGTCAATCTGACATCCTTACCAGTCAATCTAATATCATAACCAGTCAATCTGACATCCTTACCAGTCAATCTAATATCCTAACCAGTCAATCTGATATCCTAACCAGTCATTCTGACATCCTTACCAGTCAATCTGATGTACTTACTAGTCATTCTGACATCCTTACCAGTCATTCTGATATCTTTACCTTTCAATCTGACATCCTAACCAGTCAATCTGACATCCTAACCAGTCAATCTGACATCCTTACCAGTCGATCTAATATCATAACCAGTCAATCTGACATCCTTACCAGTCAATCTAATATCCTAACCAGTCAATCTGACATCCTTACCAGTCAATCTGATATCCTTACCAGTCAATCTAATATCCTAACCAATCAATCTGACATCCTAACCAGTCAATCTGACATCCTAACCAGTCAATCTAATATCCTAACCAGTCAATCTGACATCCTAACCAGTCAATCTGACATCCTTACCAGTCAATCTAATATCATAACCAGTCAATCTGACATCCTTACCAGTCAATCTAATATCCTAACCAGTCAATCTGACATCCTTACCAGTCAATCTAATATCCTAACCAGTCAATCTGACATTTTTACCAGTCAATCTGATATCATTACCAGTCAATCTGACATCCTAACCAGTCAATCTTATATCCTTACCAGTCATTCTGACATCCTAGCCAGTCAATCTGATGTACTTACTAGTGAATCTAATATCCTAACCAGTCAATCTGACTTTTTTACCTTTCAATCTGACATCCTAACCAGTCAATCTGACATCCTAACCAGTCATTCTGACATCCTAACCAGTCAATCTGACATCCTTACCAGTCAATCTAATATGATAACCAGTCAATCTGACATTTTTACCAGTCAATCTGATATCATTACCAGTCAATCTGACATCCTAACCAGTCAATCTTATATCCTTACCAGTCATTCTGACATCCTAGCCAGTCAATCTGATGTACTTACTAGTGAATCTAATATCCTAACCAGTCAATCTGACTTTTTTACCTTTCAATCTGACATCCTAACCAGTCAATCTGACATCCTAACCAGTCAATCTGACATCCTTACCAGTCAATCTAATATCATAACCAGTCAATCTGACATCCTTACCAGTCAATCTAATATCCTAACCAGTCAATCTGACATCCTTACCAGTCAATCTAATATCCTAACCAGTCAATCTGACATTTTTACCAGTCAATCTAATATCATAACCAGTCAATCTGACATCCTTACCAGTCAATCTAATATCCTAACCAGTCAATCTGACATCCTTACCAGTCAATCTAATATCCTAACCAATCAATCTGACATCCTAACCAGTCAATCTGACATCCTAACCAGTCAATCTAATATCCTAACCAGTCAATCTGACATCCTAACCAGTCAATCTGACATCCTTACCAGTCAATCTAATATCATAACCAGTCAATCTGACATCCTTACCAGTCAATCTAATATCCTAACCAGTCAATCTGACATCCTTACCAGTCAATCTAATATCCTAACCAGTCAATCTGACATTTTTACCAGTCAATCTGATATCATTACCAGTCAATCTGACATCCTAACCAGTCAACCTTATATCCTTACCAGTCATTCTGACATCCTAGCCAGTCAATCTGATGTACTTACTAGTGAATCTAATATCCTAACCAGTCAATCTGACTTTTTTACCTTTCAATCTGACATCCTAACCAGTCAATCTGACATCCTAACCAGTCATTCTGACATCCTAACCAGTCAATCTGACATCCTTACCAGTCAATCTAATATGATAACCAGTCATTCTGACATCCTTACCAGTCAATCTAATATCATAACCAGTCAATCTGACATCCTTACCAGTCAATCTAATATCCTAACCAGTCAATCTGACATTTTGACCAGTCGATCTGACATCCTAACCAATCAATCTGATATCCTTACCAGTCATTCTGACATCCGTACCAGTCAATCTGATGTACTTACTAGTCACTCTGACATCCTAACCAGTCAATCTTATATCCTTACCAGTCATTCTGACATCCTAGCCAGTCAATCTGATGTACTTACTAGTGAATCTAATATCCTAACCAGTCAATCTGACTTTTTTACCTTTCAATCTGACATCCTAACCAGTCAATCTGACATCCTAACCAGTCATTCTGACATCCTAACCAGTCAATCTGACATCCTTACCAGTCAATCTAATATGATAACCAGTCATTCTGACATCCTTACCAGTCAATCTAATATCATAACCAGTCAATCTGACATCCTTACCAGTCAATCTAATATCCTAACCAGTCAATCTGACATTTTGACCAGTCGATCTGACATCCTAACCAATCAATCTGATATCCTTACCAGTCATTCTGACATCCGTACCAGTCAATCTGATGTACTTACTAGTCACTCTGACATCCTAACCAGTCAATCTGATATCCTAACCAGTCAATCTGACATCCTAACCAGTCAATCTGACATCCTTACCAGTCAATGGATCCTCGCAACGCGTCTAGATGCGTATTGTACGCGTCTTTTCAGTTCTGGACGCACATTTTCAACATCTAACGCGTCCCCGTACGCGTCCGTGTCAGTTGTCGGACGTGTACGAATTTCCGTCATGTCAATTCCGTCTCCGATGCGTGATTACATATTCTTACAAATGGCGATCGATTTTAACCTGTTTCGCCCGATTCTCAGCAGGTAGCAATCACTCGGGCGGCAAATATGCTTTAATTAAGATGTTTATTGATTGAACAATAGACGTGCAGTGTTGATAAGACACTTTTTATGGTTGAAATTAAGCGCTGACAATACACTCGTTTCAAATTTTAATACACGGTCGGAACCTTGCAGTTGCACTACTTACGATTTTTTTTTAAAGTAAGAATTCTTGACCGGTACAAAGACATCTTCAATATGAACATTAATTAGTTATCTAATAAACTTTTATTTTTTGTATATATCAATAAGATCTGCTATAGACTAGGATCTGAAAAAAGGGGGGTGGGTGGGTAATAAATGTATGGAAGAAATATCCAGGTAAGACAAAAGTCTCTCTTTAATGGGCAAACATCAGCATGTTTCAAGTAATGAGTGCAGTTCAATCATACTCCAAAAGACTTATAAACTCAGCTACTAATGATATAAAATAGCATGGGATAAACATTCTACTAGTCATATTATATCTTTTTATGAAAAGACATTTAATGGGTCGGTCATCAAAGAAAACGTTTGTATGCAAGCACTTAGCTGGACTCATCTGCGATATGTGGGACTCATGAAAATTTTTTGGGACTCACCACTTTCAAAAGTGATGAGTCCAGGACTCGCCATAAAAAAATCCTACAAGTATTACTGGTCAATCTGACATCCTAACCAGTCACTCTGACATCCTTTTCAGTCACTCTGACATCCTAACCAGTCAATCTGATATCCTTACCAGTCAATCTGACATCCTAACCAGTCAATCTGATATCCTAACCAGTCAATCTGACATCCTAACCAGTCAATCTGACATCCTAACCAGTCAATCTAATATCATAACCAGTCAATCTGATATCCTTACCAGTCAATCTGACATCCTTACCAGTCAATCTGACATCCTAACCAGTCAATCTTACATCCTTACCAGTCAATCTTATATCCTAACCAGTCAATCTTACATCCTAACCAGTCAATCTGACATCCTTACCAGTCAATCTTACATCCTAACCAGTCAATCTGATATCCTTACCAGTCAATCTGATATCCTTACCAGTCAATCTGATATCCTTACCAGTCAATCTGACATCCTAACCAGTCAATCTGACATCCTAACCAGTCAATCTGACATCCTAACCAGTCAATCTAATATCCTAACCAGTCAATCTGACATCCTAACCAGTCAATCTGACATCCTAACCAGTCAATCTGACATCCTTACCAGTCAATCTTATATCCTAACCAGTCAATCTGACATCCTAACCAGTCAATCTGACATCCTAACCAGTCAATCTGACATCCTTACCAGTCAATCTTATATCCTAACCAGTCAATCTGACATCCTAACCAGTCAATCTGATATCCTAACCAGTCAATCTGATATCCTTACCAGTCAATCTGACATCCTAACCAGTCAATCTAATATCATAACCAGGCAATCTGACATCCTAACCAGTCAATCTTACATCCTTACCAGTCAATCTTGCCAGATTCTATTGAAGAAGTCGAAGAAGGCATTTTCTTTGTAAAAAGCCAGACAACTGATAAGCTGGTGTATGAAATAAATTTTAATCCCAACCAAATAGGCCTTCCTTCATGTAGTTGTCCTGACTGGGAAAAGAGTCACCTTCCCTGTAAGCACTTCTTTGCCATTTTTAGAATCTTTGATTCATGGGGATGGAACTCACTGCCACAGTCGTACATCACCAACCCTATGCTGAATTTGGATCTTCATGAACCATTTCAGCAAAACATGGAAACAGTAAATGAAGATGCTGATATAAATGAAGAAGTATTACCAGTATTTAACTCCAGCATGGAAAATATAGATCAAGATACCAATAAATCCCAGAACAAAATTGAAAAAGAAAAAGTGATAAGCCTTTGTAGGGAAATTTCTGACGCCATACATCATTGCTCAGATATAAATACCATCACACAAATTGCCCAATCTCTTAAGGAAACTCTAACAACATTAAAATCGGCCATTCCACACACTGAACATTTTATTTTGGACAATTCTAAAATGACTTATATTGGAACAAGGAAATCACAAAGAAAGGCAAAGATTAAAAGGAATTCAATTGGAAAACTTTTGAGATTGCCTAAAAGAAGACAAAAGGCACCTGGTTCTTCTAGGCATGGGGTTGCTGCTGCCATGAAAAGAGCACATTTTACCAGAAAGGGTGCTCATGATTTACTTCTTGCACGCCATGGTATGTTATAAAAATTGTATAGGTGGAAACATAAAACATACAAGTACATTTAATGCTTGCCGTGTTATACTTAGGTTAAGTTCTCTATTAAAGGCCATTTAGGGACTATGTTTAGTAGGAAAGCTTGGTCATTCATCCCTTGGTTCATTATATATTATATTGCAATCATCTTTCCACCTGTTGGTCTGTCTGTCCCTCCATTACAAATTTTCATAACAGATTCCTCAGCTTCTACTGAGGCATTGATTTTAAATTTAGTACACTTTGGCATGATGAGTTGTACTGTGCCTCCCCTTTCCAGGTCAGTCACCCATCTACTTCCTGTTTTCCGAGCCGACCTAGACTTTTTTAAGGGTCAAAATAGGCAATTTTCCATAACAGATTTCTCAGCTTCAGTTGAAGGAGTGATTTAATATGTTGTATACAGCTTTGATATGATGAGTTTGCAGGTCAGTCAGGCATCTACCTTCTATTTTCTGAATAGTTAAAAAAAATTGTTAAAATTAATAATTGTCAAGAATGACATGAATTTCTGAGAGATACTTTTAATTGATTCTGAAATTTTTTGCAGAGCCATCCCACAGTACATCAAATGGTATTGAGGAAGTTCTTGAAGAGATAATTGCTGCAACCGGTAGGAACTATGGCAATTTTTAATACATGTATGTCAGTGTGATTACTAGAAAGTCTTTAAAAAATAACAAAACAATCAACCAGGTTTTGAAAGGTTAAGTCCATACCTGCTTATCGTCAATACTGCGTAATGAGGTGAGCTTTATAATTGACAGATGACCTGTGTTTGTGAAGTTGTGAACTATCACAGGTGTAAATAAATGTGTATACTTTTTTGCCATGCAAGGCCCTGGTGTGAAATAAAAGTTTAATATTTATAGATGATGAAAGAACAGTGAGAGAAGACCATACAGATTCACAGTCTTCAGAGAAGGAGGAAGGTGCATTTTTTACTCTATTATCTTTAGTTGTTTAAAATAAAATGAAATATTCCAAAATCTTTTTGAAAACAATATAGCAGTTTTAGTAAATCTGCAAATGTATGGTGAAGCTTGAATTAATATTAATATTAAAGCAAAAAGAACTAAAGATGTTCAATGTATTTATAGATCTTTACAGAACATCTTTTTGTTTTGCAATTCTTCAATCTAGTTGTTGGTTTCATTACATAAATTACTATGTCAAGTTTTAGATCAAGATGTGTTGTAAGTATATTACTGGTGTTGGGCATACCTAGATATCTATCTGTGCTTTATTTTATACACATCATGTATTCACACCATTTATCACAAAGTCATCATTTCTTTGCACATTAGTCATAGTTTCGCTTTAACTTAGTCTTCTACAGACTACTAAACCTATCACCTCTCTGGTTACCTTTGTGTGGTGCTTTTATTATTAGAGTACCACAATATGGTCACTGGATAGGTCATACATAGACAACCAAAGTATTCTTATCTGCCTTTTCCCAATTTTCCAAATCTTGTTATTGTAGCTACATGTATGTGTGTGTGTGAGACTTATGTTTTTGTACTTGTGTCTAACAAATATAATTTTTAGTTATTGGACCTTAAATTGAATTTTCTAATCTTACAAAAAATCCAAAATATCATTCAAATAAAGTGGAAGACACGTTGATTATAGATGGCACGTTTGAAGTAAATGTAGAACATAAGTCAGAAGAAACAAATAAATTCCAAGGTACTTTTATTCCCAGTTTCACTTTTAGGTTACATAAATTTTTGTTAGAAATCAAAACATTGTTGTATTAATTTGGTGCTTTGTAGACTTAAAAACACTTATAAATGAGTACATTTATCTTCATTTAAGTTTTAAAAAATGTATTTTGTGACTATATGTGTTTCATAGTTAATTTTTGTGACTTTCAATGATATGGAACTATGTATTAAGTTAAAAGCATGAAAAGAATGTGCACATAATCATGTTTTTTTTATGTATTTGGCCAATATGCGAACATAATAACCAAGATATTTTGATTATGATGACAAGTATTAATAATTATAAATCTGTACTTGTTGAACATTAAGACGATAAATTAATTTTTTCATACTTATTCGACAATTGACATCAGATGCACTTTTTTTCAGCTGCAGCTGATTTGGGTACCAGTATATCTTGTTCAGAGGATGCGAAACTAGTGACTCAACATGAGAAAGGTACATTTGTTTATAAAGTGATCTATACAAATATCTTTTCATTTTTTTTCTTGAGAGTTATAAAACATTAACATCCCACATTATTTTTATGAACATTCAAATATTTGTGGTTGGTCTTCATATGAAATTTCATTTATCAAGAATTAAGGTAATTATTTAAACCACACTTAATTGTTGGTCATGCAGTTTTCTAGACGAACTATACTTGATTCATGTTTTTTTAAAATAACCACTTATCTATACATTAACCAACAGGTTGAAGTTTTGATTGCCATTAAGTGAATGTGCTGTCACACTGAAACTTTACATACATACATGTATGTCATTCAGGGTTTATTCTTACAGTTAAAGTACAAAGTTAATATATGTCTTGAAACATATGTGTTATACTGAAACTCTACAGGGTATGATAAATACAAAATTATTTTACAATTGAACACGTACTTCTGTTTTTGGTATTTTTAACCCCTCACATACACTTCATGGTTGAATAATTCCAGGAAAAAAACATGGTTACAAAAAGTTGCAGGAATGGCACTGTTTCTGTTTGATACATGTATTGTTTTAGCTTATAACTCTTTGATTTGTTTTTGTTTAGGAATCAAAAGAAAAGGTTGTCTGAGGGATAGAGCTAAATCATCTAAAAGAAATGGTAAATACAATAAATACATGTGACTAAGATGTAATTTTCTTCATTTTGTCATCATCAAGTCATTAAACTTCAGTTGACAAACAGATGTCAGATACTAATCCACTACCAGCAATTATTATTTCCTGTCGATGTGCCTTAATTTTTTCTAAAAATTATGCAACCAGAGGTAAAATCAAACTTGATATGTAACTCATGATGGTTGACACTCATACAGCTCAATATCTGTAATCGTTTAGAAAAAAAGTGCAGAAAACGTGTATGACAGACTGGCAGATAGGTGGAGTACAAACCTATAGTCCTATTCGATGATGACAGTATTGCCTAAACACCAATCTATTTTGATTAGCATTGATTTTTTACAATTTGTTTTTATAATTATAATCATGACTTTGTCTCTTGTTTGTATTTTAGGAAACATTGCTAAAAAAGTTGCCCTTTCAGACCCAATTGAGCAAGTACATCGTTTTGAGACTTCCAGTAAGGATTATATAAAATACCTTTTTATACATAAATTAATCTGTTATATTTTATTATATGCATATGAAATGCTTCATTATAGTATTTCAAGACATAATGGAAAGTTTTTGACTTCATAAATGGTTTTTTTCAAGACAATAAAAGAAATTAAATTTTATGCTTTATTTTGTTAAGATTTCATGCCTTTTTACATCTTTATATAAAACAAAAAGATAAGTGTATAGAATATTGAATGAAATTGCTTAAACTTTTCTTTCAGTTAATGCAGAAAATATGGCTGTAGATGTAATTGGTTATAGAATAAACCAGCAAAGTTTCAGAGATTTAGATTCCATGCTTCCAGATGAGGTAATTATTAAATGTCTTTCAAGTTTTTTTCACCAAATTTTAATTCTAATATTGACATTCATACATAAAGTTTGTTTCATAGGCAGTGATGCTTACAGCTTTTTCAAAGAAATTCCATCTTAACAACTATTTTTGTCATTCATTGTTGTTAAATGCTTTTATTCATGAAAATGTGTTCCTTCTATATTCCAGATAATGAATGCTTATATTTCCTTGAAATGCAGGGAAGTGACAGATCGAAGAGTGCAGTTCATTGCATGTGAAGTAATGACTTCCATTTTCACTCAGGGAGTTAATCCGAATGACGCTTTTCCTGTCCATTCGTTTCTAAGTGGAGTGAGTTTATATTTGTTGATTTTTAGATTGTATACTAGTAGCACAAAAAACTTTTGTGAAATAAATGTGCATGACATAAATGACACATCAGGTAAATTTAAAATCTGAGAATAAGACTTAAAAACTTTAAAACTAGTACTCAATTGTTATTTTTTAAAAGATCAACTATTTCACAACAGTTTGAACAATCAATAAGGCCACATTGAAGTTAATTTTCTGCAACTGGATTATGTTCCATTTCTTAGCTACTAAACATTTGAAAAAAGATCATGTTTACCTAAATTTATCTGCTTCAGTGACTTGGTACATATTAATACGTTTTTTGTTTTGTTTTATCAGAGACGAAAACAAAATTTAATTAACATGTGTTTAATAAATTTAATTACAGATCGAAATAGAAGAATATGACATAATGATTGGAGCATTGAATGAAGGGGGAATGCATTGGACACTTATGGTACACAACACAAAACATTTTTAGTAGAAAGCTGGAAAAAAAATTTAAATACAAAAGCCACTTTTATGAGACGATTTAACATGTTTTGCTCTTCCATATACTAGTAGGTATAGGTATAAGATTTTCTTGATAAGTCCATTCAAAGGAATCCCTGCTTTTGCTGGTCCTCTTCGCAGGATTACAGTAAAGCCTTTAACACAGTTCTTTGCTATAGGTTGATAATTCTACTATTTTCCTATATTATTATCACATTTTGTCCAAAGATTTATCTAGCAAATACTAGAACAACCATCCTTTGCCTGACAAGCTAAAGTTTTATAATGATTAAGCTGATTCTTTAATAATCTAATTATAAATTATATAATAATGTTTACAAATTTGTTGAATAAAGAGAGGAATAATACTAACTAAATAAAAAATGATCTATTCTGATCTAAAATTAATATATTTTTAAGGTTATTTTCCCATTCAGACATGAGTTGATGTATCTTAATCCTCTTGGTGAAACAAGACAGATGAAAGATAGATTTTTACAACGTTGGTTGTAAGTTTTATAAAATAACTCTTATTGTTGTCTGTCCATGTTATCTTGTAGAAAAGATTAATTTTTTTTTCATAAAATAATCTTTAAACAGCTTCCTTGTATACCTATATGTCATGATCTTTTATAAAGATCATGTTGTCATTAAAACGGAATGTCTAACAACATTTCTTACTTTGAAAACAGTTGTATTTGTTAATTAAAGAAAGCCTTATTAACAATAGCCTTTTTCAATTGAATTTGCATTTTTATTCAAGACTGTTTCTTGGAGAAAGATACAATAGGGGATTTGGTGATATGCCACTTGAAAGCTGGTCTATGATATCAGCAAGACACAGAAAACAACTGGATTCAAATTCTTGTGGAGTTTTTGTTCTGAAGGTAATCAATATTTCATTTTTATACAAATATAAAGCCTTCAATTTTAACGTGCTTGGGCAGAGTCACTAATACTAATAAATGTTGTTTATGCTTGTACTAAGTTACATTCTAAAAACTGCTGTTGCAATGTCTTATGAAACATGAAATGACCTGGCATGAAATTTATTATTTGAATATTGTTTTAAAAAAAAAAAAATTTAAAAGAATTTGTAGATTTTAAAATGATTGGCATTAGTTTGTAATTAATTCATTTGTAAAACATACCTAAATACGAATGAGATGTTTAATGTATTTGTATCATTACAGTTTGCAGAACTTATTCTAACTGGCAAAGAGGACAACCTAATTTTTGATTCCTCCAAGAAAGGATTGAGAACTCTGCGCCTTGAATTAGGCCAATATCTTGTTGAAAATAGTGGTAAGTACAGCAATGGTAAACTTTTATAAAATGTGTAAGCAGATCTTAGAAAAGACTACTTTTTCTCGATAGTTGGGTCATTTTAGTAATCTATTGCCCTAAGGCAATGCTGAGGGACAATTGAACCTTAAACAGATAGATATCAGTATTGAGGGGAAAATATTATTGATCTTTTGCCTAGTTTCACATTGAAATATTTGTTGTCTTGTTTTATAAATCATGTATAAATGTAAATAAAGAAATTTTATACTTTTAGGTACAATTGATAAATTGGTATATACATGTATTGGCTTATTGATAAATTATTGAGTGTTTTAACAAAACAATCTAAAAACATTTCAAAGATGTGTGTCTTTCATTGTAGATAACATGCAAGAAATAGCAGCTACACAAGAAATATCTGAGATAGTGGATGAAGAATTATTGGATCCTAACAATCAGGAAAGAGAAAATGTAAGAATGATACAGTGTTGTTGCAACTGTTGTCATGAATACTTATTAAAATTTTTTCGTGTTAGATAATGTAGGTCTGAGTATTATAATACTTAGTTTTCCTGATTAAGTTATTGGTTGATTACTCATAGAACTAGAGGCTCCCAGGAGCCTGTATCGCTCACCTGAACCCAAACAACCCTTTTTTATCCAGCTTTTCTTTCATATAAGGAATTGCCCAACACTTCTGCAAAAGTCATTAATTTGGCCTTTTAGGGGATATAACTCCTATAAGGAGGAGCTTTTGATGCTTATGAGGGAGATTCACTTCACATTTGCTGTACTTGTTATACTTTTTTAACTATCAGCCAAAAACTCTCTTGGCCCCCCCCCCCCCCTCTATTTTAAGCCAACGTAGCTATGTAGGTAGTCAGCTGTCATGATTTTCACAATTACAATTTTGGTAGAGGACATCCTAAAGATGCTGTGTGCAATTTTTCAAAGCAGTCCTTTCATTGGTTAAAGAGGTGAAGATTTTTTAAAATCAATTAAAAATCATTTTAAAAAATGTTCAAGGAGAATAATTCCTAAACGGTTAATCAGACAATCTTCACCCTAAGTCATTTTTGTAGCCCTCATAGAGCAGAACAATTAAGTAATGCTAACTTTTTCTCTAGTTCCAATAATTTTCATGATTTTGAGGCAAAAATGGCAAAAATTATCAATTTCGACCATTAAAGGGCAATAATTCCTACAAGGAGTCAAAATACAACTTGGACCCAATGGAGAGTTTTGTAGAACATTCAATGTTGATGAAGGCATGTCTCTTTGGTTTTCCTGTATCTGTTATACTTTTTGAACTATAAGCCAAAAACTGTATTTTGCCCCGCCCCCCCCCCCCCCCCGTTCTATTTTTAGCCATGGCAGCCATGTTGGTTAATCTGCAGCTATGGTTTGTGCAAACTTGGTTGAGGACATTTGACAGATGATGTGTACAAAGATTCAAAGCAGTACTTCAGTGGTTTCAGAGGAGAAGATTTTTAAAAATCAATTAAAACTGATTAAAAAAAACAGTTCAAGGGGACTAACTCTTAAACGGTTAATCAGACAATCTTGACTCTAAAGCCATTTTTGTAGTTCTCATAGAGCAGAACAATTAAGTAATGCTAACTTTCTCTAGTTCTAATAATTTTCAAGATTTTGAGGCAAAAATAGCAAAAATCATCAATTTCGACAATTAAAGGGCAATAACTCCTACAAGGAGTCGCACTACAACTTTGATCCAATGGAGTGTTTTGTAGAGCTTTTGATGCTAAAGAAGCGAAGTCTCTTCAGTTTTCCTTTATCTGTTATACATTTTGAACTATAAGCCAAAAACTGTATTTTGACCCCCCACGTCACGTTGGTTGGTCTGATGCCATGATTTGTGCAAACTTGGTACAGGACATTTTACTGATGATGTGTGCAAAGTTTCAAAGCAATCCATTTAGTTGTTTTTGAGGAGAAGATTTTTAAAGAAAAGTTAACGATGACGGACAATGATGACGGACACCAAGTGATGGCAATAGCTCACATGACCCTTCGGGTCAGGTGAGCTAAAAAGGAAGAAAATCAGACAACAAATATAAAGAACTGTACTGGTATCAAATGTCATTTTAAAAAGAATGCTAAACATTTTACCAAGAGTTGAGTGATTCCCAGTATGAAATATTTGTATTATTTCAAGCCCCATACATAAATGATCATAATAATGTTATACTGTACAAATATTCTACTTATTTAGTAATCAGCATTCTAAAAAAGATTTGCTTCAATAATAGATTTCAGAAAACAATTAAGGTGGTAAAGATGATGAAATAGATATAGACCAGGAAGATGAAGATGTTGATGACAGCTTGAAGGAATCTTGCCAAAAAATGGTAGGTATTATGTATAATGGGTCATTTGTGAATTAAATGTTCTTTAGATGATTTTTTTATGGTGTTGATGAATACTTCTCTTCAAGAATAAGCCATTAAAAGGTATGAAATCAACACATTAGCAAATATTTATGTGACAGTTCAAATCTCAAATAAATTGTGGTTTACTTCTATATGGAAAGTTTAAAAAGTTTATTTTCCAGCCCAGAAGTTATATTTTGTTAAGACAAGAATATCATGGATTTCTTCAGTGATATAGTCATGATCTAAACCTCTCCTAAACTTTCAATTCTAATGCTTTTCTATTTGCAAGGTGTGGAGAACCTTAGCTGGATTTGGTATAACTATTTGTAATTATTGTAATAAATTATTTGGATTTGGAATATTTTCGGTTTGAGGGCAACTGATTAGACGATTCGCATTTCTGGCGTATCAAACTTTATAAACCTTGATATCTTTGTATATAAATATGTATTTTTATTTCAGTTCTTCAGATTTAAGGATTACCTTTTGGAAATAACTAACTGTGAAGAAAAACATTGGTAATTTATTTTAATTGACCAACTTACATGTATTTCTGCTATAGTAGTTGGTACTTATTATTTATTAATTAATTTATTTGTATTTAGGAGAAAGTTTTTGGTCATCACCCTTCCTTCAGTGTATTAAATTCTTTCCATTTTAGGCTTAGTTTGGTCAAAACCTGTTAAATTAATATCTGCATGACTTGTGTAAGGCTTTTCATAACTTGAATGATACTACATTACATAGGTATATACTTTTTTATATAAAACTCCAGCTGTAATATATGCTATATCAATTATAGTTACTCGGTTTATTGTATTATTTCAGTAAGCAGGTTACCCATCAACGACACCATGCCTTCTTGAGGAGTCCGAATAAACATTACACTGAAACAAAAGGTCTTCGTGGTTTTGGATTAGATTTGCTAAATCAAGCGGTAATAACATATGATAATGTGTAAATAGTACAAGTTAAAATTAAACAATACCATTTTTATTGAAAAACTTAAATATATTTAAATAATATTTAATTATACTTAAACCAATTCATCAGTAAAATCTTGCAAAAATTGTCACAGCAGTAAGTGTCTGACTTGCAAGCAGATGCAGCAAATCAACTACAAAGACATATACTTTATACAGCAATGTTGACTCTCGAACAGCAAATGTGGTGTATGTCATCCATGATGTGAAAGGCAAGCTCATTAAAGTTTCAGGATAAAAACATTAAAAATCAGAAACCCACAAGGAATCAACTAGAAATATAAACAGTTTTAATTATTCCAATGGCAAGTCCATGGACCTATCTGGCGGGTTTGTGGGTTAGAGACTGAAACTCTTACTTTCACATGTATTACTTCATTTTGTTTTATATTTGCAACACCAGTAAACACCAATATATTTATATTCAATATACATATTATCCAGAAGTTAAATTTTACATTTGTTGCTATCCATATGAGCTCATTTTCTCCTTGTATTGCTTCACATAAAAGTACGTTAGCAATAACTTGAATCAACTAAATAATTGAATGATAAATAAGGTAAATACAAAAAACATAGGAAACAAGCATTGACTTTGACCACAATTCCTTCTTAAAAACTAATTTATTTTAAAACCAGTCTCTTTTATTGTCTCGCCTGCGACGAAAGTCGCTGGAGGCGAGACATATGTATGGGAATCCGGGGGCGGCGGCGGCGTAAACACTTGACATCTTGCTTCATATATTTGTAAGCCCAAGCCCTAGGTCCATCAAATTTGGTCCAGAGGTAGCTTATGA
Organism: Limnoperna fortunei; assembly: GCA_944474755.1. Taxonomy (NCBI): domain Eukaryota; kingdom Metazoa; phylum Mollusca; class Bivalvia; order Mytilida; family Modiolidae; genus Limnoperna; species Limnoperna fortunei. The sequence continues at coordinate 10,081,226 of OX104119.1, read as the reverse complement.
TGAGTACTTGCCAGTCAGTCACCTGTCACCTGACCTTGACCTCAATTTCACGGTTCAGCGACTACGTTAAAGTTTTTGGGTTACGACAGTTCCTCTGTAACTACGCATGGTAGGATGACAATATTTGGTGTATAGGTTGCTGATGACTAGTACATGACTGTCTGGTAGGTGTCACTTGACCTTGACCTCAATTTCACGGTCCAGTGACTATGTTAAAGTTTTTGGGTTACGACAGTTCCTCTGTTACTACGCATGGTAGGATGACAATATTTTGTATACAGGCCGCTGCTGATATTTAATGCTATTTACGTAATGCTTATGAAGAAATTTATTTTCGTTACTGATGCGGAATGCAGGCGAGACGTTTTTCTGTGTCCACACTTGTTGTTAAATAATGCTCAAACATATTTCAATGCCTATTAAATTTGATTATTTCTCATTCTTATTATTAGACACAAAATGGTTTGGCCTTAGTCATATTTGAAGAAATGGTGATGGTTAGCCATGATCCTAGGTATGTTTTAATTTCATCTATCTTGGTAGATCCTTTAACAAACGTACATATACACCAAAAATTTGTGTATTAGCTCTGCACATGCAAAACATTTCAAATAATCTTTTTTTATTAAATCACTTTTGATTAATAATGTGTATATTATACTAATTCTAAATTATATATCATTTAAATTTCTTCAAAACATCTTTTACAGAAAGCCATACAGCACTCGATTTCAGACAATCAGAGGAGCTACCAATCAGAAGTTGGAACATGTTTTTAAAGTTTATGGGTTGTTAGTATTTTTATGTAAAAAACACCTGCAGATGTTGTTCAATGATATCATAAGGGTTCCTTTTGTAACATTATAATTACTATCTTGATTATGATGGTTTAATATTTATAACTGACTTTATGTTCACTTATATAACTATACAACTGAAATATTAACCTTGAAGTGTCATTTTTCATTCCTTCTTGTACAGTTGTAATTTCCATACTGTAAAAATTCCTTTGTTGGCTAAAAATAGCAAAGGCACATTTAGTACAAGTTTATGGCTGGCATCTACTTTTTTTTCAGGTTACTAAGTCATTACCAGTTTAATGTACTCATGAAAGAGTTAATTATTATGATTGCAATGGAAGAAAACGGCAAGAACTATGATGATATAGAAAAAAAGTGTTTAGAAACAGAAATCAATATAACTGAACAATTTAGACAATTAAGATTATCCAGAAGAAAATAACTGTTTCACAAAAAGTTTTCTTTAGTTTCTGGACTTTTAATTACAGAGGCTGTAGTAGGTGATGTGAGATATTACTTGTATATAGGCTGTATATTTGTGTGTAATAGACCTCCTTGTAGCAATTAATGTGAGACATGACCTGTATAGAGGCTGTATATTGGTCTGTTGTAGACCTTCTTGTAGTAGGTGATGTGATATATGACTTGTACAGAGGATGTATTGGTCTCTAATAGACCTCCCTGTAGCAGGTGATGTGATATATTACTTGTATAGAGGTTGTATATTGGTGTGTAATATACCTCCCCTTAGCAGGTGATGTGAGATATTACTTGTATAGAGGTTGTATATTTAAGAAATAATTCACGGAGGCTGTGGTTTATCATTGTTTTACCACAGGTGACCATTTATGTCATATTATTTAAAATAACAACATAAATGGTCATCCCATGGTAAAACAATGATAAATCACAGCCTCCGTGAATTATTTCTATTCTAATAAGACAAATAGAGTACATTTATAATATTTTCGTACCTATAGAAAACATCATTTCCACTTCCACCATAAACTGGCTGTTCCGTCAATGTAACACGCAATATATTGCAATGGATAATTATAGCGCGTGTCGCTATTTATAAGATTTATTTGTCATATGCAATAGCTTTCCAGTGGGAGTTACAGTTTTGTAATTGGAACAGCCATTTAAAACACGCCCTTCTCAGCGCATGTTGCTCATAGATAAATCATTTTTTTACCACAGTTGTGGTCTCAAAGCCCTTAAAGCGCGTCATATTAGAATGGAGTGTAATATACCTCCCCTTAGCAGGTGATGTGAGATATGACTTGTATAGATGCTGTATATTGGTGTGTAATAGATGTGTAATAGATCTCCCTGTAGCAGTTGATGTGAGATATGACCTGTTTAGAGGCTGTATATTGGTCTGTTATAGACCTTCTTGTAGTAAGTGATGTGATATATGACTTGTACAGAGGTTGTATATTGGTCTCTAATAGACCTCCCTGTAGCAGGTGATGTGAGATATTACTTGTCATCCCCACTGGAAAATATTTTCCTAGTTTTCAGTTTAACAATTATTATACATCCAAACAGGAGGCCTTCTTTACCAAATGTCTGGGGTTTTATCCGGATCAAAACTCCAACTTCTCCCCAATACAAACTGGACACCATGATATAGCTGAAAAATAGCTTGAAAGTGACATTAAACATTAAAACGAACAAATAAACAAAAATATTACCATTCAGGATACCACAAATTGAAATTAAAATAGAAAGAAGTTGAAGATTTCTTTTGATATTATCTATTTATTTTTACAAATAAACCCTTAGGTCGCAGCAATCATCTAAGCATCCACCCCAAAAAATCAAAGATCTTCCCTTAAGGTCTTCGATGGAAAACAACAGTCAGAACATACACAAGTCCTATAGTGTTTTCAGTTTCGTTGCTAAAGTGGCGACGTATTTAATTTATTTAACAGTTTTACAAAAAGGAGTGATCCCTATACAGGATTAACATAATTCTACCCGATGAAAGCAATTACCTCAGAAAAAAATTAATGTGTAATACACGCAAACACAGGACTGTTTAAAAAAAAAAGACAAAACAGGAACAAAAGTGTATTGAAGTTGACATAAAGATATTATTTATTACACGGCATATTAATTTATGTCCAGAAATTCTATAAACATGTATCTGATTCTGATTGGTATGATAATATTTACTTGGTAGGTTTGAATTATGTGATTCATCATGCTTTTTTTTTATCTATATATATTTACTGAAAAAAAAGAATTAACAGTGTACCGCCGTTTTACGTTTCCGCGAATTAAATTACTCTTTTCCGAAAGGAATTATAAAAAATTACCGCTAATGTTCCATCAGTTAGTTACCTCTTATATCATCATCCAGGTATCATACCTGTTGCCCCTTTCTTACAATTTGCCACGGGCAAATAAAAGTAGAATTTTAGGTACAGTTAAAATAGCAAATGCATAAAAACGAAACATCGATTGTAAAAAAAAGTATCTACAGATGAGTGCATGAGGCAAACTAATAACCAATAGATTTGATGTAATGATATAGCGTCAGCTAACACAGGAACCTATAAATCAATTATCAAGTGAATGTTCATATAGATTTCTTAGGTCATGTTTATACCATGTCTGTCATAGTTGTTTGTAAAATATATTTATACGATATCAGTTAATGTCAATACATGTATAATGTGTAAATCACGGAGAAGGCGATTCTAAATTGTTATAATTTGTGCCTGATCCGATTGTCTTCTGTTTTTGACAATAAAATATGTTTAAACTAAATCAATTATTCAGTTATACTAGTCCCAGGCTAACAAGATGAATAGTTTTATCTTGTTTTAAGATAAGATAAGATAAATATAGGATCTTACATTGGTACGAGTGGATTATCGGATTTCTCCAATCGAGATAGTTAAATTATGGAATTTTAAGTCCGAGCCTTGGCGAGGACTTAAATTTCCATTATTTAATTATCAAGATTGGAGAAATCCGATAATCCAAGAGTACTAATGTAAAATTCTGTTTCTCTAATTTTAAAAAGTAGTAAATTTGCGAAACGAAGTACAAATTCTCCCAACCCCAATTTTACGTTCATGACGTGAATACCCGGTAAATTGAAGGTGTTTTGTTTATGACGTCATGAGTTCTTATTGTGACGTTAATATTTTTGACCAATCAAACACTGAGAACAACAAATTCACTAGTGACGAGAAATATTTTTTCCACACCGGTCAAGCGGTTGAAATATTACGTCAAAATTAGAGAAATTTTATTTAAAGTCGGGTTTATTACAATGAACATAAAAGCTCTGTAGAGCTTTTTCCTTGTGAAGCATCAACATTCAGACATCTTTTAAGATGTTTCATTCAACCTGTTTCATTTCAAGAGAGCAACACCCTTTTCATCAGTTGTCCCATTAGCTTTTGGAGGATTTGAATGTACTGCACAGTTAATTAAGATTTCCATTGTTTAATACATTAATTTTTTGCCTTTGAATACACATTAAATATGATACACTTATTGCCACGATTTGTTTCTCGGTGTGTCCATTATGCCTTGACAACTGAACGCGTAGTGAAAACTTTTATTGAAAGGGGCTTATCGATTTAAATTTAAACTATACTAATTAACCTATATTTTTTAATGAATTCCAAGAATATATTACCTATTTTGTCTCTGACATTTTTGGCATTTCAAAAATTCGAGTAAAAAATAATGAAAGTAACGAATATAAAATCTTTGGTACATGTTATTTTTTACTACAGTTTAATGCTTTTACGCAATTTGTGTATATTAATTATAAATTGTGTTTATCAATTAGCTCGTAAATTGTTAGTGCTTTTCCGGAATTTGGTAAAATGTTATAATTTTAATGAATATACTACCGCCTCATCCACCGTAATAATTACAAAAAAAAAAACAACGATAAGTTCGTTTCGCTACTTTTGTTAAATATTATCTGCACATAAAATGATGACGTTTTTTGCATAAGTTGTATAATATACAAAACAAAACCGAACAATCTGGTTGACTGGTAAATATCTAATGTTCACCTGTAAAATGATGTATTATCTGTAATCAACAGTTCTCTCTATTTTCATTTCGTTATACTACCGTATATCCTGAGGGCGATATTTCCTTTTTTATAAGCTTTGTGTCATGGAAGCAGCAGACAAAAGAGATTAGTGCACTTCAAGGTAATAACGTGGAAGAGTGATATTTTATTGTAATTTTATAATTACTTCTTAGAAAGTTAATGAAATATTTATAGTTCTATTTTTATTGTTATTTGATATATATTGAGAATGTAGAGTAACTTATATAATAAATATTTTAACAAATAATTATATGTAAAACAGATTTAGTTTATTTTCTATGGTAATTTCGGTTGGTTAAAACCTGTCTTTTTGGTCAGTAGAGCTCATTGTGTGTTGGTTGGTCTCTTATATAACATGTTTAGATTGGGAGGGAAATTCTATTGTAATTTAAGTCAATTTTGGGAAAATCTATATATCTGAGTAGACATGTTTTGAATGAGTAGAAAGTTGTTATTGTCCCCATTATTGCATTCCGATTAATTCATTTCTGTTTAAAAGGTATTTATTCCTACTAATAATATCTTTCTAATAATTTTGACGGTCTTTAATTTAACATTTTGGTACATTTCACTTAAATAACCAATTGACTGATTGATTAGACATTTAAAAAATTGACAACAGGATTAAATGTAATAAAAACGAATGAAAAATAATAACCAGATCTGTTTTAATAAAATAAAGCGATTAAAATGCTCTTATGAGCAAAATATTAATTAAGTTTTGTACTTCTGTTTGTTGTATTTGTAAATATGTTAACTTTTGCTGACAGCAATTTTTTATTCAGGTGGTACCAGCATATAGCATGATGATCTAATTATTGTTATCTAGGATTCTTATACCCCATTTGAGGTAAGGATTGTGTTGTATTTTAATTTGTGGTAATTATTACTTTGTTTAACAGCTTATAGCTTTACGTTTGCTTGGCAGCGTTATCTCTTTTTATTTTGTGCTTATTTAACTTTGTTAATAATTTGACTTATGTGAAATGTATGGAAGCCCGTACGTGCCAAGGAAAAAATAATTTATAACTTGTGCGCACGAGTTTCAAACTGGTGCGCACGAGTTACTAACTTGAGCGCACGAGTTATCAACTTGAGCACAGGTTTCAAATCTTGTGCGCACAAGTTAGTAACTCATGCGCACAAGATTTGAAACTCGTGCGCTCAAGATTTGAAACTCGTGCGCACAAGATTTGAAACTCGTGCGCTCAAGTTAGTAACTCGTGCGCACAAGTTAGTAACTCGTGCGCACAAGATTTGAAACTCGTGCGCTCAAGATTTGAAACTCGTGCGCTCAAGTTTGAAACTTGTGCGCTCAAGTTTGTAACTCGTGCGCACAAGTTCTAAATTATTTTTTCCATGGCACGTACGGGCTTCCATAGAAATGATTACTTTGCATTATAATATATATATATTTACTGGCTAGTATTATTTGTCAGCAACAGATTATCATACACTACTGGCTAAAAAAAATGACTGTAAATACCAGTTGCAGTCGTTTTTCGTCTGTCACTGACTGAAATTGACTGCAAATGACTGCAAAAATGTCTGTAAAAGACTGCAAACGTTGTATCAGACAATAATCTTTACAGTGACAGTCATTTTATGCCTGTCACAGACATATTTTGTCCGTCACAGACATTTTTCGTTGGCGCAGTCATTTTATGTCTGTTACAACGGTATATCCGTTGTATCAGTCAAAAAATGTCTGTCTCAGTCATTTTTTCTGTTGACTCAGTCGAAAATCGTCTGTTACAACGGCGTTACAGTTGTATCAGTCAAAAAATGTCTGTCACAGACATTTTCTCCGTTGTATCAGACAAAATACGACTGTCACAACGCCTGGTAATTATTATCGTTAATTTATTAACAGCGGCCGATTTATATTTAAAATTTTAATTTCTTTTAAGAAAATATTCGGAATTCAACCAAAAAAAAAATCTCTATTTGGAAATTGATCTCTCGCACACTTTACGATTACAAATGTTTAACGCCTGGTAATTATTATATGTATTGTTGTTACACCCGTTGATTAATGATCTAAATGTCAATTTATTTTATGAAAATGTTCAGAATTCAACAAAAAACATCTATTGGAAATTTGATTATCTTCTACATTTTTATAATTATATTTTCTGCAAACAAAGTTAAACAAAATATGATGACATCGCTTATTAATTAATTTATGTCGAAAATTATTTTACAATTATAGTTAGTATAAATATGTTTAGCTATTTTAAATACAATATTTAATAAAAAAATCAAATCATGTTACTTTGTTTTCTATTGTTTAAAATATCAGGTAATTCAGTAAACATAATAAAGTTGTTGATGTCCACGGGGCGCTTCCGATTTAAAGAAGGACACATGTGGTTAATTATGTTACAGCTAATCCCGCCTCACTGATCAAAGTTCACGTTTATGAAACATTGGGCTGCATCATGTGAAAACATTACACAGGTGACCGGTAATTAACGATACTAAAATCGGCACGTGCCGATAAATATGCAAATATCTCTAAAACTACAAAATAAAAAAAAATGGTAAAAACTATATTTATGCACTGACTAGTAGTTTGCGGTTTTTCTACGGACCAAATAAATGTACAGTTATAGATTGTACTGTTATCTTGTAAGTAAACTTCAACCCCTTTTGTTCTACAGACAAACACCAAATTTTAAAGGTGTTTATTTTTAATTGTTTACATCGACTCTAAAATCATACCATAGAAAGGCAAAGTGCCACAGAACAAATAACGGACACACTTTATCGAATGAAACAGAATCGAGTGCGCGGTTTCGTACAAAGTTGACATGTATTCGAGAAAATCATTCGATATATGTCCAGTGAGCAGTTGTAAGTATAGTATAGAGTATATACAAATATAACTGTGTTTGACAGTTTCGGTGTCTCTGTAAAAAAAAAAACGAAAATTTTAGGCAACAAACAGTTAAAGTTTATGGTTTCTAAAATAAATATACAAGTCGTCTCCTTTGCAAAAGCTTTCCCCAAATGCTGTACGATTTTATTTGCAAATTTGCGTGCTAACGTAAGTTTACGATGTTATCGTTCGTTCATCGTTAGTATATGGTTAAAGGTAAATCGTTTTTCTATCGTAGAACGTATATCATTAAATAATACGTAAAATCGGCCCTAATTTATTAATATAGGGATGATTAATATTTGATCACTGTACTCATATGAAAAGGTTAATAACTTTTTATCGTTCAAACCGCAGGGCCATACGGAAAGTTGTATTACCCGATACTATCTCACCTCCGGTCTTCTGGACCAGTAAGCTATTTCGTGACTCCTTCCAGCATATGTTAGATTGGCTAGTCATACGGACTGTTCATACAGGCTAGCGATACGACTTTTACTTTATTTAAATAAAATTGTTACGAACTGGCGTCTGTATTGGCTTTTTATCGATTATCGGTCAGTCGTATTGGCCCTGGACCCTACGGGTCTCGGGACCTATACATCCAACCTAGAATCAATACAAGGGCCAATACATATTCAGCCAGTTAGTAACAATGAAGCATGGTTTCTCCAGCTTGCATGGTAGGGTTTTTCCTTTATTCTATCGAGAAGTGTATACAGTTTTTACATCATAAAACGAATTAAACCATTAGAAATTTGAATAAAGGAATTTGAAAATCAAACTTCTTTCAGTATTTACTGGTTCGAGTACACCACGAACATTGTCCATGCGCACATGTACACGAGTTATATGTTAGATTGGCTAAATACACTTCAAAGACATATACACGACCTGTATTCTATTCGGTTATTGTAATTAACAAAATTAACAATAATTTTGTAGTTCAGATTTTAAAAAACGATACTCAGAACTGAAATTGAAAAAAATTAAAGTATATTATTGTGCACACGGTCTTTTAATTTCTTTAATGAATATATAGGGGGCCTCGGTGGCCGAGTGGTCGTAGTTCGTCTACAATTGATCACGTGGTCTGTCAACACTGAGATTGCGGGTTCGATTCTCACTGCAGGCAGGGTGTACTCGACTCCAATCTTAATTGACAAGGATTGCCAGTTTTCTAGTCTCGATCATCCAGACGCTTAATTACATTTGTGCGTCTGGATTCAACTCTATATTGAACTCGTTATCATTACGCCCAAAACTGGGCGTAATTTTTGATTGGATGATATTTTTATTGTCTAAAAAATTACTTCCGTTCATAGCAAATGTGTATAAAAAATTGTACCAAAGTTTAAACATAAATATTTTTATAATATATTACTTTACCAATTAATTAAACAAATATTATTGTTATGCACAATCAAGAGAGAATCTTACTGTGACGTCATTTTATAAGTATAGACATGTTTGGATGGTTTTCCTGGTCTAAAAATAGGCCCTAAATATAGAATAATTGTTTTGTCTCCATCTATTGGTAGCGAACTTAAAACAAGGTGATCCCAGTAGTCTCGATCATCCAGACGCTTAATTACATTTGTGCGTCTGGATTCAGCTCTATATTAAACTCGTTACCATTACGCCCAAAACTGGGCGTAATTTTTGATTGGATGATATTTTTATAGTCTAAAAAATTACTTCCGTTCATATCAAGAAGTGTACAACAAATTGTACCAAAGTTTAAATTTGAATATTTTTATAAAATATTACTTTATCAATTAATTAAACAAATATTATTGTTATGCATAATCAAGAGTGAATCTTACTGTGACGTCATATTATAAGTATAGATATGTTTGCATGGTTTTCCTGGTTTAAAAATAGGGCTCTAAAAATAGAATCATTGTTTGTCTCCACCTATTGGTAGCGAAATTAAAATAAGGTGATCCCAGACGCTATTATATATGCGTCTGGGTGATAGAGACTACCAGTTTTCCTACCGCAGGTTGGGGGTTCTCTCCGGGTAATCCGGCTTCCTCCCCAATAAAAACTGGACGCCATGAAATAGCTGAAAAAATTGCTGAAAGTGGCGTTAAAACACCATTCAAACAAAAAAAAAAAAAATATTTAGCGTGTATTAAAATACTCTATGAAAACTTACACCTTTCAAATATATTTAAGGTTTGTTTTTAATAAATCAATAGTCCAAGTGTGGTAATGAAATCGCATAAATAATGTGTTAGAATTCAAACTAAACAATGTGATATCCAATTATTACCGAAATAGATAGATAAGTTTGATCGGATGTTTGCTTTACGTCCAGCGAGTAGTATTTCAGCGATATTCAGGACAAGACTAAGTAAACACACAATTAATCAACGGAAAAAGGGGGTTGGGTGGGACACAAGTAACACAATTTAGACTGCCACTGGAAAAGTATGAAGTTTTGTGTAGGGGCGGAGAATTTAGCCTTTTGTAGCGGCTACAATGAGCCTACTCTTTTTTCAAATTTGCAAAAGGGGCTTTATCGTGCTAAGGGAATGGCAATCTTCAAGCACGTTACCCACTACAGTCAGCGGTCAGGCTTTCCGTATGATGACCTAACCCTAACCCTAACACGACAACTAGAGGGTCTCCACTGCAAGTAGAAATAATTGTATCAACAGCGTGAACAACTTTTTCAAAAATACATTTTTAAATTATTTTGAAGTAATAATATTATTTTCTTATTAAACTATACCGATGGGCTAGTAATTCTAAAGTCTCAGTGTAGTTTAATTCTCTTGCTTGTTATGTTTCGTGCTTGACATAATATTGTACGACTAAAAGCAAACGGCGCACTCGATTCAGTTGCATGCTATATATTATACAGGTCGTCGGGTCTTTCCGGGGCATTTCTTTGGAATAATTTTAATGATCTCTTTTGCTTGTCAAAGTTGGCAATAAGAAAAATACATCTTTACAATTTGTGTTTTATGTGTACAAAGTTCATAATTTACCACGGGGGGGGGGGGGGGGGGTGGCGGGGGGCAGGAACAGGTATTTTAGAAGACAGAACCCATTCATCCATAACTATAAATGTATTTATTACATTTTTATATTACACAATTTCAACCCTTGTTCTGCATGTTCGCGGAAAAACACCGGATGGTGTCGCAAAATGTATTATACACATTATCTTTGATCAGCGAGGCGGCGAGGCGATATTACCTGCAACCTAATTAATAACATGTATCATTCTTTAAATTGTACATATACAATTTTATAGTCCTAACTAAATTACCAGATCCATTTAAACAACAGTAGATGCAGCTTAGAAAACAAACATTATTTTAGAGTTTTTTTAATATTTAATATTTAATATTGAAAGACAGAAAAAATATAACGACTAAAATGTCACAATTTAATGTATGTATCCGTACTAAATAAAATACTAACAGTTTCCGCCATAATTAAAGAAATTGGCGATTTTATTATATGTATTTTTTTTAACTTTGTCCGTGTTTTAAGAAAACATAATTGTACAAATGTTTCAAATGCAATCGTTGTTATGGCTTTAATGTGGTTTTAATTTTAACCAGATGTGTAATTAAACAATTGAGAAATTCAGTTTAAGGACAGAACAAATGCTAACATTTTCAGCAGTCTTCATTTTTTAGAAATAGATTTATTTAAACATTCATTTATCTTTAACATTACTATTTAAAAAACATTTGTTATCGTAATTTTGCGAACGTACAATTTCCAAATAGATATATTTTTTTTGTTAAATTCCGAAAATTTTCAAAAAAACAAGTGAAATAAAAAATATTAATCGACGGCAGTTAATAAATTAACAATAATAATTACCAGGCGTTGTGACAGCCGTATTTTGTCTGATACAACGGAGAAAATGTCTGTGACAGACATTTTTTGACTGATACAACGGTAAAGCCGTTGTAACAGACGATTTTCGACTGAGTCAACGGAAAAAATGACTGCGACAGACATTTTTTGACTGATACAACGGATACGCCATTGTCACAGACATAAAATGACTGCGCCAACGGAAAAAATGTCTGTGACGGACAAAATATGTCTGTGACAGACATAAAATGACTGTCACAGTAAAAATTATTGTCTGACACAACGTTTGCAGTCTTTTACAGACATTTTTGCGGTCATTTGCAGTCAATCTCAGTCAGTGACAGACGAAATACGACTGCAACTGGTATTTACAGTCATTTTTTTAGCCAGTAGTGATAATATTCTATTTCAAAAATGGAATAGGGAAAATTAGGTTTAATCACTGCGGTATTTAAAACTTTGATTTTAATATATGGTGCCTATGCGTTCAATATTTTACTTGCAGTTTTCATTCTTGAACTATTATTAAAATACTTTTATTGGATTTTTCAGGTTCTGTTCAGGATCTATTTTTTATTGTTACGTTTGATATACTGTGCAACAAACTATTTTTCACTCATATTAAAGGGACTCACGGATTATCTTTGTCACGAAAAACTAAAAGTTACAGAACTATCGTGGCATTATGAAAGTTGTTTTGGTATTGTGTTGAGCGAAACTGTTTGTCGAAACAAACTGTAAACATGGTAAATATTTGCAGTTAAAAATTCCCATTATTAAAAATTATTGTAATATCCAGTTGACCGTTTGTTGGAACACGACGGCAGCATGGTGTACGTCCTCATCATAGGAATGGCAAATGTAAGTCGAAAAAGAGCTACGTTAACGCTGATCTACTAAACATATGGCGCATGGCAGGGAAGTCGTACGTGATCAACAAACATCTGATTGAATACTCGACTAATGTGTTTTGTAGTGACCGTCTTACCTTACAATCTAATCATAAACCTAGAGACCTGCACGACAAGATATTAAGAATGCTTTGATAAGTAATAGCTGTTAGGGTCATAAAACCGGTGATAGAAAATGTGTACATGTTGTTAACACCGATCTTAAAATATCAGACGATAACGTGTTACAAAGCCACGACCATCGGACACAAGTCCAAATTCATAAACTCATCTCCTGTTAACTATGTAGTCTGGTTTTTCCCCTTCAACAGAGATTTATACTTTAATATAGTTTTAATTTGTCACTTATAGTGTGTACAAGCGGTAAATAGCAATGACCGCTTTTGGGTACTAAGAGTATATCGAAAGGGGCTCTAGAACAATACCTATAGGATTTACAGTGATCGACCCTCAGAGCTGCCCAGCCTTATCATCAAGTTGGCGGATAAGGCATCCCCCCTCGTTTGGGGTTGTCAAGTCATTCAAGGAAAGGCGGACCAGAGTGGGTTACATTTTTGAAAAGTGTCATGCTCCTTGCATCATAAAGACCAATTTTATAGATCTCGATCATAAGAGAATGTTCCATGTGGCCTCTTAAAAGGCTAACGTTTTTCGCCCCCCTCCCACATCCATACATTTCTAGTGGCATTCACTTTTAAAACATCTAATCAATCAACTGAATGCTACCAAGGCGTAATCAAAAGAACAATTATTCAAATCCTATACTACACGTCAATGGTACTGGAAATTAAGGAACACAGAACGAATAATCTTTATTTTGATTTTTTGCAACGAGTTCGAATTAGTCCCGTTTCTCGTAATGAAATTTGCGGGAGTGAATCACTTCTGGTGCTTTGATCTCAAGAAGCAGTTTCTTAAATAATCAGCTAGATAAAACCTTAATATCATTGGGCAGTGTCATCATGTTCGATTCCGTTATGTGTTTAAGAACGTTTATTAATTTATTGTCGCTTTTAATTGCCCTCCGAATGTTATGTTCAAATCTGTGATCAACAATCCTCTGTCAAGAAATACGAGGCGAAGAATACCTTATTAGCCTCATAACTACGTATATAAGACTGCCGAAATTGGAAATTAATAACTTTTAAAGTCCGCTTGTTTGTCTGTTATGAAGCGTTTCAGCGATCTTCGCTGTCGATCTTGATATTAAAAAGTCGACACAGCCATAATGACGTCCTTACTGGCCTTCGTCTTTAACACAACAGCTTCACTTCACCCGAATAACCCGACAAAGTCGTGACTTTACATTGTTGCACAGCACGTCTACACAGTCGTTACGACGGCCTTCGTATCTTTGCGAAGCAGGTCGAAACCATCATGACGACAGCCTTCACACCTTTCTCGCAGCAGTTCAACACATTCTTGACGACAACCTTCACATCTTAGCCACAGTATATCGACACAGTAGTGCCTACGACCTTCACATCTTTGCCACAGCAGCTCTACACAGTTGTGACGATAGACTTCACACCATTCCCTTAGCAGGTCGACATAGCCGTGACGACAATTTTCACATTAACAGGTCCCCACAGTGATTACGACGACCTTACTTACTATTTAAGACATATGCCTCTACTTTGCCAAAACATTGAAATATAAGTTCTAAAGATTAGGAAACTGAAGTAAAATTCAGCAAAAGACCTATCTATGGACATAAGAAGACTGAATGAAGGTCAACAAGGCTGTATATTTCTTAAAACTACACTTTGTCAATTCTGTTTATTTTGGTCAAGAAAACAAACAATATGTTAAGCAGTTCCAATAGCTTTCTTAAATAAGAACATTTTTGTTTTGACTTTTAAGATCAAATATTTTTATATCCGTCTATACATTTTTTTGCGAATGTTGTTTTCTTCATAGTCAATAGTCAAGAACAAAATTTAATATCGATAGCCAATGAAAACTTATTCCGAGGTCAAATCTTTTGTGACGTACAAATCACTTCTCCTGAGTTTGTTTTGACTAATGTGCCTTTTCACTTCTTCAATTTCATTCGTATCTGTGAATAAAAAAACTTTGTCATAAAATACAAACTATACATGGTTATGACTAAAAATGATCTAACTATCTCCGAAATAACTGAAATATTCTTAAGCATAAACATTCAAATAGTTCTGTGACGTCAGAGCTGTTAAAATTTATACGCATTATTGTAAGCCTGAATTATAAGGAATACTAAAAATTCTGAACAGGTTCTGTGGTATAACCTGTTCATAAATTGAAATGTACCTTTATAAACTAAAAGAAAGCAAAATTTATAACAATAAAGATTAATACTTATCTACATATGATTTGTCACAGAAACGAAAAGATGATCAAAAGACGCATACTATAAGCAATAACTAAACAAAATGTCATCAAAGATATCAAGGTTATGAAATGTATTACAGCAGACGCGCGTTTTGGAAAACCACGATAATAACTAATATAAAGCCGCGTACATCATAGATATTTTACCATAATTATTAGAGCACTTCATATCTATACATACCAATATCAGCATATATAATTTCTTCATCAAACCCAGCTTGAGCAATAATTTTTCCCCTAAAATGGTTAGAAAATTAAATTAAATTAGGCCTATTTGTATTTAAATTAAAACAAATGTATCAAACAAAATATTTCTACTTTTAATTCTACTTACAATTCAATTAATCATTGGCAGATAGAGCAACAAATCACAAAGGGGAGTCAATCCAAGCACAAACTTTTAAAACTAAATTAATCATTGAGAGATAGAACAATAAATCACAAAAGGGAGATAATCCAACACAAATCTCACATATTCAATTCAATTAATCACAAAAACAGGACAACACTCCGTAAGAGGAGAAAATGCAAATACAAATCTTACAATTCAATTAATTACTCAAAGACGGGCCAACAAATCACTAAGAGGAAATAATAAAAATACAAATCTCACAATTCAGTGATAACCATCAGACAGGACAACACACCACAAAGAGGGTTTGATTCAAAATACAAATCTCACAATTCAGTGATCACTATCAGACAGGACAACACACCACAAAGAGGGTTTGATTCAAAATACAAATCTCACAATTCAGTGATCACTATCAGACATGACAACACACCACAAAAAGGGTTTGATTCAAAATACAAATCTCACAATTCTATTATTCCCTGAAAGACAGAATAACAAATCACCCGAAATTTACAAAAAAAACTGCATGTAATAAAATTTAAAATACGGGAGTATCAAAAATTGGACTGGAACAGTCAGATATAACTCGACATGCTTGAACCATTTAAATGGAGCACAAAGCTTACTATCTCGTATTTCAAAATGTTTACCGTGTAAGTCGTTCTTATAACACGTGACTAGAGAAAAAAGGAATTGAAGATACCTAAGATATATAACAAGTCAAGGACAGACAAAACCATGGCTACACAAAAGACGAGATAACAACAAAACAAACTAATACACAACAAAAATACCAAAACACCAAAAACTGAGTAACACGAACGAATTCATAACCGGTGTTGGCTGACTCCAGGTGCTCCGGAAGGTTTGTCAACTCCTGCTACACACGTTGTACTGGTTGTGCTAATACATTTAAAATCATGTAGCTATTGTAATACAACAAACATACGGAACAAATCAATGGTCATCTCCTACACACACATTCTGTAACTGTCAACGAAGGCAACCGTAAAATGTTTTATATGACTTCTACAAACAGGTTTTACCCAAATAGTGCCACACATACGTTTAGTTTTTCTTTTTAGATATTTCATATGTTGCATCATTCTGAATGTAGCTGAAAGCTGCTTGCAAACATCTAATCAATCAATCATATGTAGAATGATTGTCTGTACACGTATCATTATACTCCCTTGCTGTTGTTTATCTTGGCCCTTATCAGTGTAACTTGCAATCAATAAACTAATACGTCGGGAATAGTTCAATATAATTCTAGTCCATATTTTACTTAGATTTCGTCAAAACTGTGTTAAAACGCTTTTTCGTTTGACCTATGATCTTTTAGTAAATGTGACTTAAATTTATGTAAGATATTTGTTTGTGACGTCACGTTATACCTAGCGTACCCGACAAAACTTTAAAAAAAAATCGGCTAGAAATGTTCTTTGTTTACGGTTTTCTGTATAAAGTGTTTTCCATCGTTACAGTATTTTTACATTTAAAAAACAAATACAGTTAATTTATATCAGCCTTTAAATTCAATTACAAACATTTTTTCTGACAATGAACGCATATTAATAATTTATATGTTTCTAGTTCCTACCAAGGATTTACTATAGAACTGTGTCCCCACGATTGGTAATGCGAAGTCGTGTTCCTTGCTGGGGAGACTGTGGCTACGTATACTTGGTTGTCAATAGCCCTGGCCCTCTGTTGAACCTCCCAGTGTGCCGTCCTGGCTGGGGAGACTGTGGCTACGTATACTTGGTTGTCAATAGCCCTGGCCCTCTGTTGAACCTCCCAGTGTGCCGGCCCTAATTCTGTGTCAATAGCCCTGGCCCTCTGTTGAACCTCCCAGTGTGCCGGCCCTAATTCTGTGTCAATAGCCCTGGCCCTCTGTTGAACCTCCCAGTGTGCCGGCCCTAATTCTGTGTCAATAGCCCTGGCCCTCTGTTGAACCTCCCAGTGTGCCGGCCCTAATTCTGTGTCAATAGCCCTGGCCCTCTGTTGAACCTCCCAGTGTGCCGGCCCTAATTCTGTGTCAATAGCCCTGGCCCTCTGTTGAACCTCCCAGTGTGCCGGCCCTAATTCTGTGTCAATAGCCCTGGCCCTCTGTTGAACCTCCCAGTGTGCCGGCCCTAATTCTGTGTCAATAGCCCTGGCCCTCTGTTGAACCTCCCAGTGTGCCGGCCCTAATTCTGTGTCAATAGCCCTGGCCCTCTGTTGAACCTCCCAGTGTGCCGGCCCTAATTCTGTGTCAATAGCCCTGGCCCTCTGTTGAACCTCCCAGTGTGCCGGCCCTAATTCTGTGGCACCATATGCTCCCACATAAATATGCAAATTGCATCCTAATGACAGAAAGAAATTATTGCCTGACGGTTTAAACATACATATTGTATTTACATTCTTAGTTTGTAATTGTTGTTAAAAGAAGTCTTCTTATTTATTTATTTATTCATTTATTTATTTATTTACAATAGAACTTCGATAACTCGAGCTCGTCGGGGTCGACAAAAACAGTTGTCTGTAGATCGAGTCACCGAAGTTGGACAACTTCCGAAAATGTATCGGTTAACTACAGTGACAGTTTTTTTGTTTCAAGGTCACTCGTTAATTTCCAACACACAGAATGATTGTTTTGCGAACTTAAATTTGTTTTCAATGTTTATTTAATGAATTTTGACAGGAATAAAGTTATTTAAGGTGTTATATTTTCTGAAATTTGACATATGAACAACATCACTTATTATTTACTTCCGTTGATTGCGCAAAACCTGTTTGTACACGATAACGGGTAAATTAAGTAAATAATAAAAATAATTTCTACAGTATTTGTTGCTGACACTTTCATTTTAAACCGAGCGGTCTTTTACATCGTTTTTTCGTACTTGGAAATTTCAACGCTAGCTCTCTATATTTAATTAATGATAATGTACTTGTAAAGCTTTGTAAATATGACGTATACCATGCCAAGAATATACGGGGTCCTGATGATTGTTTTACTATCGGCTAATAAATTTATGTGTTCAACGAAGACAGATACATTTACAAAGTATGGAACTGTTATCTCTCGGTGAAATCAACTGTGTAACAAGCTCTACGGGAGCTCTGAATACCCAGAGTACTATATTCTTGGCATGCCTTTATCTGTCTATACCTGGATGGCTGTTAACTGTTAGTTGCGCGCAATATCGTATTGAAAGAGGTGAATCGGTTTACCCGTATACAAAATATGAAATTTGCATAAAGAGTCAAAATGTTACCATAAAATGTTTCCAAGAGAAGAACAAAAGATATCCGATTTGACTATCATTTATGACGTCATTTATATTACCGGCTCTGTCCGTTAATGTAGGCTAGTGGTTTTTGCGTGTTAACCAATAAAAGTATCTTTGTGTTTTTAGCGTAAAGATAGTCTACTCTCAAACGTTATTTCCACA
Source organism: Limnoperna fortunei (assembly GCA_944474755.1). Classification (NCBI taxonomy): domain Eukaryota; kingdom Metazoa; phylum Mollusca; class Bivalvia; order Mytilida; family Modiolidae; genus Limnoperna; species Limnoperna fortunei. Next base: position 10,062,530 of record OX104119.1, on the reverse strand, counting down.
TTATTTGATAACATTCCGCGGTGGAATCCCAGTAATCCGAAAAATCTCCCGCTATAAAAAGTGTCAAATAAAAAATATAGGACATATATATTTAAGGCTAACACGTTCATTCTAATCATTTAAATATAATAGAAATTTCATGATATGCTTCAGTCCAGATTCTATACAAAGTGTGTTCGCATATTACATCAAAAATATTATCGTTTTGGTATAATCAGAAATACCTATGATCTTAGCATAAAAATCGATTGCGTTGAAATCTAAAAATGGCGTGTACCTCTCTGTGTTATATCCGAGATATTTCAGGATATCTTATATCCATGCAGACACCTAGACCGATGTTGAATTTACCTGTTGAAAAGACAACAACGATTTTTAATCAAGATGTTCCATAAGATGTCTCCATAAGTAGCAATACTATTAGCGATACACATGGTTAATCTGTCGTTGTAAATATAGCAGGATGTACAATTATTAAAAATTGTATTTTACAGCTGGTTATTATTTTCTATAGTTCAAACATAATTGAAAAGCTAACGAGACATTTACCAGAATTCATGACTTGTTTTATTTTATATTGTTATTGTTGGTTCTGTGTACAGTTTGCTTACTTTTTTCTTTCCTAGTTATTGTTTGTTGATGTAATTATTCTAATCCCTTTGTCCACTTTTTGTTGTTTCTCAACTTTAACAATTCCCGATCCCATGTATTGAGTCAGATTGGAAACAGTATATATTTATTGGTAATGCAAGTCCCACCCCTGCCTCCCCCTAAAAATGCCCCAACCAGCTACACTCATCCCCGATAAGTAAATGGCTGATGTCGTAATTTATTATTATCGTATTTGTGCACGTTAAACAACAATTCACAGTAATATTACCAATGTTGAACACTGTGACCCTGGTTGGTTGATGCTTGACTCCATTATATAAAGATGTTCTCCGAAATCCACATCAAACATATGCATCTAAACAATAAAAGAAATGTGACCATATTTGAGGCGATTTCAAACTGCATTATTTTTTATTAAGTTAGCTTTATATATTTTTATTGGATAAAAAATATTGCACGAAACATTACACAATTCAAATATATACTTTCTTATTTGCTTTTAGTTTCTGTTTCTAATCTTTTTTGTATCGCCTTTTATTTTCAGAAGAGTTCTGTTTAAATTTATTTCTTTTCGTTTGCAACTTGTCTTAAAAAGGTTATTCATACAGTACTTCTATTGCGGCTTACGTATAGCGTTACCTAAGGTCACATTCGGTTCACACCCTATGGTTTTAAATAAAATTTCAAAGATACAAAGGTTGATAGAAATTACTAACCCAGACGCGCGTTTCGTGTAATCAACACTAGTCAGTGGCACTTAAACCGAAACAATATAAATTCAAAGTGATTTAGATGTTTTTGATCTTGAGGTTACAATAAAGGCCACATCCGGCTTACATATAGCTTTAAATAAGGCCACTTCTGGCTTAAATGTAGCTTTAACTAAGGCCACGTTCGGGTAACATAGGTTTAAACTATGGTTATCTTCGGCTTCCATATTTCTTCAACTAAGGCTACATCCGGCTACGGTTTTATTATATATATATATGGCTATAATAAGGAGGCCACACCCTCCTTATTATTAAGGCTTCATCAATTAGTTACCTTCTGATGTGACAATAATGCGCCCCTCTGGACCTAAAACACTGCAGGAATTATAAAGTTTGCCTGCTTTATCTGGTTGTTCCGGGATCGTTCCTGTCAACAATTGATAAAATGTTTGATACCGTAAATGTGCACTATATAAAACTGTGGTGAAACTAATTATGTTGTTTTTTTTTTGTTTCAAAATAAACATTAAATATTATAGAACTTTGTCATGTGTAACTGACAAGGATAGAAAGATCTTGTGAAGTATAAATAGTTATTAGCTGATAGTCATGTGAAGCATAAAGTAAAACCCTTTAAAGAGAAGAGTATAAAACAAAATGTTTCCGTTGTAAGTACAGTGTATGCAAGTGTAAGAAGGATTTGCCGTATGTTGCACAGCATATTTGCCCATGTTACTGATTAAGTTTCGAAGTTGTGTGCAGTAAGATAATGGGTGTATGAGGAAGAACTGGTCCGTGGTTGACAAGGGGAAGATGATGACATAGCAAAAGAATCAAAGTGTTGTAAGTAGGTTGGCCTCGCGCAGCATAGATGGAAAGAAAAGGATAGTTACTCGGAATTCGCGGGTAATGTAGGCAATTTTGGTCCTTGTAGCAAATAGAGTTGTCTAAGTATTATAGAACCAGAATGTAAATTAGAGTTTTGTTAATTGTCATTTTTTTACTAATGTTTCATAACTTTTTTGTGTTCTTGCTTTAATTACACTTTATGCCATACATTAATCATCATTTCGTTCACTGCATTTCAGAAACAATTCATAGCCACTATAGAGCTGTGCTCATTTACAAATAGCTGGACTTTAATATTCAAATTTTATCCCCGGTATGGAAAACTAAAAACGGATTTCGTAGTAGCAATTTCATGGACCTAAGTATAAATGGTTATGAAGCTATCAAAAGGTTTTGAGTAAACACTAACGCAAGATCTCACATATTAACTGATTGGAAGATATTGAAAGGTCTTTTAAATAAAGCGGACAGCTAACTATTGCAAGATATTATATCTATTAAGCGGATAGGAAGCAATCGAAAGATCCGAAATGCCCATTTACAAGAATTATAGCCAGGTGTCAACTGCCGATGAGGGGAAGCTTTTGCCAGGTTGTACCTGGGAGGCTTCTGGGATGTGGAACTGGCGCCAACGTACTGGTTATCTCCAGGTTTTATCGGTAACGGACAAGAGGCTATTGCTATGCAGGTCGAATACATTAATTTAGAAGTCATACGTATTAACGGACAGAGAGTTATCACGATGTCTTACTTGCCAGGGACAAAGGCGCTCGCCTGGTTATACCTAGGGAAGGGAACTGCCAGGGATATGGACCTATAGGCAGGTTATTAATGCTAGGGTCGTGGGGCTGTTGCCAACTGACCACGTTCATCACCCAAAGGATAGGAAGCTATTAATATGGATGTCGGATATATTAATTTAGAAGTCTTACGTACTAACGGACAGGGAGTTATCACCATGTCTTACCTGCCAATAGGTGTATGTTGAGCTGCCTTGCCAGGTTTCCCTGCTTCAATGCATTTCAGGTCACATGGACACGTAAAATACTCCTGTGTAAAGATTTAAGTATACCCTTAGTAACACCTAATGTAACCCTTGACAACAACCGTTCTTTTTTATTTTTATATTCTTATCTTTATTTAATTAATTTCTAAACAGTAAGTTTCCACAAAAATACCAAGTATCTTAAAATGTGCGCTCTACGGATATATCAGTAGAGTGACGCATTGCCAGATATATATAGGGTTTTTTAAAACTTAAATAAATTTAAGTCCTTTAATAGATTTTTTACAATAGAATACAAAAGGGTAATCTTGCCTACCGGTAGGTGTGCATTACTCAAATTGAATCAATGCCTATATTTAATTAAAGCTGGAATACATGTAAGCCACGAACCTTTTTACTTACACCATTTCAATTTGTGTGGCGGTAGAGAACTGTTCATGTAGTTAGTTATCACTGGCATGTTAACATTGTTGTTTTGTCGATTCAAACCATAATTGACACGAATTATCTTTTTTGAAAAGGTAGGGGAATATTTTAATATGTGCTGTGGCTTTCTCCAGCATTAATTGCTACATGCCATAATAAAGCTAAACATTTGTTCAAAGTAGCGTAAATCTCCATTCAATTTAAAAAAACTATAAGACCAACAAGATGAATCAGTAGTTATATATAGTCAAATATAAGTACAAAATAAATTAAATAAGAAATTACAGACATCTTTATTATGATATGAAATTATACAACACGGTAAAGAACAGTTTAATCTGTTAATTAAGAAACGAGTAATTTCAAATGAATAAAGCATGACTCCAGGATCGATTGGTCGCACTTTATTTTAAGTATAAAGATTTGATAACTCTGATATCGGAAAAATAGAAAAAGAAGATTATTTGTAACTCCTATTGTTACATTAACATTTCTTTAAAAATATGTTTTAAAAGGTTTATTTCAGTTATCGTATGAAGTATTGACACACGGAGGCAATTAAAATTCATTCCGTTATAGGCAGACGTGTGAAACATACCGGAAGTGCCACCAATTTAGCTCCATTGTTAACAGCCTCCTTGACCAGTTTTGTCGCATGACTAATGTTCTCTTCCTTTGATTGTCTCACCAGCATCTGAATCATCGCCAGACGCAAACCTATAAATATTTATATAACACACATACCTCGACGTTATCAAAAACTACAGACTTTACATGGCCATCAGAAGAAACACAACATACAATAAACAATCAAGTGACTAGTGTTAACAAATGGTGACATATATCAGTGTCATATCCTGCCTCATTAGTAAAACCGTCGTGTTAGATGTTTTTAAATATCGATATGGTGAACAGAGGCTAGAGTGTTACCCAAGTATATTGTCCCCATTCGTGTTACAGATACGCACAACATTAATATTAGAGAGGAACTCAACTCAATTCAAAGGAACCTATGCTTTAACGCCCTTTCAGTAAAGTAAATTTCCCTGTCAAGGAATTAACTATAAGAATAGCGAGTCCGTGAATGTCATTTAATGCTGACAAGACATGTGTATTTTCATCTATCAGTCTATGGTGTAATTTTATTACTAATGCCAGAGAGAAAAGAGTCGAATATTTAGCGGAAATATAGCATTCAGTGTGGTGATCGACTTTAAATTGGTGCGATAATTGATTTGGGCTTCTGAATATAGAATGGCAACGTGGTAACAAAACATGGCCCGCCGATATCGATGATGTCATAATCAAATTTTATATAACAACATCATAGAGTTTAGAGTTAACCCAGGGAGGGAATCGCCTAACTGATATCACAAATGCATTATGTAGGAAATTCTACAATCCTCGTCACTCCACTGTGCAATCTGACACTTCCTTTGGTTTATAAATAATTCCATTAATAACAACCGTTTTGGACATTTCATTTTTAAACATTTTTGCTGTGTCGTGGGGACGGAAAATAAAATATTTCTCATTTTGACTTAATACTTTCCGTACCGAACCTTGTTAAAATCTTACCAAACATGTCTTATCTGTTACAAGATAATTACATTTCGTGACGCCAATAGAACAATACATTTTATATCATAATCTCTTAACAGCAACTTTACTCCCAACCGATGAAATTTGTGTTGGTACGACCTCAACTTAACTGAAAAAAGCTTTTGCTTTACAGGCCTTTCAGTAAAGTACAATTCTCTGTCAAGGAATACCTCACTATTATATTGTACATTTTGAATAATTTATAGAAAAATGGGTATTGTTAGAACATTTCTAGTCGGGGTGTTTTCTGCTCATTCATAACCTCTTCGAATATTGTCAGAATTTGTGTTCACAATAAATCTCATTCCAGGCTCAATGTGTTTACGTGTATTGTTTTTTACGCTGTTTCACCTTTTATTTATTACATGTACAGAATTGTATTGTTATATCAATTAATGAAAATGTCATTTTGTCATATGATACAGTGTTTGTTATACATATGTAACACTAGGAGACTCTACCGCGTTGCCCAATTTGTGTATAATTTCTTAAACATGTTTTTTTTTAAGATTAAAATATTTTAACCAATGAATTTGTTGAAATTCAAATATTATGTTATTTGATGATAATTACCAATTAATTAATTTGCTCACTATCCCCTATTTCCATTGTAGCCAAAGTCGACGATAGTAAAACGGAGAAAGCAAATCATGTAGTTTTGATTAGATTGTCCCACAGTCAGCCACATAAGCATGTGATAACACAGTCATGCTGCTTCAGACAGCTACGTAAGCATATGATAACTGAGCCATGCTGCTTTTTATACAGCCATGTAGGCAAGTGATAACTCAGTCATGCTGCTTCAGACAGCCAGGTAAGCATGTGATAACTGAGCCATGCTGCTTCATACAGCCAGGTAAGCATATGATAACTGAGCCATACTGCTTTTATACAGCCAGGTAAGCATGTGATAACAAAGTCATGCTGCATCAGACAGCCAGGTAAGCATATGATAACTGAGCCATGCTGCTTTTATAAAGCCAGGTAAGCATGTGATAACAAAGTCATGCTGCTTCAGACAGCCACGTAATCATATGATAACTGAGCCATGCTGCTTCATACAGCCAGGTAAGCAAGTGATAACTCAGTCGTGCTGCTTCATACAGCCAGGTAAGCAATTGATAACTGAGTCATGCTGCTTTTTATACAGCCAGGTAAGCAAGTGATAACTCAGTCGTGCTGCTTCATACAGCCAGGTAAGCAATTGATAACTGAGCCATGCTGCTTTTTATACAGCCAGGTAAGCATGTGATAACAAAGTCATGCTGCTTCAGACAGCCACGTAATCATATGATAACTGAGCCATGCTGCTTCATACAGCCAGGTAAGCATGTGATAACAAAGTCATGCTGCTTCAGACAGCCACGTAATCATATGATAACTGAGCCATGCTGCTTCATACAACCAGGTAAGCAAGTGATAACTCAGTCGTGCTGCTTCATACAGCCAGGTAAGCAATTGATAACTGAGTCATGCTGCTTTTTATACAGCCAGGTAAGCAAGTGATAACTCAGTCGTGCTGCTTCATACAGCCAGGTAAGCAATTGATAACTGAGCCATGCTGCTTTTTATACAGCCAGGTCAGCATGTGATAACAAAGTCATGCTGCTTCAGACAGCCACGTAATCATATGATAACTGAGCCATGCTGCTTCATACAGCCAGGTAAGCATGTGATAACAAAGTCATGCTGCTTCAGACAGCCACGTAATCATATGATAACTGAGCCATGCTGCTTCATACAGCCAGGTAAGCAAGTGATAACTCAGTCGTGCTGCTTCATACAGCCAGGTAAGCAAGTGATAACTCAGTCATGCTGCTTCAGACAGCCAGGTAAGCAAGTGATAACTCAGTAATGCTGCTTCAGACAGCCAGGTAAGCAATTGATAACTCAGTCATGCTGCTTCATACAGCCAGGTAAGCAATTGATAACTCAGTCATGCTGCTTTTTATACAGCCAGGTAAGCAAGTGATAACTCAGTCGTGCTGCTTCATACAGCCAGGTAAGCAATTGATAACTCAGTCATGCTGCTTTTTATACAGCCAGGTAAGCAAGTGATAACTCAGTCGTGCTGCTTCATACAGCCAGGTAAGCAATTGATAACTTTGCCATGCTGCTTTTTATACAGCCAGGTAAGCATGTGATAACAAAGTCATGCTGCTTCAGACAGCCACGTAATCATATGATAACTGAGCCATGCTGCTTCATACAGCCAGTTAAGCAAGTGATAACTCAGTCGTGCTGCTTCATACAGCCAGGTAAGCATGTGATAACTCAGTCAAGCTGCTTCAGACAGCTACGTTAGCATATGATAACTGAGCCATGCTGCTTTTTATACAGCCAGGTAAGCAAGTGATAACTCAGTCGTGCTGCTTCATACAGCCAGGTAAGCAAGTGATAACTCAGTCGTGCTGCTTCATACAGCCAAGTAAGCAAGTGATAACTCAGTCGTGCTGCTTCAGACAGCTACGTAAGCATATGATAACTGAGCCATGCTGCTTTTTATACAGCCAGGTAAGCAAGTGATAACTGAGCCATGCTGCTTTTTATACAGCCAGGTAAGCAAGTGATAACTCAGTCATGCTGCTTCAGACAGCTACGTAAGCATATGATAACTGAGCCATGCTGCTTTTTATACAGCCAGGTAAGCAAGTGATAACTCAGTCGTGCTGCTTCATACAGCCAGGTAAGCAAGTGATAACTCAGTCATGCTGCTTCAGACAGCCAGGTAAGCATGTGATAACTCAGTCATGCTGCTTCATACAGCCAGGTAAGCAATTGATAACTCAGTCATGCTGCTTCAGACAGCCAGGTAAGCAAGTGATAACTCAGTCATGCTGCTTCATACAGCCAGGTAAGCATGTGATAACAAAGTCATGCTGCTTCAGACAGCCACGTAATCATGGGAACACAACAATACTGCTTCAGACAGCCAGGTAAGCATCCCCTTCTTTAATATCCATTTGTTTACTTTCGCACTCAGTTTGCCAACGAAGGTCGGGGGTTCTCTGGGTACATCGGTTTCCTCCCGCAATAAAAACTGGACGCCATGAAAAATTGCGTTAAACACCATTCAAACAAGTTTCAAACAAATAATCAAATTCATAGTCATGATGTGTAAGATTAGACCTGCTCTTTTGTATTCTCTCTGCTAGTGTTTTAATTGTATAGGGTAATGATATTTTAATTACTAGACTTGCCCCAGTTTGCACGCTCTAATGTATATAAAGTTTGAGTAAGTATAAAACATAGACCATTAAATAGAAATTGTAAAATTTTAAGTAAATTTGTCGTACGTCTGGTTTTTAATATATCAGGCAGTTATTATTATAATAGTTTTAACTGTTTTTGTTCCTTTCCAAAAATGTAACCTGCCTTTGATGGCACTGCACGAAATATTATTCATTAAATAAAAATCAGCCAATTATAAATGTTTAAATTTACTATCCCCTCTTTCCACGCAAAGACAACAGTAAACCGCGGAGGGACGGAGCACACAAAATTATTTTTTATTAGATTGCATCACTCCATTATTCTTTTTAGAGTTCATCTGTGTACAATGCGGATCCCATTCTTTGATATCATCTTTCTTACTTGCAAACAAAAAATAGAAACCAAGGCAGTCATGATTGTGTTAGATTATGTCTACATTTTTGTAGTGGTATTCAATTACTAGTCTTGTCCCTGTTTTGTAAGTTATAAGAAACACCATGTAACCAAGAAAATTACATATCGTTGATGGTTTACGACACAAAGCGTAAAAATTTTAATAAACATATACAAATAGAAATCTAAACAACTGAATGAATTTTCAAATCTGGTGTGTAATGTATCACGAAATTATTTGTTAAATATTTTTTAATTATAAACACCTTTTAATCCGTTTGTTACTTCACAGATAATTAACCTACAGTAAGCATTTTTATAAAAGTTGATAAATAAAAAAAACAATGCTTTTAAGATTTAGAAAACAAAAGGAATACTTACGATGAGCCATATTTGACCTAGGCTTGTTGTGCGTCCAATATCATTTATTTAAACTATTAACCCTTCAGGGTTGTAGCAAATACATCTACATACAATCAAAACATACGTTAAAAATATGTACATGTTTACGTAAATCATTCGTTACAAGCATTTCTCTGGTCCTTGATCTTTTGGACGAAAACAAAAAAATAAAGTAATACTACCAGAACGTATAACAGTAGAATGGTAAAACTTGCCCTAATACACCAATAATGAAAAAGGACATAGAGGAAACTCGAATCAAAGGAACTTCGGTACATATCGTTAAACAAATCTGTTGTATTTAACCACCCCTACGGTTATACAGTTAGAATTAATAGCAATTTTCACACCATCGAATGTGCTCAAATGAATCTCACTCTGAATACATCAATATACCTGACAAAAAACTTCGTAAAATGTTATCATCTGGATGCCTATTAAACTGTGCATATGCTTCCAGAGAGATTTACATCTTTGACTTTAAACAATAGTCCATTTTTAGCAACTTAACGTTCGTAATTTCTTTGTTTTCTAATATAACGTTCATTTTCTATTGTAATTTATTGTTGACATTATTTAAACCACTACAAGTGTGTCTATAGTTCATTGAAAGTTCACAAACAGTTGTCCTTTTTGTTAAAAAGATACCTTTTAGAGCCACATTATTACTCATAACCATCATAGTTGACATTTTGATAGATAGAAGTAAAATACCTACCCGTCTAACCATGGAACATATATCTATATTATGATATTAGACCATGTGGCCTCCCCTTTAAAATCGTAATTCCTTTTTATCTATTGTAATTGTAGATAACAAACAAAACAAAACAAAAAAGAGCAATGCATGAAGATGAAATATTCTAGGGCATCACGCCTAGTGTCATAAACAAAAATCTGTTTTGTTCTTATTCCGATTGACAAAATGCATTGAATTAGTTCATAAATTCATTGTTCTTCCGATAAAATAAGTATTTAGAAAAACATATAATTATCTCGAAAATCGCTCAAATCAATAAAATATTACAAAAATGATCAGCATGAACAAACTCTGTTAACTTTTAACTGGATGACACAAAGCAGACGAAGCTGAACTTTATGCTCAAGTGAAATCTCGATGGATGACTAAATGTGTACACAGCAATGGTTGCACAAAGCTGTGCTACCCTAAGTTATATTTATCAAAATTACTTTTCAAACTTGTTAACTTGTAACTTATCTGTAGGCACAATTCCTATTTTTTCTTTTAAATTTCTTTATAATGATAAAGATCTTCACGGTATATTTATTATATATGCATGTTATGGTGACAGTTGCTACGAGAAAAAAAAAGTTAATTTAGGTAAGTTACCCAGCTACTTATAAATGCACATTATATATTTTTGACAGTTTGGAGAAAACAAGACGCCGTTACGAACACAAGTTAGAAACAAACACTTTTTGGTCGCATTTACATACATTTTTGTGCCGATTGTTTTTTTTTAATATTTTAAATGCGTTTGTATTAATTTCCAGAAGGTCGTGTTATTTTCAACTGTGGCAGCCACTCTAGATTTAGGATCAAAAACTCAATTAGCAAAGAACCATTCTACAAAATCACAATTCAATCTGCCAAGAAGTTATTCAGAGGCTGAATTTTTCATATTCTGCCAATCAGAACGCGTTAACAAGCCGGGCAAGCGTGTTAATTTCCAATTTGCACACACATAAAATATTTTTTTCCGCAATTGATGAAATTTGTGTGTCGGTTACTAACAAGAAGCAGTATGTACGTTTTCCCATTAGGGACCGTGTCCTCGGTGACTGAGTGGTTACGGTAATTCGTCTACTGTTGATCACTTGGTGTCACGACTGAAATTGTGGGTTCGAGTTTAAATGCGGGCAGGGTGATCTCGACTCATCTTAAACCGACAAGAATTGCCATTTTTTCTACCGAAGGTCGGCGCTTTCTACGAGTACTCTGGCATCCTCCCCAATGAAAATTGCTAAAAGTGGCGTTAAAACAACATTCAAACCAATTGGGTCCTTTGTAAGTAAAATTATGTTCTATACTGGTGGCCATCTTGGATCTGAACCAATACCTCAGGACTATCTGAGTACATAACCATAATATGACGATTCCTTGTGTGAAGCAGTTTAAATTTCAGACGATCAGAAAGCATGAACAGCCCTGGCAACCATAACAGCATTTCCAATCTGCATACCAATTTTAAGACAACTATACTGGCTATGTCGGCAAATTTTGGTTCTCTAAAAAGAGAGCAGTTAGTGTGTCGATGTTAAGTTGCATTCCACGGTGGCAGCCATATTGGATTAACTATCGGCACAAAAACCTCAAAGTTTGTAAATTTCCAAGTGGAGTAGGCAACCAGGACGCACACAAAACTTAACTTTGTACTTTGTAAAGGTTACCGACACCCACAAAAAAAATAATAATAATAAAATGAAATAAAACATTCCTGCTTAGTTGGTTCTGAATTGGCTTAGTGGTTTTGGACATTTGGGTCTGATGAGCTTAAAACATTAGGCTCTTAATCCTGCATCAATCTTACGACAGCTTGCAAAGAAAGATTACCATACATGTGCTTTCATAACTGAATATTGTATTTATTTCAATCAATCTTAGATCATGTCTTATTAACACACAACTTGTAGTTTCCATTTTAATAAAACTAATCAGAAACTATTATTGTTGTGTTTTTGCATGATCAAGATAAAATGTAGAATTATTGTAGATGACCTTACGGACCTCATGTAAACTTAGTTACATAACATATCTCATGTTGTTTCCAAGATCTTTCAAGTTCCAGTTGAATCGGAAGCAAGAATTAGCCACTACCCATGGCGGTATGACTTTTACCCTATCAGGATAAAATTAGGACTGTGTAGAGAACACAAGCCCAAATCTTGCAATTTTGGTTCAATTACAAGGACTTGTTTCAGCTCAGACTTATCAGCCTAAATTTGGTCAGGTGTTTAAAACACAAATAAGACAACACATTTTGATTTGGGAATTGGCTTCTAAACTCTTCACCAAAGAAACTTTGTTTTCGAGTTTTGATTAATTGGCCTTGTTATAAAATAATAAACCACTACACAAAGTACAACATTTGTCATTTTAATTATAAAATAATATATAGCTATACATTATTCCCATACAAAACTTCCTCCTGGAATCTATCGCCTCTACATATCACAGAATAACAATATCAAATCTTTGTCCACTAGGAGTTCTGTTTTTGTAATTCTTTATTACAGTCAACTTTTTAAGTTAAGCACTATAACTAAGTAAGGTTTATTCAAAAAAAAATGTGTCTGTAAATTCAAATATTTAGTTTAATGGGGTTTTCACCACTTTTTTAGGCACATCAATGCATCCAATTAAGGAGAGATAGACAAAAAAATCCAACCAGAAGAAAAAACTGACAGCAAAGTTTTTAGGACACTTCATGTAAAATTGGGCTCGAACTTAAAATGGCTGATACCCTGATGAAAAGTAAATATTGTGTGTTATAGTTTTAAATAAACAGAATTAAAACAGATACTCGAGTAGGATCTAAAACTATCGAAATTCAATTAAGGTCAATGGTACTATGTCAAAACATCTACAATGTTTACAAGCCTGATAGATACGAGTCTTTAAACCATCAGTTTTAACATGTTTAATACAGGCATCTAAATATTAACTTCTTTGTGTTTATTCTTCAACATTCTTAAAATGCTTTACACAGAATGACAATGTCAAACACCATAGCTGAGGAAAAGAGCCTATACATTTTTCAAAATAGCAGCTATTTAATGCATACATAAGTAAATATATTACAGATACATGGATTTAAAAGAAGTCAAAAGTTTTGTTTTCATTAATTATTAAACTAGAGAATTTTTTTAAAAGAATATGCATGTGCCTATGTTGAATCTTGATTGACATCCTGCTAATTGGTCCTTGGCACTATCAAAAATTTAGATTTTTTAACCTACCCTGTCGATAGATCTAATAAAATACAAGAACAAATACAAGTGAAATATCTTTTTCATTGCAAGAAAATAGAATGTGTAAGAAAAAAACAGAGTATGATTTTGGAACTCTAAGTTTACAAAGATTTAGTTGGTGCATTTCTTATAAATTATTAAAGTGTCCACAATTTAAAGAAAAAATGGAAAGTTAGCCAGTCACACAAATAAAACTTAAATCTAAGAAGCTGCCAATGAATACAACGAGTATACTAGTAACAATGTTTTAAGTAATAAAACAAAACCAGATTCTCACGAATACACAGGTAGGAAATGAATAATAAAGCTTAATGTCAATGGACAATTAAACAATTTACAATAAATGCTCAGACATTTTCTTAACTTGCAATATTCCCTCAACATCTTAAAAAAATAATGAGTTAAAACAATGTCAAATACAATAGTAATTTGATGAGATAAATATTCAAAGTTGCCGCTGACAACAAGGTGTCATGTGACTGAATCACATTAATTACGCACCAACACGATTTGGGAAATTCTCCATCACCCTTCCAATCAGTAACATACTGAACGGTCTTCAATAAAACTGCCTTACGAAGTGACAACTCAGCCTTCCTTTTCACAATACAGTTCTTTCAATGCTTTTAATTCCTCAATTAAAGTTTTATTTTGATTTTCTAACACAGCTACTCGATTTTCCAGACACTTAACATATTCTTTTTTCTTTAATCTACATTCTCTAGCAGCTTCTCTGTAAAATAAATCAGAATTTGCAGATATGAGCTATTATACAGAACAATGGTGACTAGAATGAAAATTAACCAAGGCAACCAGAATATCTTTTCTGACGTCTTTGCTCCTGAGCTTAAGGCTATCCTTAGCCAAGTATACTATTTATGTATATTAATTTTTATTAACATGTTTTTACTAATATGATGTTATCGAAATAACTAAAACAAATAAAATAAAACATTTACCTTTAAACGTAAAAATGATAAAGGCATCGTTGATATTAACCTTATATTGGCAATGATTGAATATTATTTGCGATCTTTCTTTTCTTTTACTGTTTACAATTACAGGTTGACAGATAGCTTTGGTATTGAAATGTATAAAAGCAAGACACAGTCGGACTCCATTTCTACATATCAAATCTTGTGCCAATTTTACAGGATCTAAAGGATTTTTCTGTGATTTTCTGTGCCAAGAAAGTGGTGTGAACAATAGATCAATGCAAACTTTGCAATATTTTCATATTTTATGCCCCAAAACACTTGGGTTTAAAATGGTAAATTGGAATGTGACCTAGAACCATTATTTGTTTCTAATCATGCTAATTGTGTAGCAAATTTTTCACATAAACTCAGCACTGCCTATGATTCTACTTGCAAACAATGTCAGGTGTACAAAACTTGCTTCCTCTCCATATATTTTAAGCGTTTAATAACCAATACTTTAAATCAATTTTTAATTACCTGTTTTTCAATAATCTTAATTCTCTTTTTCTCGAGGCTTCTTCAGATAGTGATGATCCTGTCAATGGACTCCCTGTTGTTGCCATGACAACACCTTGTGGTAAAGAACCAGAAGCAATCTGATAGGCTTGTACAGTACCTGAAATTAAAATAAAGTTGTATAGTACAGATACATAACATAATTTGACTGTCTTAATTATTTAGTTCACATCAATTTTCCTCTAACATTCTTAACTCGACCTGTTTTATAAATGGTTAGTCTGCATCTCAGTTTTAAATAACAAAAAGTCTACATTACCTCGACCAGCTTTTATTAAAGCTAATTCTGATAACTATAGCAAAGACTGACATTCAAATATTTAGTTCAAGTATTCTGAATAAACAAGACCAAACCTTATTTCCAGGATTTATGAAATGTTAACCAATCTGCAGAGTAAACAAGTGTTACTCTGAACGTATGCTCCTGATTATATGTAATGTCTTAACACAAACAGAAAGGACTTGGAGAGGTCTAAAAATAAATCCCACAAACATGACAACCATACATAGCTACTAAAAAATTCTGCTACTGTATCATTTATAATTGCTGACAATAATTTAGACAGAAATTAGTTATGGACAGCTGGAAATTGACTGTCTGTAAACAGGAGGTAGTAAAGGTCTGAAAATGAATACCTCCGAGAGACCATTTTACCTATGACTCAAGAAAATATGAATGAAATTTCTTTAATCCATAGTCAAAAGTATTTTTTTATTATAATATATGTAAAGTTTCAACTAACCAGGAATATAAAACTGTCCATCTGGACCTTGGGCATACTGTACAATAGTGGCTCCTTGTGTTGTCGATGATGTTGTTGGACTTGCATTTGACATTGTAAACGTTTGTAAACCAGGAGACACTGATGTTTGTCCGTCTGGGTTTGTTGTTATCTGTATAGCTCCACCTGGCAAAACTTAAAAAAACAGGATGAAATTATATTTAAATACATACATCAGCAATAGATTTATTATGGTATTATGGGGTTAAGTTGTTTGTATGGTGTCAAAAAAAAAAAATTAAATTGTCTCTGAAACTTTAATTGTGAAAAATACATAAAAAATTTCATAAAAAATTTAGCCTGAGCAAAAAAAAAAAAAAACAACAGAATAGCATTGCAAATTTAATATGCTGCTATTGCCTAGTCAGTTAATGTACAACAAACAGTATTACAGTTAAATTCAAGATGATTGCACTGTTCCTAGAAAACACTAATTCGATAACAACATATCATTTATACCCACACAAGAATCAGTCTTCTTGAAAATGTGCCTGAACACACAAATGTTCAGAGCATACTTTTATGCCAAAAATCGGTTAAATCATAAGTTTTTCATATTGTCAGCAGTGGTTGTCAACTTTCATAATGTTAAATGTATAAGTGTATTGTTCATAAAGAATTTAATTTATCATTATAATTTTCATAAAGAATTTGATCTTGTAAATGTTTCCATTTCTACATCAAGGCTACACAATAATCAACAGTCTGGGGATATACTTTTATACAGTATGATTACCTTTTTGATACAATTGAGCAGTGTGATCATCTTGTTCATACATGTATGCAGTATGATTACCTTGTTGATACAACTGGGTGCTTGTCGTTAGATTTGTAGCACCATCCTGACTATCTCCGTCTTGACTTTGACTGCTGTTTGATTCCTCTTCTATTTTTGGCTGCACAGATGAAGACAGTTCATTCAAAATTTTTCTGCAAGTGAACAAACAAGTTAAGTATGTGACATGCAATATCAGAAAAGACATAAAAACAAAACAAAATCCACTAATATGTGCAAACAAATTGTTCCATGTCACTCACCAATCTAGTCATTTTTACTCTATCAGTTTTCATAGTGCAAAATATATATCAACGCACACAAGCTTTTTTTATTTTCAAGAAAAAACTGATTTGTTTAATTTGAAATCTATCATATAACCTTTAAAAAACTTAATGTACAAAACTTAGAATCTTACTGGGAGTTCAAGTAGCATGTAAAAGGAGGCACGAAGAACTATGACAACAGCTCTGTCAAGTTCCAAGATTTCCTTTCCTTTGATTTAAGAGGAAAACTATATAAATCCAACAAAATCTGTAACTGTTTTATACTTTATTATTTCCTCTGTACATGTAGTTATAAGTCATATAACTTATAGTGGTGTGATTATAGACATAACAAAGGAATACCCCCCCCCCTCCTTTTTGCTTCATGTCCAATTTTATCTCCCCTGAATAATACCGGACAGCGACAAAAATTCTTCATGCACATCTACATATAATGTACTTCCTTCATGTAAAGTTTCATTAAAATCTGTCAAAAGGTTTAGGAGGAGTTGCGCTTAAAAGGTCATGACTGAATACTTTATTTAAAAGTCTAAGTCCAATTATCTCCCCTGAACAATACCTGACAGTGTTAAAAATTCTTCATGCACATCTACATATGATGTACTTCCTTCATGTAAAGTTTCATCAAAATCTGTCAAGCGGTTTAAGAGGAGAAGCGCTTACAAGGGATGTGGACAGGCGGACAGACAGACAGGGCGATTCCTACATGTATATATAATTTGAACTGTTTGCTACACTGTTAAAAGATAATGCTGTTAAAACAACTCTTCTATTGAATCACATAAGAACAAAAAGTTGTACTTGATAAACAGAGTAGCTACTTATAATAAATATTTCCACGAGATTTAAATTCTGGATTTGTATAAATGCATGTACATTTACAATTGAAGGTAAATTAACACATAGTAAGATATGTACGAGAATGTATATGTATGTTTCAACATGGTTTAGTAGGAAGTCAAAGCTGCATTACAATACCTATATGATGGTCTTCTTGACAAAATTTCACGACGCTTTTTTCCTTCAGGGTCGTCTGACAAATCGTCATCCACTGCCGCTACCTGTTAAAAAGTTGTAAATTTATGCAATCATTTTTTTTTACCTATACATACAAAGTATGTTCATGTAAAGGTGGTCATCAACTACAACTGGACGCCATGATATAGCTGAAAAATTGCTGAAAGTGGCGTTAAACGCCATCAAACAAACAATAAACTACACAAATCATGCAAATGGCAGTGTTCAATCCAAATGACAAAAATTGTCACAAATAAAAATTTTGTTTTTTGTTCTTTTTCTGAAAGACAATTTATATCATTATTATTAGAAGTCAAATATTTTCAAACAAGGGTTTGTCAAATGGTCCTCAATGTTTGTTTGAATGCGATTTAATGCCACTGGCAGGAATTGTTCAGCTATAACATGGCATCTTGTTAATACTGGGGAAGAAACCTTACACAGAAAACTGATGGTCTTACTGCTGACTGGACTATTACAGACTGTACTTGTATAGTCTAATTCATTGGATTTTATTGGGGTAGCTTACCCTGACAACTGGAATTGTCTAAACATTACATGTAGGTCTAGCTTTATGTATGACTGACTGGATTAATTGTATTACAGACCATACTTGGGCCACACCAAATAAATTTCTTGTTCTACGGACCCGACCGCACATATTTTATCGAAATCGAAAAAATAATATTAAAAAAAAATTTCCGCTCCCCGCTCCGGGAAAGTCATCTGGAATTTTTTTTATTTTACTTTTGAAATCGTAATCTTGTGAACGCTTAATGTAACTGCCGTTTTATTGCATCACAAACAAACAAAAATATTGGTGTATTTGAAAAAGGAAAAGAAACAACCATACCGTTTTAGTTATGTGGATATTTGTCATAAAGGAAGGCATGGTTGTCCAAACACGGCGATTTATTTCAGTGGTGGTGCGTTGGCGCAGCTTTTTCAAAGATGTGTCAAAATCAACATTTCGACCTTAGGTTAGCGCCGACATAAACGTAAAACGAGGTTACAGGAACATTCAAATATAAAAAAATGTGAAATAAAGGTTCGTGAGTAATATTTGTATTTATAGAAGATAGGATGTTGGAGCAGGATTGCCAGATGGATGACCAAAAAACCTAATTCGACTGACACTTCGTAACTTTTGGTGCAATGAAGCACATTCGATTTTTGTTTATCTCCACCAAGATAAAACGAAATGACCACAGAAACTACAATGCTTATTAAATTTGTTCACATTGTTGCAAGGGTTGTGATATATCCAAAAAAAAAGAAAATGAAATTACTGGTAATGGTTGTTCAGTGTTATTTGAGGAAAAGTTAAAGTAATTTTTATTAAAGAGTCTGCATATAACTGTTTGAACTGGTTGTTGTCTTATTGTCATTTTTCATATATATATCTCTGTTTTCTAATGGCTTGCATGGGACTTGAATTTTTTCTCTCAAAAATTGGACATTGGACACAGTGTTTGAAATTTGGATTTGTTATTCACTTGCCCGAATCCTGATTTTTAACATTTCCTCCTTTATATTCAATATAAATTTTGTCAAAAATTCACTTGCCCGAAATGATTTTTACTGGCCAGGGGCTTGCGGACTTGTGCTAATTTCGAAGACTGTGGACACCATGTATCTATAATTTTGGATTGTCTTTGGTTGTTCAATCAAAAGGGAAAGTCTCAATGGGAATATTACAGCAAACACAATGAATTGGATATAACTTATTTTATGACATTTTAAAATTCATTCCTTTAGAAAGTTTATCAATAAATGATCTACAGTGTAGTCAGTTGTGCATTTTAAATAAGGTCTAAAAAATATATTTTTGCAAATGAAGATGTGACATGTATGCATTCTTTTGCTTCCATCTGTCTCTAATGCTTTGAAAGTCATATATATGTAGTATGTTGTATATGACCTACAATACTGAATTGTTTAAAATGTGCAATTGATTGTACATAAATTGAATGATGAACCCATAATTACAAAATATAATTCATTTATTCATTTAAATGCTTTGGTAAACTTCAGGTAAGCATAGTATGCCCAAATCTGAAAGAAAATCACAATGAAACTGAATTTTGTGAATATATACATTGATGAAAGTACATTTTCTTATTTAAAAAAAAATTAAATTAAAAAAAAGTTATCGCTCGCCTCGAATTTTTCTGTTCGCCTATGATTTTTTGAAAATCCAAATACAGTCAAACCTCGATAAGTCGAAGTTTGCAGGAACGTAAAAATATATCGAGTTATCCGAAGTTCGAGTCAACCGAGTTTGGGGTGTAAGATCATTTTTATTATATGATTTTTAAACAATCTAACGGTATTTATTTCATGTATATTGGTTTTGAACCTCGGCATCGCTTGTTTTGTCACGGTATTTGTAGCGTGCGATATATGAAGTATTTTATCCATTCAAATAAATCGACAATAATTAATAAATAGTGTAATAATATTTTATAAACTTTATTACAAAATCATGGAAAAACATTTCAAGAAAACACTTATCAACTTACAGTTCGAAAGAACTAATGAAACACTACATTTTGTTTTTTACGTAAGTGACAACACACAAGTCAACAAACATAACAAAATGAAAAGAAACGAAACTCGACCACATACATCATTGATCAGATCAAAAGAAATTTTCAATAATTCTCATTTTAAATTAAACATGACAAAATAATTCGGACAGTAATTAGCGGATCATCAATTAACCTTAATAATTCATGTCCTGCGCTTGGATTACCAATTCGTTTTATTAAATTGCCAATTCAAATTGTAATAGCCAATCAAAAAACCTGTTTACTCAATGACAGGTGTTTAAAATAAACAGACGCGTGTTTAGTAACGATACAAAATGCAAATGAAATTGTTAGTTTTGACATCGATACGGAGAGCAAAATTAACTTCGAGACAACGAGGTTAAAATTACACTAATTAATATTGTCCGGGCTGCAAAAATCCATCGAGTTAAGCGAAATATCGAAACAACCGAGATCGACACATCAGAGGAAGAAATGCATTGTTGATATGGGAAAAAAGCCGGGACTTAAAAATTGTATCGACATAACCGAGGTATCGAGTCAACCAAGTTCGAGACAACGAGGTTCGACTGTAATAATATTCAGGGCTCACGCTGGGTCAAAATTATAGGGAGAAGTCACTTCTCTTTTGGGTGGCTGACAGGGAGAAGTGAGGATAGAACAGGGAGAAGTGGGTGGAAAACAGGGAGAAGTTGCAGTATATGTCGCGAAAGCGTCCTGTTTTCCTTCTTTTTTTTTTAAATTAGTGTTGGCATTTGCATTTTTATTATGTTTTTTTTAGCAGTTTAATTTATTGAGGATAAAGTATCAAAGATTTTATTAACTATTCAGTATACTTATTTCACACATTTTCAAAAATACATGTATTAAACATAACAATAAAAAAAGAATCAACTGTCACAAAACTGTTCATTAAAATAAATGTTTCTTTGTCATTGATACACAATTTGATTGATTTATAATGAAGTACTATTAGAACAGAAGAAGAAAATAATATATTATTTAAAATTGTAAAATTCACTATTAAAAGTATTTAAACATATTTAACTTAAATTTGTTTTAAGTAACTGCCAAAATACTATTTTTACTACGTGTCGATCATTGCATAACTCATTTCACCACTATCAGCGAAGTATATTTGCAATCTCCGGCACCAAATTCATATCCGGTCCGGAAATTTTCACAAATTCTTGTGCTCTGAACTGGTTTTCGGTTATATTGTAAACCTACGCTTTATATTCCAAATAAAAGTGAAAAGGGTACCAGTTCAACTTTGGCGCGTAAACATAATAAACATGACGCGGTATCAAAAATATGAAGATTTCTTACCAAAAGGGGAATACAATTTGAAAGGCGACATTAGGCGATTCTACAAACTGAAAGGGCGACTTCACTTCGCTTTTGAAGATGATCGACGGCGAAGTGAGACCACGATAAGGCGACTTCTTCGCCCGAGTCGCCCTCCAACGCAAGCCCTGAATATTAAATTATTATTTCGCTCGCTCGCCCCGTTTTAAAATGACAAAAATCCGAAGAACAAGAAATTAAATTGGTGTGGCCTTGCATACCCAAATTCACTGGTTTTCATTGGGGTAGCTTACCCTGACAACTTGAATGGTCTGTAGGTTTTGTCCAGCTGTATGTATGACTGACTGGATTAAATTAATTGTATTACAGACTGTACTTGTATAGTCTAATTTATTGGATTTTATTGGGGTAGCTTACCCTGACAACTTGAATGGTCTGCACGTTAGGTCACGCTGTAAGTATGATTGACTGGATAAATTGTATTCCATTTACAGACCGTACTTGCATACACAAATTCACTGGTTTTTATTGGGGTAGCTTACCCTGACAACTTGAATGGTCTGCACGTTAGGTCCAGCTGTATGTATAACTGACGGCTGACTGGACTGTATTACAGACTGTACTTGTATAGGCTGATTCATTGACATTTGAACAACAGATAACCCTTGTGATGACTCTAAATCGATATGTGACGCATGAACCTCTGTCATGATCTACACTTCCTGAAAAAAATTGAAAACCGACATGATTAACTGCATTATTTAAATTTAAACAAATTTCACGTTCACATTTTTGTTCTCTCAGCATGCCCTTTTCTATACTAGTACTACAGTAAATTTAACGAAAAAAGTTAAGTGAACTTAGGCCAAAAAAAAAAGTGTGTTTCCGGTTACCCGACCCTACCTATTTTTTTGAAGCCGACCCTAAAGTTTTTTTAGCGTTTTTAACGGAGGTTACTTCGAACCGGAAAACACCCGGTATTGTTCCGGGTTTAGTTCTATTTTCATACTTCCGCCCCAACATGGCGGCAAAATGTAAACATATAAACGCTTGTAACGATATTGATAGCTCATTCAATGACTGTATTAGTGTATACTTTTAAAGGCTTTATAGTAAATTCTTGAAACTTACAAGCTTTACACCTACAAAGTTATAAAAGATAAAGGTAAACATTAAAAAACTAATTTAACAAACACGATTCCCAAAAACCAAAAAAAAAAATCAAAAAATCGACCTACCTACCTATTTTATAAATCTATGTAACCGGAAACACACATATTTTTTTGTTTGGCCTTATAATCTCTAGGTCCGATATGTCATGGTGAATGTGCTTGCACGTAAATAACAAAGTTCAGCAATTTTGCTAATTAAATCTATACTAGTAAAAGTCACTGGGTCTGTGCTGCATTTGTTTGCCCGACAATGAAAATTGTTTACTGTGTTTGGTGGCGTTTATGATGCAAAAAATCACATTTTGAAATCAACAATTATTTTCCACATCTAATCTGTGTGCTGAAATGGGTTGAATTTTATATTTTTGATAAGACAATTTTCCATAGTAGAATTTGACCTAAAATTAGAACTAAAGTGTACGTGTAAGTTAGGAACTTAGGAATAATCAATTGTTGTCTATTCCAAATCCTTCTGGTAATGTTGTCTGCAGTTAAGGCAGGAAAACTTGAGCGGTTTGTACAAATACCATTGAATGTCACAAAAGCAGACTTGCTTTTGTAAACAACACAAGGTTCGGTTAGAAACAAAAATGGCTGACTAGACTTACTATGTAAAATTTATGTAGTAAAAGTTGTGACGATTTGGGGCTTGAAAACAATGGCATAATATAAAATATGGTCAGCAAAAAACTGAGTGCCAGAGGGGTGTTATTTTATTATAGAGTAGGAAAATGTATGAAAATATTATACCCTGTAACCCAGTCTTCACGAAATCTTCCCAAAGAATGGTGGACATTCGGTCCACCAACTTCCCCAGAAATGCTGGACTGAAGTAACTTTTGTCGGACCAAATTTGTCGATGTTGCCATTGTTTACATTTAACTAGCTACCTTATATGCATATACAGACATATATCATACATAAAAGTTATTGTAAACATCATACTATTCATAACTGTTACAAACAAGCTGTGTATATCTGGACAAAATTCAAAAGAATATAAATAAAATAACATTTTATTATACACAGAAATAATTCACAAAGCTGAAAGCAACTGCTTCATGGGAAACCCATCTATAGAAATTATCATGAGTTAATTGATAACCATTTATTGTTGTTATTCCTTCAATTTCAGAATACTAGTATATATTTTAAATATTATCAAATCCAATGATTAAAATAAAATATGTTTTAAACGAACATTTGAGTTTCAACCCCATTTTAAAGTGTTTGTTTATCAAAGAGTTACGATTTTTCATTAAAGGCCGCTGTAGTCTACTTTTTTCTCATATCTCGCTGTTGGTAATTAGACGTATCCCGGATATAAACAAATGCCCTTGGTCGGACGGGAATATCGGAACACAGATGTCACTTGTAAGCTTGTTTAATCAAGCTATAAAACAGCTGGGGTTCTACCTTAAATTAGAATCAGGTAAATGGGGGTAATAAACGGTAATAAACATTGGTTATTTAATTTACAATCATGTTTACACAGCAGGGAGTTTTAATAACATCCTCACTCAGATTTTGACACCTGTCATCAACATGAAGCGGTAAAATTTTTCAAAGACAAGTGTCCATTTCAAAAGTTTTCAACAGGATAAACTGTGGGTGTAGCCGCAGTTTTTAGTACCAGAAGTAGACACTTGGTGGCGTTTTTTAAATTGGAAAGTCGTCAATTAAATGAACATTGCCTTTTCATTATAGAAATGTTAATTCATAAATTTTTATGAAATTTTAATTTGCTTATGGTTGTGTAATTATATATATATATATCAATATGCACAGGGGTGCAAAAGCCGAGTTGACATATTTTATTAACCAAAACTTTCCTTGTCTTCATTTTAAGATTTAACATAATTGGTTATTACAGCCATTACATGTAAACTGAAGACAAAGTGAGAAAGGGTTTCAGCAGGAAAAATGTAAGCTTTATGAACGATTTTTCAAAGTTGTATAAAATAAATTCAACATGTATAAAATTAACATTGATAGTTCGATGGTCTGAGTAATCATACACGCAGAAAACTTATGTCACAATTATAATTACTATAATAGTACTTTTTTATTTTGTAATAAAATGCATTAAAGTCAGCTGCAACTGCATTAAATACACAAGGAAATACAATATTTAAGATCAACAAATGGACAGGTCAAAAATGTGAATAAACTGACCTGGATTTTTATCAAAATTCAAGAATGAAAAAAAAAATCTGATGTCAGTACTGGTTACGTACTAGTTCTCGCCACCTTATCTTTTGGCAGTTTTTTGTGAAGATAGGGAATCTATTAAATGAAGCCTTTGCCATCGATTTTAATGTAAAATAATGACAAAGTCACCTAAAGCTAAATGGCGAGAATTGCTTCTGTCATTTTAATGAGGAGGACTACTCTCTGACCAGTAGGCTTTGTACATGTTGTATGAAACAATGTGTCTAAATTTACAACCATGTTATAATCTTCTGCTTAAATTATTTCAATACTCGTCTATAAATTCATAGGCATCAATCCATCATTTCCTTATATTTGGTAATATTAATGTGCAATTATGAGGCTTATTCTTATAATTTTGTTTGTGAATAAATTTTTTGTATTTATGTTTTTTTAGCAGATGGTAAATTAAAATGGCCGCAACTTTCATTCGCGAGCTCGAAGTTGGACTGAGATGACTAAAACTGACCCATGGTGTGGTTGTGATTCTATTTTTAATGTCTAAACATCCAATTTCCCGTAATGGGACTATCAACAAACAGTTCTTCCGGTTAATCCACTGAGTCAGCTGTTGTTGATCTCACAAAGTTCATTTTGGCTATCTCGATCAATTCAAAAATCGTTTTTTAATCTTTCTACACGCTGTCCTTCTTTTACGAAATATACATCTTGGTTCTTATCAGGCTTGTTTGTATTGTTTCGTCAGTGGAGTACTTACTTGTTACGTACTTTTCGTCACCAATTTTGCAGTAATCGGAGTGGATAAATTTGCAGAATACGTAGTCGCCACGTCAAAATCTGGCTGCAGCGTCACAATCAGGAACAACAAAACTGCTGATTATGATATTCATACGCACGGGTTTCCTGATTGACGAGATTTGATTGGTCATCGATTACCATATGACGTCATATTGTCCAAATATAGAAATGCACTACTTTCTTATCATTGTTTTGAAATTTGCTAAATAATAAATCGGTAACATTTTGGTAAAAAACAATCATACTGCCGTTAGTTTTTATAAATACGTAGAAAAATATTACTTCATAAATAAAATTAAAGCACATTCAAAGGGTTATTAAAGACTTACTTCTATCGCGCATAATTTTTAATGAGTAGTTCGGGAAATAGCACTGACAGTACTGCGAACGAAGTTTTCTGGAAACAAAAATAAATAAATAAATAAATAAATAAATAGATAAATAGATAAATAAATAAATAAATAAATAAATAAATAAATAAATAAATAAATAAATAAATAAATAAATAAATAAATAATAAATAAATAAATAAATAAATAAATAAATAAATAAATAAATAAATAAATAAATAAATAAATAAATAAATAAAAGAAAACGGAGGATATGTAAGAAGAAAACTGCAAAAACTGTTTGGTTGTTTGAATGACTGAAATCAACGAATTAACCAAAACAAATTAAAAGAATTCACCAAAAACAAATTAAAAGAAAAAAATGTTAAAATTTGTGTAGTCATTACAATGATATTTCAGGACTATTCAAAATCATGATGCTACGACGATCTTCAATGAAAGTGAGAGCTATTCATGATGGAACTAAATCATATATGAACTCAAAACTTACCTCCTGTAGTATTTCATGGTTTCACAACTCAATTAAACAAACCCTGTTAGATCTTTTTATAAACAGCACTTGCTTTGCTATGTTCAAAAATGTAATTTTGTGTCAAATGCAGGACATAGGAGATACATTTCATTACCTATGAACTTAGTGAAGACAGATATGTTAAAAAATATAAGCCTAAAATATAAAATTTATGAAATTGATGAATAGTTAACATTGCATGAACAGATCTTTATCAAGCTATGTTAATTTATTCGAACTATAAACAAAAAGAATCTCATGGTAGATTGGAATTTCTTCTTATTATTTTTTTTTTACGTTCTAAAAGTGTGTCGCTATTCAGATTATATTAATTATAGTATTCCGTTTTTTATTCTTTTTTTTTGGATACAATATCATATATGTCGTACTTTAGTAATAATTTCTCTGTAACACATGTGCACAAAACCGATAGAAAAAAACACCATATCGCTCCATCGCTTCGATTGTTTCTTTTAATAAGATTAAAACGTCATCTTGAATTTTCAGATATATAAACATGATAAAAGGCGTTTAACTGTTATGTACAAAGAAAGACAGAATACCAGAAAAAACTGACACTCTATTCCAATAAGGTTCGAGTCGAGCACACCCTACCTGCAGTAAGACTCGTACACGCAGACGCATGTATAATTATCAATTGTACATGACTATCTTAACCACTCGGCCACCAAGACAGTGCATATGCATATCTTTTTGAAATTTAGTTAAGCATTACAAATTTTAGATGTTTTATCGTTTGGAGTATTAAGTTAAAAACGTTTTATATGATGACTATAGAATTCTATATAAAATTATATAAATTAACGCCAATTTGTCGCAGTATGGCTGGCAACATGGCTTCAAGATTGCAATTAGAGAACATTACTTTATTCAGGTAGGGGTGCAACCGACAAGAAAAATCCACGAAAAATCGAATCGTATAGCGGCCGTTAATCTTATTTATTTACGCGATTAAATTCAGTGTTACTCCCCTTTTTATATGGACGAGCTTTCCCACGATCACACACAGTACTTCACCGGTAATACCTCTTTAAAAAAATTAATAAGGTTTGTAATTTAATTGTTCAATAAAAATGCACGTCAAAGGAGCTTCTGTTGGGGGATGCTTCAAAATAAGCCAACAGCCTAAGGATTCGGTTCGGTTCATATCAACATGGACTAGTTCTTTGCAAAGGCGTAGCATTGCATTTGATATTGGTACGCGGAATGCTAATCTGGGTGCCGTTTCATAAAGCGATCGCTAATTAACGTGCTCGTTATCCCATGCAATTTAAATGGGATAACGTGCACGTTAAGCTAACGATCGCTTTATGAAACGGCACCCAGGATCGCATAGCGATCTTGTCCACCTCACAGAGTTGGCTTTACGGCAGGGGCTTCTGGGGGCCGCTTAAGACCCCCGAAAACTCTGGGGGTAAATGGTGCAAAATCCTGCATTCTGGCGATTTCCAAACATTTAATCTCGGGTCTTAAAAGATAGGTTTCGTGAGCAATATTTTATTTTTTTTATTATTTCTGAAAATTATTGGTACGGCATGCCGTACCTGCAAAATTTATTGGTACGGCGGAAGCTTACCTGCCGTACCGGCTGTTTTGGCAGTACATAATTCGGCCCACTACATAATTAACCATAACTCATCTTAAGCACATATTGCAGGTCTTCTAGTTCTAAATTATTCAGCTAAGCACAGCAATTAGAGTTTTTCATTTCGGGGGTTTTCTTTGAGAACCTAGGCTTCCTCCCCCCCCCCAAAAAAAAAACAAAAAAAAACAAAAACTGGGCGCGATGATATAGCTGAAAAAGTGGGAAAATGACTGAAAACTGAGTCAAAGCAACATTCAATCAAACAATCAAAATTACATAGTGCTCTCAACTGAAGAAAGGGGGTGGGGGGGGGGGGAAGTAGTTTTCTGTTAACGTGTTTTGGGAATTTTTGCAAGTCTGTTAACTCTTTTTTTTAATAACGCAACTGTTAACTGTTTTTTAAGCATTATCGGTTATCTTTTTTTCTTAAAAAAAATGACATTGCTGTTAATTGTTATAATGGAAATAAAACCCCGTTTGCTGTTAATAATCAGAACACTGTTAACTGGTTTAAAGATTTTTTTCTCTGTTATTTGTTAATTCATTTTATTAACCACATTTTTATGTAGTATAGACTTCATATTAAAGGAGGTATATACAAAAGATCCCATACAAGATACCATAGAACATACAAGATACCATAGAACATACAAGATACCATAGAACATACAAGATACCATAGAACATACAAGATACCATAGAACATACAAGATACCATAGAACATACAAGATACCATAGAACATACAAGATACCATAGAACATACAAGATACCATAGAACATACAAGATACCATAGAACATACAAGATACCATAGAACATACAAGATACCATAGAACATACAAGATACCATAGAACATACAAGATACCATAGAACATACAAGATACCATAGAACATACAAGATACCATAGAACATACAAGATACCATAGAACATACAAGATACCATAGAACATACAAGATACCATAGAACATACAAGATACCATAGAACATACAAGATACCATAGAACATACAAGATACCATAGAACATACAAGATACCATAGAACATACAAGATACCATAGAACATACAAGATACCATAGAACAAACAAGATACCATAGAACATACAAGATACCATAGAACATACAAGATACCATAGAACATACAAGATACCATAGAACATACAAGATACCATAGAACATACAAGATACCATAGAACATACAAGATACCATAGAACATACAAGATACCATAGAACATACAAGATACCATAGAACATACAAGATACCATAGAACATACAAGATACCATAGAACATACAAGATACCATAGAACATACAAGATACCATAGAACATACAAGATACCATGGAAACACTGTCGTGATTAATTTATGCATTTTCTCGCCGTATTACCCTTCAATCAGATTCTGCTGTTCTGTTTTTTTATTTTTGACGCACTGTTATCTGTTTTCTCATGTAAATTGCTGTATCTATTATACTGTTATCTGTTTTGGGAAAAAGAAAAAAATGTTAGCCTGTTAATGGACCCCCTCTATCTCTTCCCCCCTCAACGGAAGGCGCCATTACGCTCTCAACCAAAGACACCATAAGAACCTTAACGTAAGACACCATAACGCCCTCAACAGAAGACACAGTAACATCCTTAACGAAAGACACCATAACACCCCAACTGAAGACAACATAAAACTTTTAACCAAAGACAAATAACACTCGACCCGACACCATATCGCCCTCAGCCATATATACCACAACAACGTCCGCCGGAGACACTATAAAGCACTCAACCAAAGACACCTATCACGCCCACAAATCAGGACACCATAACCCCTCAACCGAATAAATATATGAAGGACCCCAACCAAAGACCACATAGTGCCTTCAGCTGACGACACAATAGCACTCTCGACCAGTCACCGTAACCTCCTCAAACAAAGACACCATAACTCCCTTAGCCAAGGACATCATAATGCCTTCAGTCAAAAACAAAATAGTGCATTTAACCAAAGACACCATGACACCCTCAATCAAAGGATGTATGTCAGAAACACAATTAATAACGCCCACGAGGTTCTCAGTCAAAAACACCATAACTCTCTCAACCAATGACACTATAAAGTCGTCAGTCAAAGACACAATAACGCCCTAAGCCAAATACATTGTAAGGCCCTCAGTCAAAGACACAATAGCGACCTCAACAAAGACAGCATAAGGCCCCCACTCAATACACCTTAACGCTATCAACCAGACATCAAGACGTCCATTCAACGACAACATGACAACTTCAACCAAAGACACCATATCGCCATCAGAAAAAGACACCACAACGCCCTCAACCAAAGACAAATTAGCAAACTCAAAAAAGACACTACAACACCCTCGACAGGACTTATTAATGCTCTCATCCAAAGACACAGAAACGCTCTTAATCAATAATACAATAACACCCTCACAGAAACTGCTGGTTAGATTATTGGATATAGACGACTTTGGGTCGGTTTACGTCAAAACAAAAACCGCGATTTGTATATGTACAGCACCCAAAGTCGTCTATATCCAATAATTTAATCAGCCATTGAGGTGAGGGTGTTATTTTGTTATTGATTAAGGGCGTTACCGTGTCTTTGGTTCAATATTATGAAAAGAAATAACAAAACCAATATTTAACAAGTAGTCAAATAATATTTGCAATTCACAATATATAGTGTTGAACCCCGATTAGAAGAACAAAATGAATTTATATAATAATGAATATAAACGTAAGACATCCAAAACGGATAGTGTATCAACAGCATGATAACCTTGAGTCTTTTCTGTCGGAAAAAAATATAGTAAGATTAAACATTAAATGCATTAACTACAGTTCCAATATGACGTCCTGCTTTCGCTATGTAAACAAAGCCGTGGTAAAATTCCAATAAATTTAGTTAATTTTGGTTGCAGTCGTTTAAATTCTATGTTAGAAACTCATTTTTTTTAAACCATAATCATCGTTACTGTTAAAAAAGTTGTTATTTTAAGTCTGAATTCTGCCATTTGCATGATTCAACATTCGGCCATTAAATTATGTTTCAACCACTCTACATTATGACACACGGGAGGTACGTGTAACAACCATTTACTAGCGCACATTTATATGCCGCTTCACTGTACAGATTATCTTATTTGTCATAATCTGAATCGAAATAAATTCATGAATACCATACTTTATTGTCGTTTTAACATGGGTGGGCATTATATTCATATCGCTCGGGGCAAAATATTCAAGAATATAATGCCCACCTATGTTAAAACGAAAATAAAGTATGGTATCCATGAATTATTTCTTAATTATATCTACATATCTGCAAATCAAGTAGCGGGTTATATATATCTTTATTCTCATAAACCAAATAGGTACAGAAAAATACAAAAATGCATAATATAAAGTATAATTTAGTAACAATAGAGTAATACTAACTTACATAGCTATAATATAGAATAATATGGAGGTACACATGGAATGGAGATTTAGTACAATCGTGTCTTAAAAGCTTAAACAGGTTTGAAGTATACAAGTCTACCCAGGAGATTCTAGTTTTGTGTGAATAATTCGTATAAATTTGCAAATATTGATTAAATCTGGTAGATGTTTACAGTTCATTAATTCATTAAATTTAATAATATTTGGATTAGTATAATATCTAGATTTAATGTATAGTTTTCTTTCATCATTAAGTGATGAACAGGTCAAAATATAATGGTATTCGTCACCTATAACCTGTGACTGGCAAATACTACATTTTCTATTTTCTCTAGGTATATTTTGCCACCTACCAGATTCAATTGGCAATTTGTGATTCATTGTTCTGAATCTAAAAAAATGTAACAGCATTCAAAATGTCAAAATAGTTTTCGAACTCAAGTTTGTCTTTATAAATTTTATAATTGATTGCTTTCGGTGAATTCTGTACGTTGGACAACCACTGCTGTTTAAAATGGTCAAGCAGTGTTTGTTTTATAGAACCATATAACCATGACGTGCTACGAAAGTTTTGTGTTATCCATACATTTGATTTACCACAGTCGTCAAAAATAGACTTAATGTATTTCAACCATGTGAAATTGTCATCATTCTTATGTGCTAATCTGTACAAAATCAATGGTAGTTTATTTTCCTTCCCGTGATTAAGTTCGAGTCTAACTGCGGGCAGGGTGTACTCGATTCCAATCTTAATAGACAATTAAGGATTGCCAGTTTTCCTGCCGCAGGTCGGGGGTTTTCTCCGGGTACTCCGGCTTCCTCCTCCAAAAAGAATTGGACGCAATGAAAACGCTGTAGAGTGCTGAAAGTGGCGTTAAACATCAACCAAACAAACAAACAAATTAATTAAACTCGGGTACCACGATATTCTTATGATCAACCTGTCATCATATTTCCATACGACATCAGTTGCATCCAAAATGTTTAACTTCAAACGAATATTACAGAAAGTTAGGGTTTGAAGACCCTATTATACTGTGATTCTACAACAGCCCCATTTCTATATAATCCTTCTAGCCATGTTGTTATCAGAGTCATTTCATAGTATCCAACTAAATGCACTTGCAGCGTTTTCATGTCTTAAATCTTTCAAAAGTCATTGCGCATAATATTTATTTAAAAAGAAACAGCACGTCTGTGATTCATGAGCCAATATTTAAACGAACACTGAACATATCTCGGCAATATTGCGTGCAACGTCGCATGTGTCTCCAACTGTACTGGGTCGTTGCGTTAGATTGTTTTGTTCTAAAGTTCCTGCTTGCTTAGACACAAGTTATCTGCGGGTATTCATTGTTCCCCACTTTAAAAAAAAACAAAACAAAACGACTGTTAAGTACTTTAACTTTGTCTACTAATATAAATGTTGTCTTATATAAATCTCACAGCTGATGATAATTTGTCAACAACTATTCACAAAAAGATAGAAAAAGATACATTGGAGAATTAGATGGTCAATGTCGAGCCAGGGGCCTCGGTAGCCGAGTGATCAAGGTAGTTCGTCTACTATTGATCAAGTGGTCTGTCAACACTGAGATTGCGGGTTCGATTCTCACTGCAGGCAGGGTGTACTCGACTCCAATCTTAATTGTAAAGGATTGCCAGTTTTCCTACCGCAGATCGGGGGTTCTCTCCGGGTACTCCGGCTCCCCCCCCCAATAAAAACTGGACGCCATGAAATAGCTGAAATATTGCTGAAAGTGGCGTTAAAACACCATTCAAACAAACAAAAAATCAATGTGGAGCCATTTTCATTGGAAGAAGAAGAAGAAACTACACGGTAGATGATAGATAATTATAATACAATTCTACAATATCCCTACAAATAGTACGTACAGATTTTTGCGTTTTGTTAATGTAAATAATCTGTTGATTGCTAGGATTCAATATTTGAAAGTCAAAACAAACAATGTCTCGTGTTTGTAACAAAAATATATTGGATATAGCTTTGGATACTATTATAGTATTATTTTCATCAACGAGTTCTGAAAATAAGCAATTTAGTTATAATATCTGGTCATCAATAGTTTTTTGAGGCTGTATATTAACAGAACAAATAAGGGAGAAACACCAATTACTTTAATTTGAAACTAATTACAAAGTATCAATTCCTTATAATTCAGTTTTTTGTCAATGCAATGGGAAATTCTTATTGAATGAAAAATAGGAGAACTATTGATTAACCCTATTATTTTCTTCAAGCTCTTCAGATACAGTCGATGAATGTAGACATTAGATTATTTATCTAACCATTTAAAAAATTTCTATTGGTGTTTGCAACACATTTCTGGCATAACATCTTAACAATCAGTAGAAATTAAATAGTAGAAATAATACTCAGTTACACTGGTGACTGCTGATTGGAGATACAACACTTTATTGGAGAAACGCGATGATTTGTCTCAGGGTTCTCCTGTGTCTTATGTGGAGCATATGCACTGTAGATGGAGCCACGTTTTCAGAAATGTTGTCGTTGTATAATACTTTGACTAATGGAGTCAACAAAAATTTACGACCGAACACAAATTATGATCAAGCAACTAATATTTCTATCGGGTTTACAATATTAAATTTACAAGATATCGATGAGGTGAACGGCGTGATGTCGGTTGCTGGATATTTTACAGTTAGCTGGAAAGATGAAAATTTGGTATGGCCGCCAAGCTCCTACAATAATATAAAGTCTATCACTCTCCCATATGACGTCATCTGGAGACCACCTTTAATGAATGCCAATACAGCAAAAGAATTTAAAACTTTTGGATTAGAAGATACGTTTCTCCAATTAAATTACGATGGAGAAGTCACGTGGCTTCCCGGTGAAAATCTTAACTTTTTGTGTGACATTGATACAACATATTTTCCATTTGATACACAAAAATGTGAGTTTATAATTAAAGTATGGGGATTTCCAGATGAAGAAATAGTTATTACACCAATACATTCGACAATGAACACCGACATGTACCAATCTAACAGTGAATGGGACTTGACTCAAACCCTTATTTATTTGGATAAAACGCAGATACCAAAAGTCAGATTTAAACTGTTTTATAAACGACGTCCTCTATTTCTATTAACGACTCTTGTTATTCCATCTATTTTTCTGGCATTACTTAACATCTGTGTTTTCCTTCTTCCCCAGGATACTGGAGAACGGATTGGATTTTCCATTACTCTACTGCTTGCCGTGGTGGTTTTTATGACGATTGCGCAGGGTTTACTTCCGGCAACGGCCGTTCCACGACTCTCGGCCATTTGTACTATACTTCTGATCGACATGGTTATGAGTGGAATGACAGTTGCTTCTGTCATTGTGAGTGCTTGGTTTTACTACAGATCGGAAAGTGAACTGATTCCAAACTGGATTCAAACAATCGTTCACCTAAAGATCTGTAAAGATAAATCATCGAACGAAATATCTGATGCCAATATTGGACAAAAAGAAAAGTTATCACAAGCATGGATTGAATTGGAAAAGGAAAATAAAGTTACTTGGCAAACGGTAGCCAGTTTTTGGGATTCAATGTCATTTATATTTTACATTGTATGTTTCATTGTTGGTAATTTGGCATTCATTTTAGATATTGTGACTGGGGCATAAACCATGTAAGGACACAGCGTATAATATATCTGATTGTGTGTAGTGTAATATAATCAAATCCATATTATTTTGTTTGTTTGTGCGAATTTGAGTTTCCACGACTCTCAGCAAACGCCATATGTTATGTTTTATGGGGCGAGGAAGCCTGCGCTTGGTAGACAAGTCCTTCGGCATGAAAACCTACCGTTTCTCAATTCATTTCGGACCACTTTCCCTTCGAAAGTTCAACCTCATTGTTGACACGAAGGTGATTAATATTAAATGACTAAATTAACAACGCGGTCTCCTTAGTAACTTTTATGTGTTAATGCTTAACATACGGACTGTCGTACAGTTGAAAGACCTCAGTTGGTTGTGCATTATACAGTTTATTTGTAAGAGCCGTAGATATAGGAAGTAATACGAGGCTTTGCATGGTTTTTATTCTGCAACCAGAACATGCATTTTATACCAATAAAAACATGAAAAAGTGCACTTCTATCCGATTTTTGAGTTGCAATTCTGGCGCGTATTCAAGTAATAGCCTGACGCCACAAACAAATATCGTATTCGACAACATGCCGTAAAAAAGAAAAATACTAAATATCGTTAGAAGTAAAGACATCGGTATAAAGAGCTGACGTGATCATTTACAAATAAAGCTCTGCTTTTTTTGAAGGGTGGTTTTTGTATAGTTTAAGCGGTAGTTGCAGACTTAAATGTTTTATCTGCATAATATGTCACACGTTATATGTTGCAATAATATTCTATGTAAACATTCTTCAACGCACATTACACAGTTGTAATGTAAATAACATAAAAACCCAAGAAACAGCCGTTGTATTTATTTATCACAAAATAATGATCGTCTTGTTGTTGTTTGATTATTGTCGAATTGTTAAACTTTTCAGTCACATTCACTTATTGTTAACATAATCAAACATGGAAGACGTTTATAACTTTCGGTGATCGATATTAAAACATTAGATTAACTCAAATTAGTACTTTTAAATATTTGCCAAAGTACAAAAAATCATTCAAGTAAAGACTTCCTGTTGGTATCTATTCTTTGTTTAAGGGTCTAGTGCTTTTTCACAATATTTTGATATAATTTACTTAATTTACGCATTATGTCTGTTCATTGTGTGATGGTTTTGTTGATTCAATATTATTTATTATTGATATACAACCATTACAGTTGAATGTTATAATTTTGAGTAATCACGTATTATTTTTAAAATTGCTAAATGTACTATCAATGTACTGTAACAAGTATAATTTTCTTTTTGTGTAAATAGACGTTTTTAATATATATATTGACTTTGTTAATCACCCGTAGAAGAATTTCACGGTGTAACTTTTGCCCTTTTTTTCACGCACTCAAGCATTCAAAACAGATAACTTTTACATATTATTTTGCGACATGTATGTAGATGGAATGTGATACGACCGACATATCCTTATATATATATATTGTGGTTAAAATATAAACATTGTACAAATACGAAATTATTTTCAACAATATTTTATATGTTTATGGTGTTTATCAAATACTTATATTTCTGAACTTATTTTTTTACTTTAATCCCTAATGAACGAATCATGAAAATGTGACAGAAAAAACCACAAATGATCGTAAAGAAGCAAAAAACTGTGTCACCAAGCGGAACTTTGAACAGTTGCAACTGTAAATACTTAATACATTTTTGTAAACTTCCATATATTAATAAACACTGTTCTCAAGATATTTAGTTAATGTTTTTTATCTACATCTATATAAAATATGTGTCAGATGAACTGATTAATAATTTATTAATAATGTGTCTAACTTTATTTATTAATAATGTGTCTAACTTTTCTAAGTGCTAATCGCTATCGACAACGGTAAAAATTTCCACTATGTTGATACAACCTCAGTCTTGCACTTTGCTCATCAATCAGTTCGTTATAATTATTGTTTACTCTCATTCTAATACAGCACCGTGCCAAAAGTGAGTCACATTTTTCAAATATGGCTGCTATTGACAACAATGTACACTTGTAAAAGATAAAGTTGTACTTACCAATTCAGACACAATTACTGATAATATTTGGTTATACACCCCTTTCTGCCTACAACCTCTCTGCATCTCTGTGGACGGCTATTATAAAGTCTTTGAATATATATTAAAGGCACTTTGTTTCACAGAGAATGAAGTTCCAGCTCAAGAACGGCTTTGGTTTTGACATGAATAAGTCTAGCTTTCAGTTTATTTTTTATCAGCAGCCAAATATTTTCGATTGGGTTTAAATCCGGACTTTGTGCTGGCCATTGTAACACAGTTAGGTTATTGTTTCCACTGTTCATACAGTCGAGATTTATGGCAAGGTGCATTGTCTTCCGTAAAGTAGTAAGGGTTTTCTCCAGAGTGTTTAGCAATTACTGGCCACAAGTTATTTTCTAGTGTGTCAATATATTTTTCAGAGTTCAAATTACCATTTACCAAAGTCCCAACACCATCATAGGTTATAAATCCCCAGACCATCAGTTTAATAGTTGACTGAGCTGCTATGCTAACGTATCCAAGGCATTCAGGTCTCAAACGTTCTGCAGTTTTTCTCCACACTTTAACTTCTCCACCGGGTTTGATAATCACCATCATTTCATTACTAAAGATTACGCTTTTCCAATAGTTGTTATCAGTTTTAAATGTCATATCCATACATCATGCAAGACGCTTTTTACGGTAAGTTTCCCATATTCCCATGCGTTTTTGAACAGTGCATCGTTTATATCCCAATTTGTGCACATTTCACTAATCAGTCCGCCTAGAAACTTTAACAGGAGTAACGTGGTTGAACTGGCTTGAAATGTCACCTAAATGTCTACGGTTAACTTTCACCAACCTCTGAAGATGACGCTGCACCGTGCTCCTAATATTTTTGGTCTGCAACTTCTCGGTTTGTTGTCAAAGTTTTAAGGACTGTCGTAGCAATGAACACTTTTACTTACTGTTGAGCGGTTCAATTTAAGCATTTTACTGATTTCTGTACCTCGATGTGCGATTTGTTTAAGTTTTATGTTTTTCCGAGTTCCTAGTGACAATTCTTTCCCGTACTTGGCCATTTTATTTTCGCTTTTGTGTTTGTTTACATCAGCAGCAGACGACCTTGAAACTTCCGGTTCACAGAAGTTAATTCACTGTCAGTCACTGTATAATCGAAAAGTTATTTTTTATTTGACGTTCACTAGAAAAAACGTCGCCGATTTCAAAGGTAAGAAAAATAATTTTAGCAGCCATATTGTTTTGGGACTCACTTTTTTCCACGGTGCTGCAGGTTTCAACTTTACTCATTTTTAAAAAGAATACTAGAAAGACGGTTTTTTTAACCTGCGGTATTAATTCTGGTGGTTACTTTTATGATAGTAATATAACCGTCATTATAACTTTTATTTTATTAATCACAGTTATAAGGAACACAACTGTATGTTAATATGACAGGATTTCCACCAGACATGTCTTGTAGGTCCTACGAATTTTGTTTTCACTGTGATCAGGACTAATATGACATTAAAAAAGAACAAAGGTTGTTACGCTTTCAATGTTTACACATTTACCTCGTAATAAATGCCTTCACATTAAAAGTTGTCAGTTGGGTAGGCGTACGTTTGTTTTGTACCCATCACGCGTTTCCTTGCCCCGGACATAAATTTTTACATGTAAAGGAGGACCGTATCCGGTACAAATTTGCAGAATATTTTGCATATGCAGCATGAACTGCATGTAACCTTATATGGGTTAATACTGCGCTATTTCTGTGTTTTGTGCTTAAAAATGGGGGTCTATAATTTTAGTAGTATAGATGTGTAAAGTATTCCAAGTTTCTTTATCATTCACGGATCGTTGCATATTACTGGGGTAAATATTTCTCTTAGGTTACAAACACTGTTAAAGAGCGTCAGCGTGTTGGAAGGGCATCGCGTGTCCCAGTGGATAAGGATTATTGATAATGTGACTGTCAACACTGCAGCCAAGGGGTGCTAGACTCTAATCTGAATTGATTAGGATTGCCATTTTTCCGACTACAGGAAGTTGGTTTTAGATAATCAACTGATACATCAATATTTTTAGGATATTAAAACGTGGTTTTGTCGGTCCTGAACTTATCGTTTCTTAAACACTTTGTTTTTGATTCTTGTTCATATATAATAATAAGGGAAAAACAAAGCGAGAACAACCAATTAATTTACCTTTAATATAAATACAGGAGCGATAATTCTTTAGACGTAAGTTGTTTGCAAAACGATATAATTTAGAAGAAATTATACAAGAACTATTTACCAATCAATAATATTGAACGCTACCACCTTTTAGATTCAATCGATGTATTCGATTAGATTATTTATTCAATTGATTTCCAAACTTCCATAGGTATTAAAAGAGAATTTTTAATATATAAGTATATAACCTAAATAATCAACAGTGACCGTCTTATTAAAATTAAACTAAGGGTAAACTAGTGACACTATATAATGTTTTAACTATTCATTGCAGAACGAGATGATTTTTCTAAGGGTTCTCTTTTGTCTTACATGGAGCATATGTACTGTAGACGGAGCCACGTTTTCAGATATGTTGTCTTTGTATAATACTTTGACTTCTGGTGTCAACAAAAATTTACGACCGAACATAAATTATGATCTAGCAACTAATATTTCTATCGGGTTTACATTATATGATTTACATGATATTGATGAGGTGAACGGCGTTATGTCGGTTGCTGGATATTTTACAGTTAGTTGGAAAGATGAAAATTTGGTATGGACGCCAAGCTCCTACAATAATATAAAGTCTATTACTCTCCCATATGACGTCATCTGGAGGCCACCTTTAATGAATGCCAATACAGCAAAAGATTTCAAAACTTTTGGATTAGAAAATACGTTTCTCCAAGTAAATTACGATGGAGAAGTCACCTGGCTGCCGGGGGAAAATCTTTACTTTTTGTGTAACATTGATACAACATATTTTCCATTTGATGCACAAAAGTGTGAGTTTATAATAAAAGTATGGGGATTTCCAGATAATGAAATAGTTATTACACCAATACATTCGACAATGAACACCGACATGTACCAATCTAACAGTGAATGGGACTTGACTCAAACCGTTGTTTATTCTGATTATACTCAGATACCAAAGGTTAAATTCAAACTGATTTATAAACGACGCCCTTTATTTCTATTAACTATTCTTGTTATTCCATCTATTTTTCTGGCATTACTTAACATCTGTGTTTTCCTCCTTCCCCAGGATACTGGAGAACGGATTGGTTTTTCCATTACACTTCTACTTGCCGTGGTAGTATTTATGACGATTGCGCAGGGTTTACTTCCGGCAACCGCTGTTCCTCGACTATCTGCCATTTGTACTATACTTTTGATTGACATGGTCATGAGTGGAATGATTATGGCTTCAGTCATTGTGAGTGCTTGGTTTTACTACAGATCGGAAAGTGAACCGATTCCAAACTGGATACAAAAAATCGTTCAACTAAAGCTGACATTGAAGATGAATGATACTTCATCAAATAAAATATCTAAGGCCGATATTGGACAAAAAGACAAATTATCTCAAGCATGGATTGAATTGGAAAATAAAGATAAAATTACTTGGCAAAAGGTTGCCAAGTTGTGGGATACGCTGTCATTTGTATTTTACAGTGCATGTTTAACTGTTGGAAATTTGGCATTCATCATCGATATTGCGACTAGAGCATAAATTATTACAATGGTATCATATACAAAATGTAACAACACAGCGTATAATTTAGTTAATGTCGTGTAGTTTAGGAATGCTTTATCCTTGTTATATCTGGTGATAGTTTGAACTTTAAACATATTTGTCAGTTCGTGGTATCCTGTTTTTATTCATAAAACCTGCAATGCTTGTATATTAAGGTGGGAGTAGAAAACACCCGGGACAAAGTTGATGTTAGACTTGGCCAATGAACTTGGAATTATTTTATTTTTTTATGATTCGTCTCAAATTGTGGATTTGCATGCAATTAAGGTGTGTTAGAAGTATTAAAATGATTAAAATGTACTGATGTTTTTACATTATTGTAGAATGGCTGCAGCTTCGTGATTTATTTGAAGGTTGGTTTAATTTATTTTAAGCCTTAAAAGTTGAATCGGCATAAAATGTCTTTTGTTTTGTATTGTAATAAACTTTAGCGTATGTATTTTGTTACCCGTACATTATACATCTGTGGTCAATGTAAGTTAGAAATGTCTCAACAAACAGCCAATTTATATTATTGCAACAAAATATTGACCAAGTCTCATTTATATTCACATAGTTTAACTTTTATCTTATATATTGTTAACACTATTAAATTTGAATGTTAGTGATCGATGATACTTAACATTAGAACAATTCCAATCTTTAGTATTGTCAAAATACTAGTAGATGAAAATCATTATTGTTCAGATATCCCGATGGTATTTATTTATTGCATAAGGGTCTGGTGTTTTTGTACAACATTGTTGTAATTACAAACAGTATTTACGTGTCAGGTCTATCCCTTAAGTTTATTACTGCTTCAGATTTAAAAAAAAATTGTTTCATCAGCATAATACGGAAAACCTTTCTTATTCCGTAGACGTGTACGGAGGGTAAATAAAATGTTATCAAAGATACTAAGATTTATAGAATTTACTACGACAGACTCGCGTTTAGTCTAATCAAAACTCATCAAGCTCAAAAATATTTAACATCCGACTTATTAAGAGTAAGTACAGCTTTTATTACCAACATTCCAAAACGTTATACCAAATCCGGCTAAGGCTATCTATACCTTGAAAGTAGCAAAACCTTAGGATTAAAAGGATTTTTGGAATTTTATAGCAGTAAGTTTAGGCTATGACTATATAACTGAAAGAATCAATTATATTCCTGTAGACACTGAGGTGTAACTACTTGGCTGGTGATAAATCGGGGATTTACAGTCTACCAGCAGAGGCATCGATCCAGTGGTTGCAATTAAAATGTAATCAAAAATACCAAGGTTTATATAATTTACTACGCCAGATAAGCGTTTCGTCTTATCAAGACTCATCAGTGGCTCTCAAACCCAAACAATATCAAAATTATTAAGACGTTGTAGAGCGCTTATGACTAAAATTTCGAAACGTTATAGCAAATCCGGCTAAGGCTTTCTACACCTTGAAAATAGAAAAACAGAATTAATGTGATTTTCGAAATTTTAGGGTAATTTTAAGTATCACGCTCCTTTGACCACATAGAAATTTTTGTAGAATTCTGAAAAGTGTAGGCGTAGTGTTTCCTGTTAAAACGGCTAAATTTTCTATCTCTACTAGATATATTTTAACTTCCCATTCCCATCCCATTTCTTGTATGCTCACTTGTTCTTGTCCTAAATGTAGTTGAAATACTGCCAACAATAAATAAATTAAATTAAATTACTTTTATTGTCAAATCACAGATAAATGGATCGGACACAAGTTATACAACTTAGTACGTCTTCTCCTTACATAATACATTTCAAGACAATAATACACATTTACACAAATTTTGTCACGTAGAACGTAATTAATAAATTGTCACAGAACAAAACAAACAGAAGGAAAAAAAAACGAAAAACAA
This sequence comes from Limnoperna fortunei, assembly GCA_944474755.1. Classification (NCBI taxonomy): domain Eukaryota; kingdom Metazoa; phylum Mollusca; class Bivalvia; order Mytilida; family Modiolidae; genus Limnoperna; species Limnoperna fortunei. Next base: position 10,019,748 of record OX104119.1, on the reverse strand, counting down.
AAATGAAAAAAAACATCGAAAGAAAATGAGGACGAAAGTTCAAATAAATGAATTTATAAATACAAAAATAAATTAAAAGAAAAAAAAAGAAAAAAATCTGATCGTAATGTGAGTACTGAAAATTTAGTCACGAAGAAATCGTCCTATATCTCTTATGTAAGTTTGAACGTTGTTAAAAATCAAAGTTATTTTGTAATTTTTTGTGCCAATAAATAAATTAATAATCAATCAATGAATCAATCAAATGATCTATCAGCCAATCGATCAATCCTCAGTACATTTTCCGTTATAATTGCAGTATATTTGTTGTCTTCAGTCAATTAGTTTGTTTCACGATTTCTCTAAAAGTAAAGGTCGATAACAGTTTTAGTCATTATATCCCATAAATAGCATAGTAAATTGACGCTAGATATGCCACTGAGCTCGAACCCTTATACAAAAAAGCATAACCGTCCATAACTTATATTCGGTTAACAACGACCTTTATAAGGAATATAACTTACAGAATGCCCTAAAAATCTGAATTGAAGCAATGTTTTTATTAAGTGTGTTTCAGTGTCACCACGAATATTAAATCCTAAGTTATTACGGTGAATAAAAACTTCTAACGGTGTATATCCAATATGGGGTCATCAGATACGTCAATTGGTCAATCAAGAACGCAAGAACTACAGAGGTAAGATATCCAGTAGCCAGGGTATACAAAATAGTTGATCAAGCCTACAATATTGATTAGGTGAATCAGATGTGGATTTCAAAAACATTATAAATTAATTACTTGAAAGTTACGAAAGAATTGTACAAATTTTATAAGCATTTAAAAGTTTAATTTTTCAATTCTTCTACCTCCTTAAAAAGTAAAGTCCGACTGAAAGTTTGTATTTCTTAATGTTGTATCCATAATAGGGTAGATATTGATATAAATATAAATGAGAGAAATAATATTTAGTGAAATATCACAACAATAAGAACAAAGAGTACACAGTTAGAGATATTATTTATTTTGAATATCCAATTGAGAACGTATATGTTAAGTTCAGAGTACAACGTCTTTACGGCATGTTGAAAAAATCAAACACAAATGTTTTAAAATCCTTGAACGAATCATTCAGATAAATGATGTTTTTGTGCTATTTGTTTAAATTTGGTGATTACTTTCACATCCATTAAACTTAGCAGACTTGAGAAGCAGTACCAAGATTTGCTTCTAAGATTTATGATAAATAGCAAAACTTTACTTTCCAATAGTTTATTTCCTATTTCTAAGGGCAATATACTAAAAAGTTTGATAAAATTTGAGAAAAAACATGCCCTGCTGATGCATCCGGATTTTCCTCATACCGCGAAATAGGTGCAGCGCGGTTTTCTGTTTTTTTCCTGTTTTGTTTGTTTTGGTAACGTACTTTAGCTTTGAAATATATGCTGGTGCTCTGCTAATATTTCTTTTCAGTAGACAACAAAAATGACCTGAAACGAAAAACAAAGTTTTTCAATACAGAATAAACAATAACCAAAACGCGAATTAATGATTAACGTGTTTAATGATGTAGGGTGGTCTGTACGAATTGTTTGTATCAAAATATGACGCTATTTGGTACCAAAAATGTTAGCAACTGTCATAAAATAGTTTGACTAGGAGCTATTTTTTTAATGTTAACTGCACAGCTTAAATATTTCTAATTTAAATTATTCTCTACCTGCGGTAACCAGGATTTATTCTCCAACTGCAGAGTTATGTGTTCTTTTGATCAGTTACGTTATATTACATGCTGTGGATAAAAGTTGTTTTTTCTTCAAGATATTTTATTCACATATAGCAGAGTCCGTGGTAATTTATTATGATGTGAAACTAATTCTACAATGTATTTAGTTGCAGTGGCACAATTAGGGAAAACGCTTTAAAAAGTAAAAATAAAAAGGAAATGTTTCATTATTTGTTCAAAACCAGCTGCCAGTTAAAGATAACTCTTGCAAATGAGAAGTAACTATGTATTTAGCGCTTTACACATCAATTACACAAGTTTAACACAGGGTATAGCTAAGATTCGTTCATCTGCAATCAATTTGCGTTTCGCACTTTAATTTTCTAATTAATTTAAATTGACACGCATCTCTGCTTCTAGAACATTTATGTCTCGGGGGTTAACTTAGTTCAAGTGGTCTGTAAACACTGAGATTACAGGTTCGAGTCTCACTGCGTGAAGGTTATAGTCGACTTCAATCTTAATTGACAATGGTTGGCCAGTTTTCGTGACGCAGGTCGGGGGTTTTCTCTGGGTACTCATGATTCCTTCCCAAATAAAAACTGGACACCATGATATAGCTGAAAAATTGCTAAAAGTGGCGTTAAATATTAAGCAACATACAAAACAAAACGCTTATGTGTCGTCTTAAACACTAAAGGAATATTTATAGTTTGAAATGCAGCGCACAGCATGGTAAGCATTTCTTTAACTAAATTCATCATAGCATAGATTGCACATGTGTAGTTTGATTGTTTCTATATGTTTAGTTTTTGTTTTGTTTTGTTTTTCTCTGTTTTTGTTTTGTTTAGAGTTTTTATGCGTTTCTGGATTGTGCTGAAAGAGAGAAATCCCTTTTAACAGTCACAACCCCGCGCCATAATGTCAAACGTACATGTAAACAAATAAACAAATGACAATTTAACAAAACTCATGGACTCATAAAGATGACGGACAAAAAAAATACAGATCAATAAAAAATAACAGAAAAAACTAACCACAAAATAAGCGGTCAATTAAACCAGGTGCTTGCAGGGGCGTATAGCCTGCGTCATCAGTAACATTATTGATGGTCAGTCACATTTCATTTAAGTACTTAATACCTGTTTTGAATTTTAGAAATATTTCTCAAAAGAAATTGTCATAATCCTGACAAGACAAAAAAAACTGTATCACAAGTTTGTAGTAGAGTCTAATATATCCACAAGACTTTGAAAAGAAACACTAAATACATTTGATTAAGAATATATTGGCACTAGAGCACGTATTGTGTACTTAACTTGGCAAATATCATTTTATTGTAGTATTAAACAAACAAACACCCAAGAAACCGGCCGACCAACATAAACTGAAAGTCATATGCAAATCTAGACAAACACACACACACACACACACACACCAAGAAAATAAAACAAGTAAACAAGTGAATATTTTGCAATATGCACAAATATATGTATATGAAAATAAATGTCACAAGAAGTATTTCAATAATGTGCCCATATATAAACATGTCCTTAGAACACATGTCGTGATGTTTAGTTATTTGTTGACTAAAGATATTGTTATTTATTGTTGGTCTTTTTTAACGGTAGCACGATAATTTGCGATTCGTTTAACAAATTTAACCCCGCCACAAATGTTTAAATTCAGTAAATTATATGATATATAATTTCCAATAAAATGCACGTATTCTGGTATACTATTCTTTTCAAACGTCAATAAACGTTTCAAATGTTTGTAGTATTTAAGATAATGGCACCACTTTATGAAGTTTAATTGCCTTAATTTATCCTTATAAAATAATACAACTCTCAAATACGGACGGAAAAGCCATATTCTTTCCTTTTCCTGGATTTCGAGTAACTCGTCTCATATAAACAATAGAACATGTATGTATAGCTGCTATAATTTCTTCAAGAATTACTTGTGTTTGCTTTCTGCTACACCTGATATCTCCATTTTGTACAGGGGGGCTCGTGTTGCTCGTTTGTTGTATTCCGTTTGTTTGCTAGATTTGTTTTAGAGTTATCTGTACGCTTGAATTTCGTTCTTCCTAATGTCCAAGAAAAAAGATGTCTCCAAGTATAACCAATCACATCTGAAAGCTGGCATTGTAAATTGTGTAATCTACCAAACTTTTCCGACTAACAACAATGATGAATCGAACGTACCCTTACATGATTATTTCCCTTTACACACGGAAAGCACTTCCGATGTAAACAACAGGTCGGACGATATTTTTGATGAACTGGTAAACCTGAGAAAAGATGAACCAAACAACATTATATGTGCGTATCTAAACATCAATGGTTATCGACATAAATACGAACATATTGTCGATCTACTTCGGAGAATTGTTGTGGACATTCTATTTATCTCGGAAACCAAAATAGATGACTATTTTGCAAATGCCATGTTTAATGTTGACAATTTCTCCCTTTACAGATCTGAGAGGGATCAACATGGAGGAGTTGTCTTAGCCTATATGAGATCAGATCTTGCTGTAGACAGAAAAAAGGAAGCAGAATTCAGCTCTAGAGGTAACATCAGGTGATCAAAAATGGCTGCTTGTTGGTGCTTATAAACCACCAAATATGAATTACACTAAATTTCATGATGATTTTATTCCAACATGGGATAAGATTACTAAAATATATGACAATTTTATGATACTTGGTGACATGAATTTTAAATTTCCTAGATAATAATAAGGGCATATTTTTTACAGATTGTTTTGATATTTTTTGTTTGAAAAACCTAGTAAACAAAGCTACATGCTACCCAAAAAACTCTAAACCTATCTTATTAGATGTAATTTTAACAAACCAAGCAATAAATGTGGAAAACTATGTAACTTCAGCTGTGGTTTAAGTAATATTCATAATATAAATGATTGGTATTAAGTTAAAATGTGAAAGACCAAATAGTAAACCAAAAGATAAATAAATGTAGAAGTTTCAAGAATTTTGATCAAGAGTTATTTATGTCGGATTTACATTATGTTAACTGGGATATAAATATAAATGGCAACATCAACACGGAGTATTTGTTTTATCTTTCAATGAAAAAAACACAATTATGTTTTCGTACAAAATGAGGAAATAAGGGGAGTTAATCCTCTAAAACTCATATCTAGAAAAAGCCAAAAATATGCACACATTCAAAATCACAATAGGATGCGCTTCAGTGATTATTTTCTTATTTCACTGGTTTACTGTTAATAAGAAACTGTCAGAGAGGTTGTCAACAAACATGCACCATACAAAGAAAGAACAATATTACCAAAACAAATACCATACATGAACCAAAACCTAAAATCTGCTGTAATAAATTTCAGTCTAATAATGGTTCTTAATCATGAGAGGCATACAGGAAGAAGAGGAATTATGTAACAAAACTGAAAAAAAAACAATCAATTAACAATTATTTTATTGAACGATGCACTTGGGGCCCTAAAGCTAAGGTCTTCTGGCCAACAGTCAGACCATTTCTGACAAACAAGGGTTGTGCTTATGATAAAGACACCATCTTACTAGAAAATAATAAAATAATAAAAAATCAAGATGACATAGCAGAAACATTTAACACCTTTTTTGTCAGTGTCGCAAAAATATTGGTGATTCAAACATTGAAATAAATAACCCTAGTATAAAAGCCATTAGAGAACTCCGAAACCACAAAAACATGTGACAAACTCAACTTTAAACCAGTCGACGAAGCCTTTGTTTGTAAAAGTATAAATAGAATAAATAGAATAGAATAAATATAAAGAAAGCAACTGGAACTGATGGGATATCATCAAAAATAATACTACAATGTGCTAAATCAGCTGTAACAAAACCTATTACAGTACTGAACTTGTAAATCTGTCTTTATCAAGTGCTACTTTTCCAGACTAGTTGAAAATTGCCCAAGTGGCACCAATTTACAAAACAAAAAACAATATCTTGGAAAAAGGTAATTACAGGCCTGTAAGTGTTCTACCAGTAATATCAAAAATATTTGAAACAACCATAGAAAATCAAATTTCGAGACAGTTTGAACCCTTTTCTTGCTGCCTTTCGGTCAGGCTATGGCTGCCAATCAACTTTAGTAAAGATACTTGAAGACTGGAAAAGGGCACTAGATAACGACAGATATGTAGCAGCCGTACTTATGGATCTGAGTAAGGCCTGATTTTCTACCCTACGATCTGCTATTGGTAAAATTAAAAAAAAAATGGACTAACTGACTGCTGTAAATCATCTGGACAGCTATCACCCTAACAGAAAACAATGTGTTAAAATTGGCAACAGTCTCAGTGAAATGCTTGATGTATATAAAGGTGTTCCAAAGTGTTCCATCCTTGGACCTGTGCTTTTTAATATTTTCATAAATAACATCTTTCTGTTTGTAAATAAATATGATCTTTACAACTAAGCTGATGATAATACCCTATCTAAGTCTGACAAGTTATTGGAATGTGTTATTTCCTCATTACAAGAAGATAGTAAATCTCTAATCTCATGGTTCTCATTCAACAAAATGCAGGAAAACCCAGAAAAATTCCAGGCTATTGCCATTGGACCCAAAACAAACTTACAAGATACAACATTCAATCTAAATGGTAGCATCATTAAATGTGAGAATAAGGTGAAGCTACTTGGTGTTACTATAGACTTTAAACTGGACTTCAACACTCACATCTCAAACATATGTAAAAAGCAGCTGCACAATTGAATGTCCTAACGCGAATTGCCACACACTTAAATAAATTTTCAAACTCACAATATATCCCTCATTTATTATGTCAAATCTTAGTTATTGTCCTCTAGGTTGGCACTTATGCTCTGAACACAACACCAAAAAAATTATTACAAAATACAGGAACTTGCATTTAGATTTATATATGACAGCTCATACAACACTTTGCTTGAAAAATCTCAATTACCATTACCTAAAGTACGCAGAATGAGAACCATGGCATTAGAGACCTTCAACAAATTGTATAACTCTTGTCCAAAATTTCTTCATGAACTGGTCAATTTTAAAAACAGTTCCTATAATTTTAGGTACAAAGGCATAGCTGAACGTCCACGACCAAGAACAATTATGTACGATAAAGGAAGCTTTGGAAACGAGGCAGCAATATCTGGAATTCCTTGCCTAATGAGGCAAGGTTGGGAATTTAAAATAAATGTATATCATATTGCTGATGTAATATATCGACTGGCCTATCAGAGACTCAAGAAGATCTCCGTTTTCTGTTGTTCTTTTGATTACCCCTTGGTATCGTTTGATTGAGTTTTGTTCTAAAATGTGTACACAGTCAAACACAGAAGAATTAAGTTACTGAGGAAAATCTTCAAATATTTGAAATATGTACACAATCATACACTGAGATATTAGGTATCTGAGGACAATTAGGCCTTGTTTTAATAGTTTAAAGATTGGAGATTAATAATTACAAGCCTATCCTACAATATCAATAAAAATACAGTTACTAACAGATCTAAACATTAGATGTAAATATATTGAAATAGATTAAATCGATAAGTAAGTATTATTTTCATTATTGAGTTTCCAAAGTAAACAGGGAATTAGTTATAATGACTAGGCACCAATTTGATTTCGGATGTAGTTTAATAAAATAAATAAAGCGAGAACACACATTAATTAGTTTTTTAATTATTACAAACTAAGTGATAATTCTTTTTGCCATTGATTATTTTTTTCAACACAATCAAGAATTGCATTGAAAAAGTGAGACTATTGATAAACCCGTATAATTGTCTCCAGGCTCTTTTCAAATACAATAGATGTATTTAGATATCAGATCATTTATCCAATCGTATCTTAGTTCTCTAGATATTTAAACAAAAAAAAAAACTAAAAAATGTAAACAATTAACATTAACCATCTAGTTAAAAAAAATGAATTAGTGAGACTATGTTGTAACTACTCATTGTAGAAACGCGATGATTTGTCTCAGGGTTCTTCTTTGTCTTGTATGGAGCATATGTACTATAGATGGAGCCACGTTTTCAGAAATGTTGTCGTTGTATAATACTTTGACTAATGGAATCAACAAAAATTTACGACCGAACATAAATTATGATCAAGCAACTAATATTTCTATCGGGTTTACAATATTAAACTTACAAGATATCGATGAGGTGAAGGGTGTGATTTCAGTTGCTGGATATTTTACAGTTAGATGGAAAGATGAAAATTTGGTATGGACGCCAAGCTCCTACAATAATATAAAGTATATCACTCTCCCATATGACGTCATCTGGAGGCCACCTTTAATGAATGCCAATACCGCAAACGAATTTAAAACTTTTGGATTAGAAGATACGTTTCTCCAAGTAAATTACGATGGAGAAGTCACTTGGCTTCCGGGAGAAAATCTTTACTTTTTGTGTGACATTGATACAACATATTTTCCATTTGATACACAAAAATGTGAGTTTATAATTAAAGTATGGGGATTTCCAGATAATGAAATAGTTATTACACCAACAGATTCGACAATCAACACTGACATATACCAATCTAACAGTGAATGGAACTTGACTCAAACAGTTGTTTATTCTGATATAACTCAGACACCAAAAGTCAGATTTAAACTGTTTTATAAACGACGTCCTCTATTTCTATTAACGACTCTTGTTATTCCATCTATTTTGTTGGCATTACTTAACATCTGTGTTTTCCTCCTTCCCCAGGATACTGGAGAACGGATTGGTTTTTCCATTACTCTTCTGCTTGCTGTGGTAGTGTTTATGACCATTGCACAGGGTTTACTTCCGGCAACGGCCGTTCCACGACTCTCGGTCATTTGTACAATACTTCTCATCGACATGGTTATGAGTGGACTGATAGTGGCTTCAGTCATTGTGAGTGCTTGGTTTTACTACAGATCGGAAAGTGAACTGATTCCAAACTGGATTCAAACAATCGTTCACCTAAAGATCTGTAAAGATAAATCATCGAACGAAATATCTGATGCCAATATTGGACAGAAAGAAAAATTATCACAAACATGGATTGAATTGGAAAAGGAAGATAAAATTACTTGGCAAATGGTAGCGACGTTTTGGGATGCAATGTCCTTTGTATTTTACATTTTATGTTTTATTGTTGGTAATTTGGTTTTCATTATGGATATTGTGACTGGAGCATGAACAATTTGTTTTTCATGTAACGATAAATCCTGCGTCTATTATCGAAATTTGATATCTATCCTTGTAAACTTTGTTTTTAGACGTTTTGCACAATTTTCAGCCATTGTTCAACTGTATCAACTGAAATGTGATGTCTGCATACTTTGTCAGACGTTTTTGTTGCAATATTACTTACAGAATGTATAGATTTTTACCGGCACATGACGCAGTTGTAAGTTAACAACAATAAACAACCTCAACGAACAACCATTTTACTTTATTCTTACATAATATAGATCAAGTTTTACATTTAATATATTTTTTATTATTGTTGAATTGTTTAACGTTTTTTGTCCCATGCACATTTTGTTATCATAATGAAACATGCACGAAATTCATAGTTTTCTGTGATCGGCTTTAAAAACATTAGAACAACTAACATTGTTATTACTTTTAAATATCGTCGAAGTACAAAAAAAATCATTTGTTGCTGTCTGTTCTTTGTATATGGTTAAGTGCTTTGTCACAACATTCCTTATATAACTTTGGAATCTCTTTAAGTATTAAATCTTTTGATTGTGATTATTGCTTCTATATGTTGTGTTATGTCTGTACTCCAATAGTTTTCTGTTTACGGGAACTAAATAACGTTGACAAATGTTGATAAAGCACGCATTATGTATTATTGAAGAAAATATTTTCTTATCATTGCAATGTAACCTGTATAATGTTTATAGTGTATTTTTACAATTATATCTATATGAGTGTGTGAAGACTTTATTTATCACACGTATCATAATTTCATGGCTGAATTTTTGTCGTTTATTTCACGCACGCAAGCATCCAAACAATTGAATGCGAAAAAATAGACAGTTGATGCTCAAACTAACATACCATAGCTTTAATATTTTAAAATAAACAGATAATTATTATTTATTACTTTCTTAAACAAATCAGTGGATTTCGCTTGATATTTATCGTGGTAGTATATTTATGCACACATGTTTAATATTTTAGTTGTAAATTGTATTGTAACCGTTTAACTTATTTGATATATGTTAAGGTTTAATTTTTACAAATATTTACCATTGTAATTATTGTTAACATTTTATCTGTTTATGTTGTTGATAAAAGTGCTATTTTACTTTGAACACGTCAAGTAAACGTGAAAAACAAGAATAGATTATTTCAAAGAAAAAAGCACTTGGTGTAGAGTGTCTTTAAACTAACAGGAACTTTAACAAATTAAAGTTACCTTTTATATTTTTTCCAGTAAATAAAACTTGTACTATTTTAAGAACGTGAATAAGATTCATGCCTGATGGTAGTAAAATAAAGAAAAAGATATTATTTTTCTGAGGGCAATATTCGCAACAAGACATGTCAGACTAGTTAACAAACGACCGAAAACACACTGTAAACTCAATTATCTGCATTTCATTCGATAAAAAAATTGTCAGAGAGGCTATGAGGCTTCCCACGAAACATCTTAACTTTTTTGTAACATTGATAAACCTATTTTCAAATGTACAAAAGTGTGAGTTTATAATTAAAGTATTAGGATTTCCAGTGAATGAAATACACCAAAACGTTAAACTATCAACTTGGACATAAACCAATCTAATGTCTCTGTACCAATGTAATGCATTGGCTGTCTGAGAATAAAGTTATATATAACAGTGGATGGAACTTGACTCAAACCGTTGTTTATTGTGATAATACTCAAATATCAAAAGGTCTATATTACACCGGATTATAATCGACGTTCTGTTTTAACGATTCTTGTTATTCAATCTATTTTGAGGACATTACATAACATCTGTGGTTTTTCTTTCAGCAAGATACTGGAAAATTGATTGGTTGTTTTGTAACACTAATTATTGTTTTTGTGGTAGTATGTATGAAGATTGCACAGGGTTTACTTCCGACAACGATTGTTTCTCGAGTCACTGCCATTTATGCTTAAGTGCAACTTCGATAACTCGACTCGCTGGGGTCGCTAAAACAATTCGAGCTATCGTAAGTTTGAGCCGCCGATGATGGGTAATTTCCAGATAACTTCCGGAAACTGATCTCTTCCGTACCGTGACAGTTTTTGTTATTTGGTTGCTCGTAAATTTTTTGCACGCGGTACGGTTGTTTGGGGAGCTAAAATTCGGTTTAAATGTAGTTAGATGATTATTTCATGAATTTCGACCTCTCATTTAATCGTCAGTTATTATTTACTTCCGTTGATTGCGCAAAAACCAGTTTGTACACATCTGGCATCGCAATTAAATTAAGAATAAATTTTCCACAGTATTGCTTGCCGACACGTTTTTCTTAAAATTATCTTACTTTAACAATTTTTTAAACAAATTAATTAAAACCGCAACTGTCACCAAAAGTCGTCAATGATTGTTGATTTGAAATCGTTCGCTTTGAGGTCATAATTAGCTTTTAACAGTTAATATTTCAATTTAAACAATTAACGGCTATTTGTATGTTAAACCAAATCACCAGTCATGACATAAATATTATCTGTTGTTTTTTATATTGACATACATGTACTAATTGTTATGGCTTTTGTTTTCCACGTGCTTTATGCCTGAAGTTTGTGCGAACGACGCTTTTAATATTAGTGCGAGTTATTGATGGTGACTAACATGCATTTACTACAAAAGGAACCTATAAATTAGTTCGAGTTTTCGAGAAATCGGTTTTATACAAACATATATAAAAATGAATGTCGAGACTTTACAAACAGTTCGAAAAATCGGTTGTGTTCTACTGAAGTTTTACTGTATAGTACTGTTTACATGGTTATGAGTGGAATGAGAGTGAAGCTTAAAATGAAGATAAAAGATAAATCATGAAATGAAATATGTGATGCAAATATTGGACAAAAAGAAAAAATATCACAAGCTTGGATTTAATTGGAAAAGAAAAATAAAATAACTTGGTACAATGAAGCCATGTTTTAGGATACACTGTCCTTTGTTATTTAAAGTTTATTTAATTGTTGGTAATTTGGCATTTATCCTAGATATTGCGATTGAAACATAAAACCACTACAAAGTTAATATATATATGCAACGACAGTGCAAAGCTATTGTCGAGTAATACAGTAAACGACTATTTCATGGTTATCTTTGTTCGTTGTTTGAAGTTGCTCAGTTTTATGTGACATCCTTTTTTCATTCTAAAAATCCCAGACGTTCTTGGTAAAACTTGCATTTCTTCTCAATCAATGATAGAGTCGAAAACAGCCTGACAAAGTTGGATTCGAACTCGACACACTAGAGTATACAAAGTCAAGGTGATAACAGTAGATAAGTAACAGCCTGAACCAGTGAAGACATCTATGCTCACTCTCCAGCACAGAGAACATAACTTGTTCCCAGATATAACCTCTGCCACACGTCAGTTCTCATTTACTGTGGGACTACATGTGTCATCTGCTTGTAACGTTTGTAAACAAAGAATGATGTTTGTAAAAACATTCTAGAGATTTTTTTTAAGTTTTTGTTTAGTTTATTTACACTCTTTTCATACAGTTATATTGTAATTACTACGTTGGTACGCGAACGTATTCGCTATTAAAGATATCTCTCATACTGTCAACCAATGGTATGGCAGAGGTGATTGTGGTTGAAGAAGGAAACCCAGAATCCTTTGTGTTTTTTAATTATGATCCACATATTAAAAAACGTACACATACATTTTGAGTAACTGAAATGGTTGCTCAACGTCCAGGGAGCAGTACTAAATTATATTAAGGACCACTCATATTGCATATATGAGCGTATTTAAGGATTGTTACGGGCGTCGCTAATATTAAAATAATGCAGAATTGATGCAACTTATAAAGGCCTTGAAGTTGTTGATTCAAATAAGAATAAGTCGTTTAAGAAGGTCTTTGAGTACTAAAGCATCATCAATTTTCAGAAATCTTGATGCTCTTAAAACTTTGTCCGACATTCATGACAAATATGTTGTTGTGCCAGCAGATATGGCCCCTAACAACATTTTTTTTATCTGTAAAAAACATTACATAGAGTGTTTGATTAATGAGTTAGTCATCGACAGTTCACTTGGCAATCATACTTACACATTTACTGCGCTTTCAAAAGAGGAGATTATTGAAAGTCACAAATAGGAATTGGCATTCTTTGGTCTCAAAATCAAAGTCGAAAATTGTTATCTCCCCTTATTGTATTGGGTACCAAAACTTCACAAATATCCATACAAACAGCGTATTATAGCAGGATTCTGACCACTATTTTAACAACAGTAAAAACTGGACTTCAAAAATACAGCGACACTTCCAGGAGAGAAATAAATGAAATGTGGATATTAAAAAATTCAAAAGACCTGATAGAGATCTTGAGGTCTGGAACTCTTTCCTATTGTAACAGCATTAAAACATTTGATTTTTCAACACTCTGTACGGCTATCCCTCATATGCAGGTTAAAACTAGGCTTCAAGATCTTATAAAACGCTGCTTTTTCAAGAAATACGGAAAGAGACCATATAAATACCTAGTAATTAGTCATGAGAGAATTTACTTCGTCATCAATGACTCTAAACCTAATACTAAATATACTGAAGACCAAATCTGTCATATGTTAGAAATTCTGATTGACAACATATTCGTCATGTTTGGAGGGACAGGTTTTTCAACAGACTGTTGGTATTCCAATGGGTACTAATTGTGCTCCTCTCCTCGCCGACCTGTTTTTGTACTCTTATGAGGATGAGTTAATAGAAGGACTGCTGATAAAGAAAGAAAAGAAACTGGCCCAGACCTTTAATTTAACATTCCGCTATATATATGATGTTATGTCCCTCAACAATGCTAGATTTGGTGACTATTTACATTCAATTTACCCTAGTGATCTTGAAATTAAAGACACCACCAATACACTAAGGTCAGTCTTTCACTTAGACCTACTTCTAGAAATTGACTCAGGACTTTCCAATTGTCAATTTCCTGTTCATCGACAGCAACATTCCAGCATCTCCAGCGTATTGTGTGTACATTTCACAACTTATACGTTATTCTAGATCCTGTGATCGGTATTCCGATTTTCTAGACCGACCACTGCTTTTGACTGATAACTACTCAAGCAAGGATGTGTTGCAACAAGGTTGGTGTTATCTCTCCAGAAGTTCTATGGTCGTCACCATGGCTTAATTGATCGTTTAGGGAAATCAGTGTCTCAAATACGATCTGACATTTTCGCTGAGTCATAGGTAGTGATTCCTACTCCTAGATTTGACTTTTTCCTTTACACGACAATGAGTAACTCGACGGGTGTCCAATTAGAGGCAGGCACAGCTTACTCGTCCGGAGCACCCGAGTGCATCCATGGTTTTTATTGGGTTCGGGTTACTCTATTTCTGTTTTTGTGTTTTTAGTTTTTGTGTTGTGTTTTTCAATATCCGGATTTGTAACTGTCCCTTGACTTTTGACTCGTTGTTCGGTCAGTTTTCTTTGCTATTTTTCTTGTTAATTTTAACACTGGATCAACTAGCATAAGCCTTGCATGGTAAATATGTTTTGTTTTAATTATATTTTAGGTCATGTGTATGTTGCTACTCGTACATGATACAGCTGTAATCAGTTTAAGAAGGGCAATATTTCAATGAACATTTTAGTTTCTTGCAAAAAACTGACTCAGTAACACCTATTATTCTTTGATCATTGTACACTATTTTTAGTTAATCATTAATAACTGCCAATGATCGATTTAATTTTACATTAGAATATTTCCATTCTTTACCTGTTAGTATTGTCATGGACATCATTATGGTTAGGATATCCCTTTGCTTTCTATTTTTTTGTAAGTGACTAGCGTTTGTTTTTGTTCAATATTGATGTACATGTCTATTCATTGTGAGTTTATTGCTGCTTCCTGGTTATTGTTATGATTTTAGAATTTATGTTCCATCAGCTTGGACTATAAATGGAGTTTGGCCAATACCCCAATTGGTAGATAGGGGAGACACTCTCAGATTATAACAAGGAGCACCTTTCCTCAGACCGTAGCCATGACGTGTTTGAAGAGTATCATACTCCTCTGCATGATAGATCCCGTAAGTTAATTTCGAAAATGAGTATGGCTGTAAAACCTTCAGCAGTTTCTAAGACTGACCATTAGCTGATGAAGCAAGAGAGTTTAAAAGTCAAGGGAAGTTCGCCAACTTAACCGTGAAAATGGTAAGAGAATATCTGTAAATGTGTAATGACCCTTACTAGTTTGTTTAAACAAGTTGGCGGCTTTACTTCAAAGTTCGGACCTTTTTGGACGTTTGGTTATTATTTTGAAAACTCGGTCGACAGAAGCAAAATAAATTGTGTTAACCTTCTCTGCTCAAAACAATTTGAACAACTGAACCAAAATTGGAATAAATGATTTTAGTGATCACGAAATGTAGAAAAACTACTCTGTGTTGTGAAAAACATCCGAACATACTGAATATAATTGACGTGAAACAATGCGTCGAATATTGTTGACGACATTTGTAAATCATCTACTAGTAAATCACGTTACTTAAACTCTGTGTGGTACATAGACTGCCAGATGGGCCTGTGTTCTTGTTTGTCATGGTCAGGGAGAATTGAATAAATGGGATATATGATTCAAGCGATCGGTACCTCCGTCAAATATGTAAGATATAGATATTTTTAACAAAAGAGAATATATATTGCCTCTTTTTGTAGGTACAAGTATATTAGTAGAATGTGATATATGTCGTATTCGTTTTGTCTCTGATTAGTCTTGAACACAGTGCATAGAAATTGACTTTAAAATAGAATTCGCTAAATTGATATTTTTTTCAGATAATAAAGTTAATATTATCAATTTTTGCTCTTATTTCTTAGTCCAACAATCAGTTTAATAAGAAGCTAAAGCATGTAGCCGAGTGTTCGACGCCACAAGTAAATGCGGTGGAATGACGTGTTTGTACATTGTACTTTGATAGCAGCTTCGTCTTAATAGTCTTTGTTATATATTGTCGGGTTTCTACCTGATATATTTGATGCTTGCAGTATTTTTGTTCCTAAGACAAAAAAGTTGTTATTGATAAAAGATAAAAGGGGCCATATTGTTAAAACGTTGAGTCGAAAGGTGACATTTTGTAATTAAGTTATCAAATGTAGTTAATGTTAACGGCAGGCCTTAAGACAAACAACTAACTAATACATATTTAGTATATTTTGTTGACCTGGATCTGGCATATTGGTTGAAAAATATTTAGTCATTTATTTACTTTATTTATATTTTTGAAAATTGTCAGTTTTGTTGGCGGTTGCAGTCAGGGAAAAGAATAATAGCCCCAAGTAGGATACTGAATTTTATGTCGATGCTTGATTCCACGAAGAATTTGCAAGAGTTTAATAAAATCATTTCACGACTTTTTTTTAAATTAGAAAATAAACTCTAAATGAAACTTCATCAATATTATCATTAGTTATATTTATATAGAACATAATGTTTCCATTCATTAGTTCCAAACCTTTAAATTGAATTCAGACTATGTGTATTAATTAAGCTGAATAAACATTATTTTAAATAAGTGTAAATATTCGAAATCGATTTAATTTGTTGTTTAAATTACACAAATAAACTCCTGGGAAAATATAAGTCTGGTAACGATTGTGTCTAGTTCATAAAGTAAAGAAAGAGAGAGAGAGAACACAATTAATCAGTTCTCTGGCAAACCATTTAAATATTTAATAACGTTTCACATATCTAAAGATGCCACCTTATATTTATATTTTAGTACTCCGTCGCACTCTTTGTCATTCGGCTTTTACTGGGCATATCCTCCTCTTCCATATTATTAATATTTTTCGACTTTGATATTCGAGCCAAAGTTTACCCTAAGCCACTAGTCTAATACAATTCGAAATGTACTCTTAATGTCAGTTTCTTAGGTGTTAGATATTTTGTTTTATCGGTAATTTGTGTTTTTTCTTTGATGTGTGCCAACTGATAATGGTTGTCTCAGCATACTGGCCGTGATACAACAATATCAGTCAGTTCATTACCGGGCATGCGTGACTAAAGGCGGAGGAATCTAAAACTAATTACGTCACAGTAACAGAGTGTTCAAAAATGAACAAAGCAAGATAAAATAAAACACGCTCTAACCCAACCTCGCAATGAAAACGAACAAACAAACAAAACAAACTATTACACATTTCCCTAGAAATATAGCATTCTTGCCCTCGTAACACTTGCATTAAATACATCTGTATGCATAATGGACCACCTACAGCGCCCTTTTTGTTTTAACGGTTTAAAATGACATGTAATATTCTGTGCCCTCCGTTCTCTACCACCAGAGCTACGTTTTCGCATCTACCTTCCGTTATCAATCATACACTTCAAATAATCTAAACAAAACGCACAAACATCAACATTCAACGGCAAGTGACAAATCCTGAATTCCTATTTATTCACCAGAAGAATTTTCGAATAACCATCTCCATTTTTTTGGTTAATCCGACAAATCACGAAACTGTAATAGGACCATTAGGGCAGTAAAATTCGGACGACACACGAACCTACAACTCATCACTGTTTGTACATCAAATTGATTAATGCATTGTCATTAAAATTTGATCTATTATAAATAAATGATGTGTAAATCGAATCTCCCCTGGCCACTGCAAAGTACTGAAAATTAAAATTACACAGCACCAATCAGTTACCAGAAATGATAACGATATCAAATACAAAATATGGAAAACAATAAAAAGTGAAACTGACACTCTATTGGAAAATCGGTCAGCAACATAAATTCGAAATAATATGGTTCGTCAAAGAGCAATATATTAAAAACACAAAATTTGACACCCCATATTATAATTAAAAGTAAATAAAAGATTCTCATTCACAAACTATTACATACACGATTAAAAATGACTTACTTTGTAACCTTACACGGGATCAATGAAATAAACGTGCACTCATTACTCCACATTTCGGTTGAATGAACTAGACGGTAAATAACGTAGCACGCCGTTTGTCAGAGGCCACTTCGACAAACTAATCCTAACGGGCTCACCTGAGATACACGTGAGAAAGCCACTACCAAAACCCGAATTGCCTTATATTCTGTATATTACCTTTATTTACATATAGGATCGTCGTCAATGGTTTATTGAGTACGAACAAGAGCTATGGTAGAGTTCGATAAAAAGCAAGGAAGCTGACCGCACATCAAACACCGAAAGTCAAGGAACAATTAAAAATCTGGATATAGACAAAATTTAGAGCGCAACACAAAACAAAAAAAAAACAAAAACAGTGAGCAACCAAAATCCAATAAAAGCGTGGGTGCACTTAGATATGGTTAGAGCTAAACTTTGAATTAGAGTTAAGTTGGAATTCGATTTATATGAAGATTTCGAGTTGAAATTCGAGTTACACTTCGAGTAGATCATCCGAGTTAAACTTAGAGTTAGGTTTCGACTCCAACTCGAACTCGATGATAACCACACTCAGTCCTAATTAAAATTCTCTTGTGGTAAAGAAAAAGGTGATCTAATCACTTCACCTATTGGGTCCATACCAGTTTTGTTATGGTTTCTTTAATAATTTACCTTTTTTTCTTGAAGTGCATGTTTTTACTCTTTCCATCTTTGACATATCATGGATCTAAATTATTATAGATGTACAGAAAAAAGAAATTTTAAATATATTTATTTTATTTAAGTCAGTTTAAAAAATCTGTACTGCTCTACAGTTATACCCGTCTGGCATTAACGGTGCTGCCAACTATCACATGTGTGCTGCTTTGGTCGTACAGGATCATTACAATGAATACGAAAAATAGATATCGTGAAGGTTGAGTGTGAAATGATTGCCACTGGTGTGGCTCATATTTATATATTCAGGTGAGTTTTACAGCTTTTGTTTTGGCTTATCAAACATTTCACAAATTACTTTGAACTTTTAATTAACTGACACGATGGCATAAGCTGTAAAGCTCTAGATCAAAGGTGTTTCTTAATTTGATTGAAATTTTATTTAATCATAACATAATTAATTGCTTTAAATCATCACATTAAAAATGATAATTGGTATTTGAGAATTATTAACATATTAATTGAATTATTTTGATGAAGTAATTAACAAATGAAATTATAATTGTTATATTTTTTATACACAATAAAAAATTCGAACTAACTTTTACGAAAATACGCATTATTAATTAAAGTTCATCAGCCCCAACACACACAATACGTTTTTTTTTGTTTAAAGATATACATTGTTTTGATTTAGAGGAGCGAAAAAACCCAGGGCAAAACGACTCATCTTATACGTGCGAAACGACCCGAGCGAATCGACTCAGGGCGAACAGGGAGTCGGGGCGAAACGACCCGACACCTGTGGGAGCGGATGCTTTACGCATTACTCCGTTAAGACGCGATTTTTAGTGTATCGTGAGGTACGGTGGTATAAAGAGTAAAAAAGTCAAAGGTCAGTGTTCAAGTGAGACGCATAATAGCAAAATAGTTAACATGACAAACAGACACCAAATTACATTTTCAGAATTAATGAGCGACGAAATCACTATAATTTGCGGATGACCCAACAAATTCTAGTAAAACAATGTTTCATGCCCTATCTACCCAAATCCATCCGTTGATTTTCAAACAACCTAATACCGTCTGTCAACGTAAATCAGAACTTTTACCACGCCATCAATCCGTTAATAAAAAAACGTGTCACCGCGACTTCCTATAAGCACGTATTTGTATATGTTAAATAAATGGCCTTAACGCCTTTTATTATAAATTCGAAGAGCGTAAATCTCCAAATATTTGTTCGCTAGTGCTTGCATCACTTCCTTCTCTAGTCAACCAAGTATTTCACTGAATTGACGAATACATTTACGGTATGAAATTCTATATTTCAAAATTATGTTGTCTTTGATGGTAGGAATTTGTTGAGTTCTTTTTCTTTGTGGTAAAAGAAATTCATTGCTTTTTTACAGTTTGCTGTATGTACATCCAAGCACAAAAAGCCAGTTTTCCTACAAAAACGTTGGGGACTTTCTATAAAATATAGCTGAAAATGTGGGGTTACAAACCAAACACAAAAAAATGTGCTTATAGACAGGATTACAAGTCTAATATGAAAAGAAAAAGGATATTGTTTGTTTAATTTTTATCTAACAACAACGTAAACATTTTCAACAATTAACATTGAAATACAGTGGAACTATAAAGTCCGACATATTATTGTTATGAAACTAGTAACTGAACCAATTTAAACAAAATTATTGATATGAATGAATACACGAAAATCACTCATTTACTGACAGAGAAGTTGAACACACCACCTGACACATTTGAAATTTGAATGTTTGGTCATTCGGAACATGTTATTATTCGCCCTGATTTTTCCTCCTGGTCAGGCCTGTGGTTCTTTGTAACTGCAGATCCTTGTCTAATTATATATCGGCCACTGGTACTGTAAGTTTTTATAATGTACAACGTTTTTGTAATTCTCGCAATCGCTTTCGACCTCTCCTGCAACAATAAATCATTAAATCAACCAAAACCTTGTGGTGCAGAATGATTGAATCATGTTGCCATGTAATAAAGAAAGTTTTCAACAGTGACATATCTTCCCAGTAAATAACTGAATTGTGAACAGTATTTCTTTTGCCACTCTTCTTTAGGTCTACAACAACTGCATCAAACATATCCCGACTTCTTTGAAATGCATCTCCAGATATTAAAATATCGTCTAAGAGGAGGCTCTGTATAGTACCTGAAACCATGAACAAAGACTGATTGTCACTATGCACTAGTATAATGTATGACATTAATATAAGTCTAAGTTATAACTTGACCTACAATTTAAATTGACATATGTTGCAGCAATTATATGTACATATAGGGACTCATATATTTCAAACCAGTTATTCTCTTGGATCACATTAAACTATAGTTCACTATTTATTCACATACTAACAAGTTTATGTCAATTTGGGTGTTTTTTTCTATACTATATAGTATTACCTGATCACTCTTTATTTTAAGGCTGACAGCCAAGAATATATAAAGCTGTCAACATTAAATACAAACACTCAAAATGTGTGTTTATAATTTACAAATGTGGTGTGCTTTTCAATTTTATCTTTTG
Source organism: Limnoperna fortunei (assembly GCA_944474755.1). Taxonomy (NCBI): domain Eukaryota; kingdom Metazoa; phylum Mollusca; class Bivalvia; order Mytilida; family Modiolidae; genus Limnoperna; species Limnoperna fortunei. Next base: position 9,998,705 of record OX104119.1, on the reverse strand, counting down.
ACTACTCTTCTCATTGAGACCTTCATTTGGTCTTTTGTCTGAAACTGTTCAATGAACCGTTTTGCAGTTATGCGGTATTTATTTCAATAAAAATTTTCGTTTTTTTATCGATACCTTAAAATTGTATTAAGGATTGCTTCAAAATTTAATTGTTCATGTCCTGAATATAGCTTAAATATTGTTTGCTTGACGTTAAACACCAACCAATCAATCATATACAAATTACAATACAGTTTCTCTGACAAACAGAATGCGGGAGCACTGAAATGTTAACATTAGTCTATCTTAGCTGTTAGTGCCCGCACTTATTGACCTAATTCCGCTACAGGAATATTTATTTCCGTTCTTGGTTCTCGCTTCTACATAGAACGACTCCAGGAGTCGGTCCTAAGTTTCATCATGTGGAGTGGAGATAGCATTTACCGATTCGTATCCATGTCTGGTAATGCAACACTGATGGAACACATTAATTACAAATTTCGTAGCTAGCACAGTGTTTTTGGAATGTTTTCCTTCCATGTTATTCATTTCCGCATCAGACAAACGAGGAAAACAAATGTCGCGATAGGGCTGTATCAAACTTCGGGCTGTAACTGTTTGGATACAGCCCGTTTTGTTGATACAACCCGGCTGAATATTAAATTATTAGAAACATCAGCTGTAGCTAAAAATACAGACCTGAAATTATCCAATGAAATGGGTTGTTAGATCATTGATATGAAATAATACATAATGATTTACTGAGAATGTGGTACATATATCTTAATTAAAGTTAGCGGGAACACGGTTGAATGGGATCACGTGTGTATTTCTTTACTATAACAAATCACCTGTTGATTTGACAGATGTATACGTTGTAATTTGAAAAAAAATGTATTTACTGGTGAACTATATACTTATGAAGTATATGTTCGATATGGGCGAATGAGTTCCCGCGTTCGTGCATTTCGAGCGCTCGTGGATTGTTGGTATTTAAACTGTATAATGAGATAGGTTATTCGAAGTTTCGCTATAATGATAGCAAATTCGTTGTACTATTTTTTTTTGTTGAATTACATTGACAGTACTGTTATGATGCATTATTTAAACTATTTCATTTTCTGTTGTATATAGGTTGAATGTGGTATAATACTAAAAGTTTAAGTACTATTGCATGAATATTGTTTAAACTGCCTGTATTGTGTATTAACACGATCCCAGTGGACTTATTAATATTCAATCTCCCAACGAAGAATACTATTATTCCATCTCCTCATGACGAATATCTCAAACATTTAAAGTTAAACACAACTGATTAGTCTAGAATAGGCGAAACGCGCGTCTGGCGTAATGAATATGTCACCTTGGTAATTTTGATTACATCTTGTTGGAATATTTGAGCAAAGCCAAGTAACAGCGAGTCCCCAGGTAGGGGATGGTTGGTGTTATGTATGGAAGTTTTGAGTTAAGTTGGAGTGAGAAAGTTTAAGATCAATATGTCATGACTTGTTTACCTTATTTATTTATATTGACACTCAATGACTAAGGCTATTCGTTGGTCAGTCTGTGTCTGTAGTTTTGACAAGATGTATCGTTGCATAATCTTCTAGACTTTATTGTATATTAAAGCTGCTACACGAAGGCACACTTATCATATTTCTGTGTTAGAGTATATAAATATAATTAATAATTTATATTTGGTTTAGCAGGAGAATAAGAATATAATCATGCTGCATAATAATATCATTGAAAATCTTTCGTCAACATAATGATTAAAAACAAAAGCAAAACATTGATTTATAGGAGAATAATATTTCTACATATAAGTAGATTTCATATGCTGACATGTACTCGTCCCTTTTCTTACATATAAGTGTTGAGTCTGTTTTTTTGATAATTTTGATCTCTATAGACTATTACCTTTTTTAAAAGAGAGGTTTTTTCTAGTCCCTTATCTTATCGACGGATCCCAGGGTTGAGATAGCATATGGACAGATATTATATATGGAGAAATACCCTAGTGACAATCACATTTTCTGTTACAAAATATTTATATTATATCTTTTAATTGTGTATGATAGTCTGTTATTCTTTGCAATATTCTAATATTTTCATAAAACTCGACATGAGATGCAATTTCTCGTCTCTTAATCATCGATGGGCACCAAGATTTAGATCACATACGTCTGAAATATAAACGAAGACATTCCCAAGTGACAACTTAATATGATCACATACTCTGTCGATTATTGACATGTTTGAGTATTATACTTATGTTAAACAAAGTTTTTATCGATTTGTTATAAATAATATGATATCGTCGTTTTGCATTAAATTTTTATAATCTGTACAAATCCATTCTTACAATGCTTTGACTCGGTAATAAAATAAGATAATTACAATCTTCCAAAACTTGTATTTTACACAACAGGTTCATTTCATATAACAAAGAAGACATAACTGCATGCTAGCTTCTAAGCACCTCTTACATAAAGGTTTTTTTTATTGCGTCGAATGAATAAATATATATTAAACTAAGGTTGAAATATGATTTAAAGATTTGCTGACTCATGTAATTCAATTTTCATGTGTTAATCATGCAAGTTTCTCCTGTTATTGACCTTTTTTATAGACATTCTTTATTTCTTAATGTTTTATGCCATAGTTTAAAAAACATAAAAAAACGAAATGTCATTGCAATTGGTTATTAAATACAATACACCAGATTTAAATGGTGTATCCGTGTTGGAAACTTAATATAGTCACTATCAATATTACAATAATTATAGTGTTACCGCACTTAATTAAGATCAAAATTTCGTTTTAGTAGCGAATGCCAGATGTTCGCAGGCAACACCTGTTTAGTTTAATATATATTTAATATTGCAATGGTTTGAATGTTAAATATATAAAATTACATATAAAATCAATGCGTCATATAACTTTTCCTGGTTAATATTTGATGTAATATGTATTTACTTACTTCAGAAATTATGCTTACACGCTTAAATAAAAAAAACAATAAAGGGATTTTATTTTAAAGGTTCTTTGTGGATACAACATTATTTCATCATCCCTTCATCCCCGTCCCAATGGGGACATGAAGGCCAAACAATGGTATTAGCTTTTTTCGCCCCCACTCTGCTAGGAGACATTAATGAACTCGCCACATCCAGCAGATTTCCTGCATTTGTTCATCCCATATTTAATTTTAAGATTATTACATTATATACTAAATAAAGCTTATATAAATACTTATGCAGATTTTATATCTGCAGAGATTACGAGGACTCACGGTTATCAAAGGTTTTCACCGACACGCGTTTCAGTTTTAGTTTAGTGAACTATCAGAGATCAAGCATACGTCGGCTTTAATTTTTACGTAAAGCAAATTAATCAGATTTAGTTTGTCCAAAACAATGTGCTGTTGACAATAGGACTACTTATCAATATATCAAATGTCACATGAAATTACGATGTAGCATCATCAAGTCTATTTATCCCTAATAAGTCTTGACATTCCTTGACGAAAAATTCAAAAAGCTATTTTAACATGTTTTACAACGAAACTACGTGGAAAACAAAAGTAAGTTTAAAGTCAAGGCTGAACTTATAAAAGCTTCCCCAATTGTTTTCCTCAAAAATCTAAATATTCCAACATATTAACTCAATAAATAACGTTTTTGCTTGACAAATGAAAACTGCTTATCGCATTTGGTCAAGCTTATGCTTATATTTGGATAAAAATAAATTTTAGATAAACAATAATGTCCGCAGAGTATTCATATTTGTCAATTCTGTTTTTTTAATTTAAATAAGGCAGTTGTCCATGGTAAATTTTGACCTTATTTTGAGCTGAAGTGCAACCTAGGTGCAGTTGATTTAGTCTGTTCGAAACTGTATGGGCTTTGTCGTTTCCGATTGAAGCAAGAAAAGTATCGCTATGTGTCCGAATACCATTGTACGCTGCGAAATCAGACAAACGTTTGCAACAATCAAACATCCAAAAAGATGATTTCTCCAGTAAAATTCTTTAAGCAAACTTTAAGGACGATTTGTGAAATGTAAGCAACAGAGGCAAAGTATTAAATATAGCCATGTTATCATGGATGCATTTATTTGTACTCCATTTTTGTTATAAAAAATGTAAAATATAGAATAATACCATTCTAAGCGTATGTAACCATTTTTGACACCTGTAATAATAGATGCTTACGTTTAAAGATGTTTAAAATACTAACTGACCCAGCTAATATATACTTATATACTAAGTAATGCTTATATAATTATTTATTTAGTTTTGATCCAGCAGAAGACCAATTCTCTGTTGCTAGTTATATACCTAAGTAGTACACATAACACTGACTCTTGGTTATCAAAGGGTTTCACCTTCGACAGGCGTTTCAATTTTGAGTTTTGTGAATTATCAAAGATCAACCACACGTTGGTTTATATTTTTACGACCAGCAAATTAAACAAATGTTTATGTAAGAGTGAAATTATTTTACCAGAGGGAAAATACAAATCTGTCTTTATAATGCGATTCTAGAGAGGGGTGGGGATACAGTTTTGGTGTACATGAGCCAAAGGCTTAAGTAAGCTTAGCCAAACTATCCAAATTTGGCAAGTATCTGTCGTTATTGTGTTAAGCTATTCTCTTTTTCCAAAAATTGGGCTTAATCAAAAGATCAAGCCAGGCAACGTAATCTTGGGGCAACATAGTTCAAGTTTATTCAAATAAAGAGCCACACTATATTTCAAGCTTGGCAAAGAATTTTTGGGGAATGAAGAGTCACATTTTATTCAAAGTAGACATGTCCATATAAAACGAATTTTAGTTTGTTCATATGAAAGGCCTCATCCTCGTCGAAGGCAATACAAAATTGGTTATATATGACATTTATATCTAAAAATTTTTCTCGAGTACTATTTTGCTAATTTCAACTAAAGTTTGTGTATTTTATATATTGATACATTTTCCGATTACATATAAAAAATTGTTCAGTGCAATATCTAGCTCCATTGAACACAGTGTCCTTTTTTGTAAATGAAACAAGATATAGAGCATATGCAGAAAATGTAATAAATCAAATGTAAATTAAACTGTTTGGTTTCATAATATTGCATATAATTAACGCGTCACAGATTAACTATTAATTTTGTAATTATTCCCAGACTGGTATTTAAATATACTTATTACAGTACTCAAGCTGACAATTATCAAGTCCTTACAAGACCAGAAAATATAGAATGTGATTTTTATTTAGACATGTCTTTCACACTTGGGATTTTGTTTATTTTACATATTTTAGCTATTGTGAAAGCACAAAACAACATACGTAAGTATATTGTATTAATTTAATAGTTACTTATTGTAATGCAACATAATGGTATTAAGTTATTATTTCTATGTTATGTTTTTGTATGCTTTTCGTGCTGCCACAACAATATGACGAAATGATATGGGCAAAATTCTTTTTAGTTAAGTGGCGTAAAATAAGCAAACACCCAAATATTTTGAAAGTGTCGAATATTTGTTTTTAAAAGTGCAGGACTAAGTTAGGATTTATTTGTTATAAAAGATTTAACATTTTGTTTCAACTACTGCATATAATAATATCGCCCCTGTATATCTTTAGCATTTGTTCTACTGTTATTTCTGATCATTTACATACTTTTTCCAGCGTTTGATTCACAGATCTTTCGTGGAAGAGATGCCAGGTACTTTCCTACTAATTTATTAATAGTACCCGGATTTTAATTTAACCGGTGCCATGCGTAAAGCAGGAGTTCCTTACCCTTCCGGAGCACTTTGACTCAACCTACAATTTTAGTGGGGTTTGTGTGATCAATAATTTGGTTTTTGTTATGTATCTGGTTTTTGGGGTTTTTTTTGTCCAATATTTTGTGTAGAAATGGTTTTGTCTGTCCTTGGCTTATCGTTTTATGGTCACTCCTATGTAATTTCCATACCTTTTTGCTATAATACGGAAAGCCGTAGTAAGTAACACGTTTGCAAAATTCTGATAAAGACTCTTTTTCTTGAATTCCTAGACCACAAGTTCATATTCAATGCCATACGTTTTTTTAAGTCACAGTCAACATTTTATAACCGTTAATCCATCCCATTACCTCTCGGATTTGGGGTTTATGGTTTGCCAAATTGTTAATTGTAGCTGCAACGGAGGGTTAACTTCTCTATCCCTATTGGCCTATTACTACTTTTTCAGTTGCAGTCAAATTATACTCGGGATTTCCCAATCGATTTATGACGCAAAGCAAAAACATTTGATCAATCAATTTTAACAGCACAAAATGGCGATTATGTAACTTGACTTTGCTACAATTTCGATTTTTTTTAAATTTTCAAATGTTTCTCTATTTCCAAAGTGTAGTTGGCAAAAAAAAATAGTCAAAGAAAGTATATTCTTTGGAACTTTAAAATCAACTTCTGAATTATTCGGCCTTTTAATATCTTTAGATAGAACGTCTATAATCAGTCTTAAATAGACAAACGCGTGTCTCGGATAGTAAACTTTAATACCTTGATATGTTAGGTATTTTAATTTTAAGGTAAACGGATATACCGGTGATCATTACCGGTACCAAAACTGAGGTTTTTACCTCGTACAAGTAAGAATATAAAGCATTGGTAGAAAGTTTAAGTGTGACAACAATTACGCAATATTTAGGAACAAATTAGCAACATAAACAGACTAAAGCTAGGTCTTATGCAATTATGCAAATCCCTTGTAATTATAAGACAAGTAGGTATTGCTCTACGTATAAAACGAATAGCTAAAAACTCGCAGACTTAGGGTACTACTGATCTGATCAAGTCAGCCTCTTTTCTCCAAGTAGACCAAGACAAAAACTGCAGCATAAACCCTACAACAAGCTTGATAAATTTAAATTTTTTTATTGATAGCAATATTCTATCAGCTTCAGTAATTTGTGCTTAAATTTTGAAAGTCGTAATTCATCTCCCATATGCAATCGGACATTTTTTTCTATTCCGGAATTTTCCTTTTTCCTGGTCAAAACAACGAGTCCCCTACTGGTATATAATTAGAACAGGCACTGCTTATCCGTCTGAATCACCAGAGTGCGTCCAAGGTTTTATTGAGTTCGCGTTACTTGCTTTCAGTCTTTCTGTTTTTTTTCTGGTTTTTTATTTCGTTTTGTATATGTTTGTCTGAATCCGAATTTTTAATCGTTCTTTGACTTTAAGTCCCTGTTTTTCTTTCGGTTTTGTACGGTATTGTTCATCTTGCAAATAGTATTTGAGTTTTGAGAACTGATTCATGTTTTACTAAGGTTGATTTAAAAATTATATGGCCGTCCCCACATGACGTAGTTCATAGTTATGGAAAATCATAGAAGGATCGTCTAAGTGTTCGACCAAACCTGTATCAAAACTGTTTACCACTATTTCGACAGGAATAAAAACGGACCGCAAAAAATATAGTGGCCCTTGCTATTCATGTGACATAAATGAAATGTGGATAGAAAAATTTTAGAAGATCACGGTATTTTTCTCGATGTAAGAACATTGACACTTCACCATCCAACATATGCAGCTTATAACCAGAATTAAATGACTTAATAATAAATGTTTTTACGACAATGAGGAATAAGACGAAATAAATACCTGGTAATAAGCCTTGACACAAATACCTATTGTATCGATGTGCTCAATCAGATAACAAATACATTGACTATGGAATTTGCATATTTTAATTGAAAAATAATATTCATGTTAGGAGAACAAGTGTTTCAACTTAAAATGTTGGTATTGCAATGAGTACTTATTGTGCTCGTTTTCTCGCCAACTGATTAACGCTGAATTCAAAGAAGTCCTGCTAGAACAAAAATATGGGCACAGACCTTTAATGTTACATTTCTCTATTTTGATAATGTCTTGAACAGTGCTTTATTATGTAACTATATGCAGTTAATTTACTTTTATTAGCGGGTTTGAAAATATAAGACACCACAATACACTTATGTTGATCTCTTATTTAACAGTCTATAAGATTACCTTTTTATCGTTCACATAAAATATTGATTCCATCAGCTTTGCAGTTTCTAAAAAGAAGGATTTAGACGATTTTTTGTCATACGGTCCGATGTTAAACTTAACGCGAGGCTAATATCTCAAATTTTCAAAATGAATAGATTCAAACTTCGTAAAACGACAATTCATTGAACATTGTTACCAAGTTTAGTTTCATACTGAAACATACACGTGTAAGGACGATAGGGCCTGTCGAAAGTTAGACGGTTAACTTATTTAATTAATTATCGAATATAAATTTTAACTGGTAAAGTCTACGCTCAACAACCCGAAAGCATCATGGCCCATTTCCCTGGTTTTGTAACTGGGAAAGCAACTATATAATGCTAATGTTCGTTGTAGTTGACATCAATCACACTATTATTTTAGCGATAGGACAACGTAAAAACTAAACGAAATTAATTTGCTACGACAAGAAGTGAAGACAAGACGTAAACGACGACAATTAAACCAATTTAAATTTCGTTCAAACGTTTCATCTTTGCTATTTCTGTGTTTTTTTAAAACATTCATTAATTTTGATTAAAAACGGTAAATTAAAACCTGAATATGGCAATTGAAATAGATAAGTCAAATCTTAAATAGTAAACTTTTTTATACAACATTTCGAGTTGCTTCACGTTGCTTAATGCATTTTCATTTTTTTTTTTCGTTTTTTCTTTATTTTGTCTCAAATATGCAATGCACATCATTGCATTTCTAATATTTATAAAATATTCAAGCAAATAATTATTGATGACACATGACCGTATTGAATTTAAAATATTAGAATTGTTTTCAATTGTTGGTGAGATTATTGGATATAGACGACGTTGAGTAGGTTTACGATGTACATAAACCGCTTCCTGGTTTATTGAGTAAACTGATCCTATAATCTAACCAACAATTGAAAGCGATCCTTAAATGTTTTAGTAAACGATTATTGATGAGATTAGCAAGATTGTTTTCTTCCCACATAACGTATAAAAAACCACATAACGAAAATCAGAATCTATATAATGTGAATTAAACGCACCAAATTAGACAATTTTAACTTTTTTTTATATATTTTATATAGGTATTACTGTAATAACTTGTTCTTAAATTTATCTGTGCACAGTTTAACAATCCAAACCAAACCTTATTTTTACTTAAAAACCAATGAATAATTTAAAGGTCCAGAATTTATTTTCTGCAATTTAAATGACGATATGTTTGTTTTGCAGAATAGTTTTAATACTATATCTTTATTTTTTATGTCACAGGTGTTATGAGGTACATGGTTTGTTTGGAATTTTATGTGTACTTTATATTTGCTTGGTCTTATATTTATTTACAACTTAAACTAAATAAAATTTCTACCTGTAACAGAAATGACTACATTGTAATCTTTTAGATTGATTGTTATTTGTTTACTTGAGAAAAAGATTATTCTAGAACAGTTATGCAATAATAATAAACAAGTTAAATGCATAAACAACAACATTCCGTGACCTTCTAAATTCTGGTACATTCATTTTGGAGATGAGTGTAAAGGACTTGGGTGCAGATTTAGAGGACAGATCTTGTTTCAGCTTTCATTCGTATTAACTGAGAGAGATTTTGTTTTGGATTTTCAGTTGTATAGAAGAAGTAATAACATTTCACTGGAACTCATATTGGATACTTCTTTTGTATATTGCAACTAATATTTCATACCAGTGGACTTATATATTTAAGACTGTTCGGAAAAATTCAACTTATTTTGGTTACAACATTTGGAAGTTTGATTATTGATTGGACAATTTACTTTGGACACCAATTGAAATTTTAGAAGACATCTAAATTAACAGTTTACTCTACTATTGCAATTTATTAGTTACGTGTAGTTAATTATAATTTATAAATAATTAAACTGTAATTTGTATTTGTCTTTTGTTGGCTAAATTAAAAGGTTATTTTTAACTGTAATGAAACTTCAAATGTAGCGTTATTATGATAAATAAATCGTAAATAAATTATTTTACATGTACACTTTGACGCTGCCAAAAGTTTATCACTATTATGATAAATAAAACTGCAAAACCTGAATATTCGTCCATTTTTGTCTTAAAACAAACAAAAATATAGCTACATGCACAGAGTAAATTAATGTTTTTTGCACATAATTTCATAGTATGGATAATTTATATTACTTTAAATGGCAGGATTGCGACTAATGAGTGTTGCTGAATCCAATATTACATCAGTCAACATATTGGACTTGTTAAATATGCATGGAGTTACCTGTGGAAATAACTCTACATTATATCGAAACAGCTTTATGGACACCGAGGACTTTTTACAATGTTTTTCAACACCGCAACGGCAGGTAAAGCATGCGATCCTTACTGACAAGGTTCTAACGCAAAAATGAATATATATTTTTTTCCTATGTTCAATAGACTTGTAGAATAATACAATTTAAGTGGTAAAAAGTTTAATGTTTAAATGAATGCAATAAAACTTATGTATTGAGGTTGAGTGCCAATTCACAGTTAAGTCAAAATTTTATTGTTTTATATGATTTGTTTTAATTAATAAGTACATTATTAAATAAAATTACGACCGCTGAAAGCATGCAGACTAGGTGTTATGGAGGTTATATATCCATACTTATAAAATTCTTTCAGGACATATTTAATTAGTATATATTTTTTTCATTTTTATTGAACATTTCGCCATTTATTTTGTTAATGTAGTACGTGCTTAGTATTGAACAATGTTGCGCCAATACAAAGAGGGATATAACTACAAGCTGTCAACCGTCTCGTTGTAAAGTATGTTTTGTTTCCTTGTTATAATAAAGGATGCCTGGCCATGAACGATACTGGATTGCATGTCTGGAGAGTATTATGTTTTTAATTATGAAGACCACTTTTGTAGATATCTATACAAATAGGTTTGTTGTTGCCGCTGCAAAAGGTTCAACTGTTATCCTTGCGCACTACTGTGAACGCGTTTAATTAGTTTTATCAGCAACCCTCACCTTCGTCTCTTACTTTGTTTAAACGTTATGTTTGTTTATTATTATTGACAAGACGTTTTTGATATAATTGTTAATAATTGAAACTAAACATTTGTACTTTTTTAATTAAGCCAAATTCTTGTAATTGCGTAGATAACGTGTTGACTACCAACTATTACATTGGTGGAACGCTTAAAAAAGTACACACTTTTGTAAAATATCTCTGCTCTAAGATTAACAAATGTGAGATTTGAAAAAAATTCAAAATATCCGGCGTCCTGCTGCAAAATCTTGCTTGGTTTCGTTTACGAAACAAAAATTAATACTTAAATTTTTTCAAACCCATTAAATGGACTAGAATTGTAATATCTGGTTAACAACCGACAATACGATACTTTAAAATATTATAGACACCATAACTTTATTACCAGTCGATTTTTCTTCCTAAGAATGTTAAGCTTAGTTTTAAGGACTAGTGGTTGTAAATCAAGCGATCAACTCATCAATAACATTTTACTCATGAAGTTTGGTTTTTCCTAAATATATTTGATTAGTTTATTGATTCTTTTTAAAACCGACTGCATATTAGGATCATGAAACTAGGTTAAAGAGAAACTGTCCGAAAAAACTGAAAATAATCAGTACAAATTTTGAGAAAATTGCGTACTGTAAGGACACATTTTAATGCCTATAATAAAAAAAACATTTAAATCCATCATCTTGTGCGTACAAAAAACAAGCAAATCTTTTTAATGGCAATATCAAAGTATATGAAACACTTGACAACACAAAAATATCGTTAACCGTTGTTGGTTTATATTTACCAGTGTTTATTAATTAAATGTTAAGTGTCTAGTGTTTTTCTGCATTTTCATGAATTTTAATTTTTAAAAGAAATGTTTGTTGTTTTCTTTTAGAAAGAGCAAACAACCTGTTTTAAGAAGAGGAATAATGACTCTAAATATGAAAGTATTTCAAAGAAACTGAAATAAGTCTCTTGTTTTGTTTCAACGGTGTTTGATGCCAAGTAAAACATTTTCTCAGCTATACCTTAACGTATAAAAGTTTTGCTTTGTAAGTGCAAACTGTGATTTTTGACAACGATAACTTTAAAATGATATAAGATGCAGTAAACAAGTACACCATCAATAAATGTTTAAGTAGGTCACAACACACTATTTAACACTTAAATATGAAATTGACTTTTTTCAGGTTGCATTATACAATCTAAACAAATTTGAAGTGAAAGCAACTATTAACAACTCTATTAACAGCTCTTCATTTGTAAACAAAATGAACTATCCAGAGGTAATTGGTCACATTAAGTAAGTACGAGATAAATATTTTAAGAAATATACAAAAATGTTAATACATTTCTATTCTATAAAATGCTATATTATTCAAACTATGATGTTAAATCAACGTACTGTGTCTTGAATATGTCTTAATCCGTACTTGCAATCGTCCCTTGACTTAAGGCTTTTGTTGTTTGTTCGTCTGCCTCGAATTTTTTTAACTAATGTATATATTTCTACTCTACAATGTTTTAATTTCTTTTAAAAAGTCTTTTAAAAATGAATGTTGATTTTTATCTGAGTGAAAATCAAATTAAATACATAGTTTGCCTGGCATAAAAATCATTTCCAACATGTCTTGACGAAAGTATTTTTAAAGATATTTTCTCACCAATTATAAACGTTTTCATTATTTCTACAAAATTAATTAAATTAAATCATAATGTTAAAAGACAATATTACCGCTGTTTTGAGATATATAATATTTGTTTGAATGTTGTTTACCGCTACTGTTAGCAATTTTTAGCTTTAAAATGGCGTCGAGAATATATAACAAGAGGAAACCGGAGGCTATGAAAACCAGTGCTGACTAACTACCTTACCTAACCTTACTTAGACACAGAGCCCCCAAGACAGTTTGGATAAATCAACCATGTTGCATTGACGGAAAGGCAACGTATCATATTTGTATATTTGTGTTGAAATCTATTTATATTTGAATGGTGAAGAAAGTACAAGAAAAAAAACCTACTACGTTTGGCAGAAAAACTGGTAATCCATGTCTATTGACGTTACAACACATGATATACATGGTAGCAATCAATAGTAAATATTCAACTATTCAACTATTGGATCACTCGGCAAAACAGTCCATACAAATTATTAAATAAACAATTTATAAAATTTATTTTCTAAAGAGATTACATGATGAAGCAACATATTTAGTATTTGAAACATAGGCCTGATATATTCAAAACGATTGTAAAAAGCAGTTATAGTCATTGTAGATTTGTCTGAAATAATAAACTGCATTTGCCGGATTATTGTTTTGACTCATAGTCTCCAAGACCAGGGCTTTTCCGTAAAGTAAATGCCTTCTCAATAGTGAAAATACTTAAACGTACATCCCTATCTATCCCCTCATGCTATTCTATTGGTTATATATAGAAATATCTTGTTCGTGGGTTCAGTACATTTTCCAAATATTTGAAGTATTACTACAGACGAGACTAGGCAATAATATCAAGCACACCAAATTGAAATATAAATTTGAATAAAGTGTTACTGACGTTATGTTTAAGTAGATAAAAATAATAAAAAGACGTCCGAACGACAAATCAAATGACTACTTGTTTATCATTGACGTAGACGTATGTCAACAATGTTTCTGTTTGTATTAGATGATGTTGTTTGTTGCTCTATCATATATAGGGGGACGAGTGGTTAAGGTAAATTGTCTACTATTAATCACGTGGCCTGTCAACACTGAGGTTGCCGGTTAGAGTATCACTGCCAGCAGGGTGTTCTCGACTCCAATCTTAATTGACCAGGATTACCAGATGTCATACCAAAGGTCCGGGTTCTCTACGGGTACTCTGACTTCTTCCACAAATGATAACTGGACGCCATGATAAGCTGAACAATTGCTAGAAGAGGCAGTAAAAATCATTTAATAAAATAAAATATATTTTAACCATATTTTAGGTCATTTCTTCGCGCTTGGTGGGACATTGTTAGCCTTAAACATAACTTCACTATTAAGTGTATTTTATGTTATATTTAAGCCAATACGAGTTCCAGTTGTTGTACATGAATGCCAGTTCTTTTTTCTACTTTGGAATTTACTCACCTGCTGGATCTGGAAAGACTAAACTTTTGTTGGTAGATTCTTCCTATATTCCTATAAGGAATGGTTAGTAGATAAGTTATAGTAATTTTAAGAATTTTAACTACAATTTATCATAAGCAGTAAGCAAATCATATTTATATAAACAAATGAATGCATAAGCAAAAATGTCATTTAATTGTCCCATAATTTACCAATTAAACCTTCCTTAGGATGCTGGTATTGAAAATTTTAGCCATTTTCCAGAAGTGAATTTAAAAGTCATGTTGGTATTATTTGTGTAGATTGCGTGTTGTAATACATTTATCCATATTCACCTAGTAGGAGTGCAAGTGCCTTTATAAATGATTTTTTTATACAAATAAAGTGTATTTCAAGCTTCAGATCTTGAGAATTATGACAAAGTCCAAAAACTATCATCAATTTATCTTGATGCCACGAATATTAAAGGTGAGTAATTGTGTGTATCATTGATGTGTTCATACAAAGTAATGAATATTATGTTTTTAGTAATTGAATTGGGTTTTCGTTTTTTATTAAAGTAACAGTATATAAGCCTGAGTCAAAGTTGTGTGTACATAATCAATGTAATACATTATTGACATATTTCTTTAAAAATTAAAAACAATCCAGAAACAAGAAAACAATAATATATTTCTAAGCTACTCTCACTTGTCTCACTCGATGCATTAACTTATCTAGGAAAACATGTTCAAAGTATTATCATGGAAGAATACATGTTCGGTCACTGAAAGGGTGGCTTTGACTTGAAAGGAGTATGATGTAAAACACATCTAAATAAAGCAATTTAGCATTGCAATCAGTCATATACGACAATTTTAACAAGCTTCTGTTATAAGATCGTTATTATGGTTACATACCTACAACTCTGATTAGGCGTATATATAAACGTTGAAGTACATGTGCAAATTTCCCAACATTTATACCTTGACATGGCATGAGCAGCAAGTTAATATTTACTCACTTAACAATTTAAAATTAATTTCTTCGTAAACCAACAAGACATATTTTGTGTACCTCTAAATTAACATAAAAAAAACACCATGCGACCTATCTTTAGGTCGGAAGGATGGAGGTTTCCATTTCACCGATCGAGATCTGTTAACAAGGCATATGCCACAATTCGACACGTTTTTTTATTTGAGAATACGTATCAAACCGATAAGAACAGTATATAAAATTTCATCAATTTTCTGAAAATAAAATAAAATTGACTTTTATATTGAAATACACAAAATAACATTTATAAAAATAACGACTTAATTATAGGCGAAGTGATACAAATTTAAATTTAATAATGGGTGCTACTGCTGTACAAATCCGAAGTTTTGACTCTTTTTATGTAGTTAATAGTTACTTGACACACATTAATCTTAGTTTTGTCTCTTTGTTTATTTCAATAATTCTTCGAACAGAATTGCTAAATATGCTTTATATTCTTTTTCCCGTACAATCAATTAAGTAGTTTCCAAGTTACAAGCCATACGCGTACGGGCCATAACACGATTCGCTTATTAAAGTGTTTCGAACCAATATACTAAATAAAGGTTTGGATCAAATGAATATTTTCTATATTATCTGCTTCTATCCTTTTCGGTATTTGAGACATAGTGATAACAAGACCCAGGAATACATCTGAACTTGATTTTTGAACTTTGAAATATTCAAAACAACATGTTACTTTGAATCAACAATAGTGTTCCCAAGTCGCTATGACCTACGGTGTTCGAAAATTCGAAAATACGTGTTGCTTCGAGTTTGGAGTCCAAAATGTGTAATCATGAATCGATTGAGCAATTTGTTAACAGCAGCAATCGGTCTAGAAAATCGGAATACCGATCGCAGGCTCTGTAATAACGTATAAGTTGTGAAATGTACACATCATACGCAGGAGCTGCTGGAATGTTGCTGTCGATGAAAAAGAAGTCGACAATTGGAAAGTTGAAGTAATCACGTTTGTCGTATAGTCTAGTTTGTAGTTTTCCTGAGTCTATTTCTAGAAGTAGGTCCAAGTAAGCTGATCTTTTTGTAAACTTTGTGTCATGGCTTCAAAAAAAAGCTAATTTTAGTAGTGAGATAGATTCAAACAAGTGGAAGTGTGTAAAGTGTCGTATAAAATCTAATTTGGGATTTATTTCCCTTTTAAAATATGTGTGTATCACATAAACTTTATTTTAAACAAAAACGTTCCGAAGTACAAATTTGTTTAGGCAAAGTGAAAGTACAATCATTATTTTTCTTTTGACTACGGCATCAATCATTTTAATTTGGAATAAAGGAATACGAAAATCAGACTACTTTTAGTTTTTACTGGTTTGTTTAACATCGCTTAAAACAATACACTATGTACATTTTGTATTGCTTTGAGTTATTGTTACTAAGAAAATGAACAATACTTCTATGATTCATATTTTTAATAGCGATACATATGCACTTAGAACGGAATTAAAAACGATTTTTCATATTTTTACTACAGCATATTATTGTTAAATTTTTTGTCTAAATTAACGGTTACGCAAAACTTTCTACTGAGTCAATGAAAAAAATGACTGCGACAGACATTTTTTACTGATACAACGGACACGCCGCTGCAACAGACAAATTTTGACTGTGTCAACGGAAAAATGTCTGTAACAGACATAAAATGACTGTCACAATAACAATAAAAGGATCATTTTCAAATTACAGTTACTCTCAATAGTGATATCGAGTTAATTAATTATTTCCGTGGTAAAAGTGGATCTGATAATTTTTTTTCCAAAAGTTCAAGTTTTTTTAAAAAATAAATATGCATACTATCAAGACCATGGCTTGAACAATCCACTAAAATTATGCCGATTTTTAATTTCGTCACGGGTACTAAAGATAATGTGATATTTTATAACTATTAAAGATGGCCTCGGTGGCAGAGTGGAAAAGATACTGAGTAAGATAATATTGATCCCGTTCATGTCAACAGTCAGGAACGCCATGAAAAATAATTCTGAATGTGGTGTTACAACCCCCCCCCCTCCCCCAACACACACACATAACAGACAAATATATATATGTAACTATTACAGCTTTGTACTTATGTTTTATTTGATATCTATTTGATATCTCGCATACGCTGTTGCCTCATAAATCCGCAATAATTATGACAAATCTCAAAATATTTTCTTCTTTTTTCTAACACTAATGTTTTGTTTAGCTTCCTGTGAAATAAAGTATAAAGGTCATAAACCTGAGAAGTGGCTACAGGAATGCCCTACAGGTATAACAAAATCTGTATGCATAAAAAATAAGTGTGTAATCTATTATACTTCAAACATTTATAATATATATACCGGACGATAAAAATCGTAGTACAATGTGCAAAGAAATCTTCTTGAATATGTTCTTTAATTGATGGAATTTACATCTTGCGTTGTTAAGAGAATATACAATATCTTTCTTCAAGCACACATTACTAAATATAATAATTTGGAATAAAAGACGAAGAAGTTGCTTAAACAAATATGATGTAAACATCACATATTTACGCGTTAATAATAAGAAAACCGGTCGCTATAAATGTTAAGATGTAAATGCATACATTAAAAACTGTGGCCTTGGTTGCCGACTGGTTAAGGTCATCAAGGTCACCTACTATTGATTATGTGAACATCACCACTGAGGTTTCGGATTCGAGTCTCTCTTCAGTCGGGGTGTTTCTCACCCATAAACTCGACTATAAATTTACTAATTGATCAAAGTGCCGTTAAACACCATTAAAGTATTCAAAACAACCTTTAAAAACTAGTGTGCTGTATTAATAAAATATTGATAACTTCTCATTTCTGTTAGATCAAAGTCTACCTGCTATACTATTACCAAAGAGCCAAGTAAGAGAGGCGAGAATAAACAGAAATGAAACCATCGAATGCCAGTATGTGTCTCTAATAAATATCACTGACATAGTTTGGTACTTCAGGTCAAGCAAAACGGGAGAGTCGAAACAAATACCAAAGAATTCTTCAAATAGCGCATACAGCACCACGGAACCATATCTCATTATTAAACAGTTTGGTCAAGCTGACCAAGGATCATACCATTGTAATGTGTCTAATGAAAACGGCTGTTCAAAAGAAGTGTATCACATTAACATTACTCTTATATCAGGTACTTGTAGATTCATGTAATATAAGTGATGCGCGTCTGTTAACAAAATAATCGTTAAGTTTTTATCGTCCTAAAGATTCGCTCAAAATTACAGTGATGATTCTTGGTAGAAATCACGCACGTATTTAAAAAAACATTTTCTTTAACTGCTGCTAGCAATATATAACAGAAATAGAATGAATATTGTTGGTTTTGTGTGAAATATTCTCAAATGTACAGATAAATATTACATTTCTAGATTGTCGACCATTTATAATAATTTTCTTGTGTAAGCTATTAAAATTAATTATTTTTTTAATTAAAATTTAAACAATGATAGTGTCTATTGCACCCTCTAAAGACTGATTAGTGCATGTCCATTGACGCGCTCCTTGAACATGGTCACTTTTCCATCATTTTTAGAAATATTTGTACCTACATAATAATAGGCAACGTTGCATTGTTGTATCATATAGGTTTTCCGTTCTATAATGTTCGGTCTAGTAAGTGTAACTGACAACTTAAATCTATTCATTACATGTGTTCAGCCGATAGCATTATGCGGCAAGCGTCATCAAAATTTTCTTTTAATAAATTTAATATAACAAGTTTTTGAAATTTGAGACATTTGACAATATGACAGAAAAAAATCCTACAAAGCGATACTATACAAACAGGTGGTGTTTTTTCTGCATACTTTTGACTCCAGATAGTTTGTAAAATCTCGGCCGAATGTGCTGCTCAGATTTTTAATAGGGAGTTATGTTTAAGGTAGAGAAGGTTATGTTTAGAAGGCCCTCGGGCTTACCAAACGAATAAAATACAAGATAAAAAGGCACGTTCAATACCACGTTTTTTTATCAAACAAGATTAGGCTGACTGTAGCCTCTACGAAATTTTGAAATCTCCGTTGATCCCCAAGTCAAATTTCTTTGCTTGTTAGTCTATCCGATTTCTTGCTTTATTTATTATGTGTGTAATTGTTTGCATTCTGAATATTGACCAATAAACGCTAAGAAATCAATCAATCATATATTGAACGTTAGTGAACGATTTTTGTAAAAGGTATTATATTACATATTAATTAGGCCTTATTAAACTGCCCTCTTGAGTGTGTCTTTGTTGTAAATACTTATATTGTTATAAAAATCAATATTGTGTAAACAGATTATGATTAATGCAAGAAAAAAAACGAGAACTATTTGGTAAGAGAAATTAAACACTTTTTATGCAAAACACCTTAAATTACGTTCTTCTTCTAGCCGTCCTCAATGTTTCTTCCAAGCCTTCTTAAAATAATATTTCATTTACGTTTTTAAACAGAACTACCTGCACCAAATATACTTGAATATCAACGTTTAATAATGTTCGGACAAAATTTGACGTGCATAATAGATGTATATCCGGAAGTGCAGAATGTTTGGTGGAAACTCAACGATGCTGTGATAAAATATAACAGATCCTCGGTGGCTGCAATATCTCAAACAACGGATGATCTTGGATTTTATCAGTGCTGTGCAAAGAATACAGTGGGTGAAAACTGTAGCAGTGGTGTGTTAGTTGGAGGTATGTTGTGTACTGCACAATTGGTAGCGTTAATACAATAAGCACAGAAAATCGTTTGTTTTATTTCCTTTCTCTTTAAACGACATTGCAGTTGTACTTAAAAAGGATGCGGGACGAACAAGTCCGATCAGGATCTGGATACAATTTTAAATTGGCTTGTCGCCATTTTGCAAAACAACCTTATGATATTAGTATTCATACTTGCCTTTATTTTAGTAACCAATGTTCGGAGTTTAGGGATGTAAGTTAATAAAATCAAGACCATATACACGGTGGGTAACGTGGTCGAGAGTGGCACATACACAGTGGGTAACGTGGTAGAGAGTGCCACATAGACACAGTGGTACATCTCACACATTGTATTGTGTACATCAAACACTATGCATAATTGATTTAGTGCACATAACAGTTATTGCGCAATTATGATGACATGTGTACAACATTTTCTTTTATAATTTAGCTAAACCAATTGTATTAGGAATACATCAAACAAACGAAGGATTTTTGGGGAAACAAGTTAATATAACATGTGATGTGAACTCCATTCCACAACTACACAAAATAGAGTTCCTTGTGGGTGATGAACTAATTTCAAGAGAAGAACCGAATTACGAAGAGAGGACGAAATTAGATGAGGCGTTGTACAGTCGACATACGTTCACTTATACGATACTCACAAATGACACTCAATTTCCAGATAACTGGAGCTACACTTGCAATGCGACAAATGATTTTGGCAGCACACTGAGTCCTCCACTTTATGTTGAACTCTATGGAGGTTTGTTATTTTACATTTTCTCTTTTTTGCAACATTGCAACAAAATTTTTCAAACAAAATCAGATTGAGCAGCAGTAATGTATATGTTATGTTAAACAAAATACAG
Source organism: Limnoperna fortunei (assembly GCA_944474755.1). Classification (NCBI taxonomy): domain Eukaryota; kingdom Metazoa; phylum Mollusca; class Bivalvia; order Mytilida; family Modiolidae; genus Limnoperna; species Limnoperna fortunei. The sequence goes on along the minus strand of OX104119.1, from coordinate 9,977,953 downwards.
GGTGTTAATATTATGTAGATGAATTGTAGTTTCAAACTACGTCAGGATCAGAAGCTCCTGTATTGTGAAAAACACAATAAATATTTTGCATACGTGTGAGTTAAACTATAATTTTAAATAGTTTTTAAATGTTTAAAAATAAACCTTTTATCAAGCTGCAGAACTAAATTAGCATGGTATGAAGTCTTGTATGATTGAACCGCCATGTCGACAGCCAAAAATGGCACATTTTAAAAAGATTTTTTAACTGTTATACATTAATACTTAATTAGTTCACAATTAAGAATTAATGCTTCTTACAAACTACGTTTGCGCAGTAAATTGGAATCTGATCGGATAAAGGCTAACTGTAACGACATTTCAGTTGTGTTCAATACCACACCCGAATACAAGGTGATCTATGGACAAGATATAACACTGTACTGCAATGCTGACTCACGTCCAAACATCACAGAAGTGCACTGACATCAGAATAATAGTTGCATCAGGTGTAATGCCATAAAGAATGACATCACAAATTTCCTTGGTACAGTGTTACAGATAAGGAATACATCATTCAGTGATGCTGGCAACTATACGTGCCATATTATAAATCCGAAAGTGAACAGAACAAGTAACATCATGGAACTTATTGTGATTGGAGGTAATTATACAAATAAGATAATCGTTTATATCATTAAAGACAACAACTTAATTTGACGAATACAACTTGTTGATGTGCAGCAGTGCAGTGAATAGTCTACTCAAAGTAAAAATAGGCATTTAAGAGTGTAACAATATTTATTTGGCATAAGTACGGTTATATCAGCACGCCTCGCGGCTAAATGCATTTGCGTGTTACATGTACAATAGTTCCAGATGAATTGTTATTCAACTGTGAATATAAATTACTTGGAAAGGGTGACATTTTAAAGCATCGCCAAAAAATCGGCATTTGATGTAGAAATAACTCAATAAATATTTCAACTGAATTTAAGGCATAATGTATGCAAATTTATTGCAGGTAAACCAATTGTAAATAATTATGCTTTTGGCAGTGAAGACCCAAATAATATTACTGTAAACGAGTCTGACAAGATAGTCCTAGTTTGTAAGTATACAGCTATTCCTGCCGCACACACACTGACATGGACACGGAAATTGAATGGTGAAACCATGCCGATATCTCCCTTGGCAAAAGGCGGCACTCTTACATCTCCAAACTTGACATTTATAGGTGAATCTTCTATGGAGTATGACGGCAATTACACGTGTAAAGTTGCAAATGATGTGGGCGTTAATGACGGCAAATCAATACTAGTGAAAGTGTTTGAATGTAAGTAGAACGAGATCAGCTAGTTATGTTCAAACTTTTATCCAGGTAATTAAGCATTTTTTAATAATTCGGTAACTTGAAAAATACGTTCTGAGGCTCGATATAGAATTTGTGTATCGATAGCTTTATATTTACAGCTCAATAAGTTCTATTATAATAACGGTACTAAAAGGCTAGGTCGAAATCCCTTCTAAAGAGCCGTCTATGTTTGTCTCGGACGACCAAATATAAACGAACTTGTATCGGATTAGAACATATCCATTTTGAGGAACAAGCTTTACCATAATATGAAAGATTCATATTTCTTCATTATGCCCCTTATCATAATTATAAATTTATATCCATTGTACCATTTTTATTGTTGCAATTTAATCTGACTAATCTCTCTTCTATTTACTATCCTTTTAATGCTTGTTTATTTTCACAAAAAGCTGTTGACAACAACACAGGTGAAATAGTTTAACCAACTAATAAACAGAATAAAAATGTTGTGTTTTGCCTTTCGCAGCAATTCCTATGTGCCCATGCGACTGTGAGTTTAAGAAAAAACTCTTGTTCTGGAAGAAAAAGAATTTTACAAAAGAAGAAATGTTGGAATATTTGAAGCCTTTAATGAAGGAAATAGAAGCAGACATGGCTTTGGACAAAGTGAGACTGTCACTAAATAGAAGAAAGCATACAAGTGCACCCGACAATCGGAAGTCATCACAAGAGATTGGTGCAGTTGGAATAGTGGCAATTGTCTGTGCCTTTGGCATGATTATTCTTTTTGGACATTTTAGCCATTGGAAATTGTGTTAGAAACAATCGGGCCAGAAAAAGTAGATTTAGCAACTAGTTCCTATCTTGTTTATCCATCAAAATTATAAGTGGGCAGAACATTTTTTTCACTAGTTAAAGTTAATCTTTCAGTATAGACTTATAAAGTAATTTTGTTACATGTACTTTTCAGAGTAATATCTAAGTAATTTTGTGTTAATCACTCAAATTACTTTTAATGTTGTTACAATAAGGAATTAGTAATCTACAGAAATAGCTTTACAGAAGCCCATTCTGCAAATTATAATACCTTTCTAAGCAAAAATATTTTGTGTCAAAATTTTGAAAAAAAAGTTAGATTACGCGTCTCACCTGCGGAACCGGAAGGAACTACTTATTAAAAAAAAAACTCTTGTTTGGTCTATCATATTATTTTACCGATTTTTATCATGTCAATGTGCATTTATTTCTTTATGCCCTTAAAGTTAAGAACTACCACCATACACAGATAACGACTGTTTGTTTCCTCAATTTACGGTGTACAAGGATACACTGTACCCAAAAAAAAGAAAAGATTGTTATTTTTATTAGTAGGGATGCCATTTTTGCTTTAAACTGTTTTAACTAGTGTCATAGATAAAAGAAAACAAATATCTATCACCGTTAGGAGGGCCGACGGAAAAAACTCCGACACCAAACTGAAACGATTTCTGGTCTGCAATGAGGTTCTGCTGAGTTAGAGACCAAAAGAAATCTTTCACGTGGGTGTCTAAGATTTTCCTGTATTGTCCGCCTACCGATGTTTGATGTAAAAAGAGGCTGAGTAGACAAACGCAACAAAAACAAATATTTGATTACTTTTATTGCCGAACCTACAGATGACGTCACATTATATTTTTACGGGAAAAGGTGTATGAAATTCTAATCTCACCCACGGTTAAGACAAGGATATCTTCACCTTTAAAAATTTTGTACCACACTGTCTCATTAGGAAAAACCAAATCGCATGAATCTTGTTCCTACACATCATGTTTTTAAATACAGGTCTTATTATTACGAAGACAATTGTAATTAACTTTAATCCAGTGAGATGGATAAAGATGTGAGTAGCTATTTTGGTTAGTGTCATTAACATCACTGCCCATCAATTGTAATATCATTTTGACCACTCCTGGGTATCTTTGATACTTTTGATGTGAGGTCATAGTAGTTCGATTCAAAAGACAAGGCAACTTTATTACAGATAACATTTGGAAACAAAATTATGACACATGACATATCGCTGTTTGATTAAACAATGGGCATACATTTGCCAATTACATCAGAGAATCTATTGACTTATCAGAATGAGGCTTTAACAGAAATTTACCGTCTTTTAGCTGCATGCAATTTCTGAATATATTGTTATCATTATGATTGTCTCCGTGTTTTATAAAGAGTGTCGTTGTATTACACACTGTAACTTAACATGCGATTCATGAAAAAATAAAGAAGACACGCCACAGCCCTTGATATGCCAATGTCGGTTTGTTTTTCATACATTTTTATTGAATGAAAACAACTTGAAGTAAATTAATTTATATGCAGTCAATTGTATTTTCACCAACTTTGTTCAATTTAAGGCTAGTTAGAAAATTAATTAAGTGAAAGAATGATTTTGAAATAGACGTATTTATTTATCTACACGTTTTTGGTGTTAATTTGAACATACTTGTGTTATAAATGAGAATGACAAGAACAACTAAATGCTACCCAGAAGCCTGTAATCGTTCATCTGTTACAAAAAATTACTTCAATATTTTTTACACAACAGTTTCATTCTAAATGTAGATGTTATAGCTTTTAAGTAATTGGGCAAAAGAAGAAAAATATAATCTGCAAAATTTTTGATTAAATAGTAAAACCTCCTATCAGACAATTTCTGACAAAATATATGCCATGTAAGCATTGTTCTTTACGTTAATTAAGTAATTAGCAGCTCTTGAAGATTTTAACTAAAACTGATTATTTTGTCCGATATAGTCATTAAATGGCAATAACTTCTATAAAGAGTCATCTAACAATTTTGGACTAGGTGAGTGAGTTTAAGGCTATGTCTTGCAAATATATTTTTTTAAATTTACAGTTTTATTCTAGCGTTATGGCATTTATGTGGAAGGGCAAAAAGAGACAATAGCGACAAATTTCACCAAAAACATTTTTAAAGGTCAATAAGTCATCAGACAATTTTTAGACACTTACATGATTTGTAGGCCTTGTCCTTCTGATAATATTTTCTATTTACAGTTTTACTCTGATATTACAGTGTTTAATTTCTTAGGCAACAAATGATATTTTATGTCTATAATCATAATGAAAGGGCAATAACTGTTCTGAACATTTCAGACCAACAGAATTGTAGCATTTGTATTGCTGATCGCTTGTGCAATTTACAGTTTCACACTAGCTTCTATAGTTTTAAAGTTACAAGACAAAAACTGAAATTTTAAATATAAATGGTCAATTAAGGACAATTACTCCTAAAGGGAGTAGTCAGACAATTCTGGACCAACTATGTAAATTGAAGGCATTGTTTTGCTGATCAGTTTAGCAATTTATAATGTCAATTTCGCTTTTACATTTTTTATGTTAAACACAGAAATATTTGTAAATTTAACTCTTACATTAACTTAACCCATTTGTTTTTGTTTTTTTGGACATAGGAGATAGCGAAATATTTACTAGTTTGTATATGTATGTAAAGTAAAGTATAATTGAGTATGAATCCATATTTTATAGTGCTGCTTTGTTATTCTCAAATTTCTTGTTTTTTTCGCTGAAACCAAATAGTTGGCATGGGGGTAATTTTCGCGGATATTTCTTGAATTTAGCGAACATAGCCCCCCCCCCACCTCCAGTGTGAAAATTGTACGTTTTCAGTATCCATGTTTACATTTATGTCATAGGAAATGGGTTAACATTTACTTGAATTTACAGATACAAGAACATGCTTAACAAAAAGATTTTTGCTTTCTTTATTAACTAAATTAATGAAATCATTGACATTTATTTGTTCATCATAATGGTGTATGTTTTATGGACGTTGTTGTGTTCCACAATTGACCATGTTGTCATATTTGGTGGCCCGGTTGTCCATTGTTTTGAAATGGATCAGAACTCGGTAATGCTCGGTAAACATCGGAAATACTATTGGAGTGACTATTTTTTGCTTCAAAGCTGTTAACATTGACTAAAAGTAAAACAATATATATAATCTGTATCATTTATTAAGAACATAGTGATTTAAATAAGCTACATTTCTTGGTAGAAAAATAAAATTAAACGGTGAATTCAATTATGGGTCGGATACCTTAAAAGAAAACTTTGTTATTAATTCGAATCAGAAGAGAAACAAACATGACAGTAAGAGGAGAAAGTAATTTGGAGTTCTATTTCAAATTTTTTTTTACACTTCAATTATTACCATTTGTTTGTGTTGTTGTTGTAATTGATGCATTTGAAATCTATTCATTTGTATAGAAACATTTAAATATATTTTGTTAAGAATGTTAACGAGAAGAAAAACTAGCAGGACACTGAGATTGAAAGTCACTTTCGTTTGTTGTATTTTTATTATGTACATTGATATAGAGGTTGATGCGTTAAAACTGAGACCACATGTTTGTTATGCATGTTGAGTTGGATTTAATTTTGACAATTTGTGGATTTCTATTGAATTCCAACCATTGAAATTAAAACTTAATATATGAAAATTTTGACAAACTAGAATGCCAATCAACCACTGGCGTATAAGATCGTAGTTTGTATCACTGAACAATATTTATCAGATTTTTTATAAGTTTATAAAAAATAAAAGAAAACGTTTATCGGACAAAACGCGGAAATGAAGATACGTAAACACATAAAACAGTCAAAAAAGACAGGTTGACACCCATGTTAGTTGTAAGTTCATTACTTCAAATGTGCAATATATTAATCAATACAGGACGTGATCTGAGCAGTTTCTTTACAGTATATCCTGATATTCGTGGAAGTGTAAATATTGGTTTGTTCGGACACCAAAACGTACGATGGATACTCATTGTTGGTACAACTCATAGTTTGTTTTTATATAAATTTTAGGAAATAGACGCTGTTATAAACGTTAATCATCCCATTGTTACATAACTTTAGGAAAAAGAACGATTATGTAAAACGTTTATCGGATTAATCAGTGGTTTTCGAAACCTATTGCTAAAATAGTTTCTTTGAAATCATAAAACAATTCTGCCAAAAATGTGCGGAATACATGACTTCTTCCACAAATACAACCTCGGTAATTTCTGGATGAACGAAAACTGTGTTTTTTTTTCTTTTGATACTATTCAGTATAATCAAATGCCTTTTCGTCCAGCTTTTGTCGACTGCAATGTGCAACTAATCCATGCAGGAACATATGAGATGTAATTAATAAATAAACTATATTTAAGTCCATTGTATTAACATTGAAATACTGTTTTATATTGTTTAATGTTCAAATTACATACTGTATATAAATCAATCTTCTGACAATAATGTGATCTTAAAAAAACCAATATGTCACATTTTTGTCCGGCTAAATATCTGTATTTTATTAAGGATTTAGCGATTGTCAAATCATATATACATATCTTTAAATGAAACAAAGCAAGCAAATCTTGTTTATATCATGTTTTGAATGTACTTTGTATGCTTGTAATAAATATGCAATATCATATGCCTGCCATTAGTTCTGTTAACTTAGCTGAATTATAAAATATCAAGATTACAAATAAAGAAATGTCAACATCAATTAAATAAATGAATGTACCTTGAGCGGCACCAAAGGAGTTAATTGCTTGACTGAATCAATGAAATATGGTCAGTGATGTATGGTAATCAGTATTAGACATGTTTATATGGTCAATTGTATGCTAATCAGTATTATACCTATTTATGTGGTCAGTTGAATGGTAATCAGTATTAGACCTGTATGGTAAACCTTGAGATTTCTTGGACAAACGGATGGTATAGCTGTTCAAATCAGTTACTCATATATTTTATCAAACTTTCAATCGACAAGAAATAAACGAACACAAAAATCATCATAAAGTCACACAGAAAAAATATTGCTATGGCCAGATTAGGAATTACTTATTAAATGAATCGTTTCAAATAACAACAATGGCGATACTTTAAAGCATTTGACCTTATATAAATGATCATCATGCATATTTTTTTCTCGGTTATAAATATGGGGTAAACAGATTAAGTCAATTTTAGAAATGGTGTCAAATATAACGAATGTTACAAAATAAAGTAAATTTAAAAAAAACAAGGTTGATTTATTGCAAAAGATGGGATGATTCATCATCATTAAAATATCTTTCCGACACACATTGAATGAAAAAATAGCCAATTGAAATAAACAATTTAACATAAGAAAGAAAACCGCCCAAATAGACAGAAAAGTCAGAAAACGTAATTTAAAAACATAGTTTATTATTTATGTTACATTTCTGATCGAAAGAATAAACAAAATATTAATTAAATAATTTAACATCATCGACTCACTATTTTTTAACAGTGTGATCAAGTTTGTGTTTAAAAAACTGTTTTGTACATTCGTAACGTAAGTTACAGGATCTCTGCTTGAAAAAAAACCGTCGAATTGTCATATGAAGAGTGTCATCTTGTACGTATTAAAATATTGTAATATGATTTACTAAAATTAAATCTGATCTTTTTGGAAGCAGTAGAAATTTCTGAACATATTTCGCTTATTTTAGTAACGTATGTTTTTAATTCTCTGCAAACAGCTCTTAAAATTTGTTCAAGTCATCTTAATATAAACGATTAATTTTTTTTTATCTCTGACGGTCACGACGGTAGTTTTTCTGTTTTTTTTCGCTTTGTTTTAAAGCCATCTTTATTCGAGGAAAAGAAAAACAATAACACGGTTTCAGTGTAAAAACATACGTTACCGTGCGTTATGTTATAACATGTATTAATTTGTATTTTTTTTACATGGCGAACTTTGTATTTAACTTTCCGTCAAAATATGTGAATGAAAATGCGTTTTCAATACTAGCATGAAAGAAATAAACATCATAGAGGATATTTCACGTATAAAGTAAAATGCATATTTTATTGCATATATATAAATATTTGAATATAAATGTATAATGTCATTTTTGTAACAGAATTCCATCTTATTTGTGATAAAGGAGTTAGCATAATTTACATTTTAAATGTAAAATTCAATTACACACGTGAAACAGTTAACTTTCAATATTACGTTAGAATCTGTTAAAAAATTCCGTAACTTACGTTACCGTTGGTAAGAAATGTCTAACTCAAAGGATCGACATGATATAATTTGCATTTACTTATTCTGAGGCTTCTGAATTAAGTTTGTATATAAACACAAATTTGTCAGGTGCTAATATAGAAAAGTCTAGCTAATATTGGATATCATGGGACTTAACAATTAAGGGTCTCATACGTGTTTTAGTGTTACTTGGAACATCTATTTCGAGTTTTATTTAAATAGCGTAAACATTTAACGTATCAATCGTTCATTTTAAGATACTATATCAAATCTAGATGTTAGTTCTGGATAAGTTTGTAACGTATGTTTCGGCAACGTATGTTTTATTCTTATACAATTCCAGATGAGTTTCAAAATCTGTGAAAGTTTGATCATTGTAGCTGCCCAGATCAATATCTACGAAATACATATGTTGAAAAAACTAAATAGCAGTGACAATTATCCTATTTACCTTTAGCATAAATAAGTATAACGTATGTTTCTCCTTAACAATTCGCCACTAGAAATCCGGTTTAGACGTTGATCTTGAACGAATATTATCGAAGTGACCGTGAAATAATTTCTAATAAATTCCTTATATACAAAACAACCAAAAAACCCTATAAATTCATTAGAACTGTCATTGATAATAAAGTAGAAGGTAATAACTCCAAGAACCTAGAGTTTTCTCGTGACAATGGCGACATGAATAATGCCCTGGTGACGATTCAGTCATTGGTACACTTACAAAATCATGATGGAATACATTTTTGATCACCTACTCCTGTACCCCTGAATAAGACAGTGAAAGATCAAATGAGTAAATAATTATTACAAATCAAGTCATCTAATTTTGTAAAGCAACAGTCACGAATGTTACAAAAAGTGGATTATTAGGGAAAATATTTTTCGTGATTTGGGTCCATGTTTCCTGCCAGATACTGACACATTCAAACAATTTAAAAGAAAATAACATTTATTTTATGACAACGGTTTTAATATTTACACGGCGACACTGTTTGGACGGTTTTATTGAGCCTGGATGAATAGTATCCTATATACAGTACAGTGCTTGAGATTGAAAACGCAACACTTTTAGCAATCCGTCAGCGATTCGTCAACGTTCCAAAATCCGTCAGCAATCATCAATCAGTCAGATCAGTCAAATCGTTCCCAATCCGTCAGATCGTTCCCAATCCGTCCATCCGTCAATTGACGGATTTGGAACGATTTGACTGATCTGACGGATTGATTTGGAGTGATCGCTCTATAATCGTCCATTCAACTTCCGTTACTGAAAATAATATTTCGGAATGTGAAAATTCTTTTAACTCGCAATTATTAGAAGTATACAAAAATGTCAACTGCTATGTCCTCATTGATGGATCGTTTTACCTAATAATAATGTTAAAACTGGTCTAAAGTTAAAAATGATATAAATGGAAATTCCCCCAATCTATAACTAATGCATCTGCATCAAATAGTATGGCACGCCGTTCTCGTCAAAAGTATGATTCAAATATCATCACAAATTACACACTCAAAATTAAAAATATGCACTCAAAATTTTTAATTTCGCACTCTAAATTAAAATATGCACTCAAAATTTTACGAAAACACACTCAAAAGATAGTTTGAAATTACACACTCAAAATTTTTATTCATGCACTCAAAACGAAAATTACGCACTCAAATTTGTGCGCATTGTTTTCGCGCAAAATTCATAAATATTCATAAAGATATAAATAAATTAAATTTCATCTTGGTGGTTTTTGAGTTTAAAGCGAACCGGAAGTGCTGAAATCCAAATGTCAATCTATGACAGAGAAGATTTGCTCGAGTTTTTTTCAATCCTTGTTGCACGTGTATGAAAATACAATGCAACTTTTACACCCCTTAACACTAGACAACAACGCTTTAGAACATACTGTTATAAAGCTTTCAAGCTGTATGGAAGTGTTGTATGTAATGGCTACAAGAGGTCCTGTTGAAATTCATTTATGTCAGAAACTAGAACGAATTTATACTCTTGCATTCAATCTGCATGATATAGCGGTAAATCACATTGAGACTCTGAACCAACCATACAACCACGAAAATATATCAATAAACCTGAGTCTGAGATACAGGTCCGAGGGTATGAAAAAAATATAAAAAATATTTCGTCTGTTTCGTTCGTTGCTTTACAGGGACCCGTTTTAAGCTTAAAAAAAAACAGGATTGAAATATTCAAATCAATTTAATGAATATTTCTAAGTCCTGCGTACAAAAGTTGCGCACAATTTTGAGTGCGTAATTTTCAGTTTTTAGTGCATGAATTAAACTTTTGAGTGTGTAATTTCAAGCTATCTTTTGAGTGTGTTTTCGTAAAATTTTGAGTGCATATTTTAATTTTGAGTGCGAAATTACAAAAATTGAGTGCATATTTTTAATTTTGAGTGTGTAATTAAAAATTTGAGTGTGTAATTTGTGATGATATTTTGAAGCATACTTTTGACGAGAACGGCGTGCCATAAAATAGTGTCATTTTAATTAAAAAAAGAAATGAAAAAAACACCACACACAATGAATTCAAAAACTATTTGACCTCGCGTGCCATGGTGTACATCTGTTATTTGTCTTCGAAATTTTTTAAAGCGGAAAAAGCGAAAAAGACAAAAAACGTGAAGGCGGAATCGTAACATTTTTCCACTTCGCGCTTTCGCGTTAGCATTATTTGTATGTTTATGTATGTTTAAAGTTTGTTTAACTATTTTCAAAATTATTATTATTAGTCTATATAATATGACGTCGAGTGTTTATATGGACGAGCTGGAATACCCAACTAAACAGCATACCTTCGACAGGAAAACTGATGCTCTTTGCAAATTTCGGGATGAGTCGAGCACACCCTATCGCTGTAAGGGTCCAACAGACAACTCGGTGATCGAGGTTTTTATTATAAACGCTTAAAAAGCTCATTTGTCGCAGTTTGATCTGTTTTATTTCTGTGCAACAATTCCTAAGAATTCCATTATACTGAATAAGATTTACGACAAAAGGGAAAACATATACTTATATTTTATTCACTATCTCATTGTGTCGCATGAACTTACACAGAATCAAATCTCAAATAAGGCATAAACTACTAAACAAGTTTGTATATAAAGCTTACGAGATGCAAATAAGTAAGCGTAAGATAACAATCAATTTTGGTTTCGCACTTTAGCCGTCACAATTGGTTTATGTTACGATGTCTGTTATAGTCATTCGATATTTAATGATATATAAGTATAAATGGTTTCCTAAAATTCGGGATTATTTGAAATTAATTACTACGTTTCACAGAGCTGCCTAGCGCGTCCTCAGCTGGCGGACATGGGATGCCCTCTCTTTTTTTTGGGTGGGGGGAAGGGTGGGTCAGGTCATATTAGAATTGCCGCGAACCATAGTGACGTGTTTAGAGATTGTCACGCTCCTTGCACGATAACGATCTCTTTTGTAGATTTCCAAAAGGAATAGGCTTTAAAAGGTAAATTTTTACCCCTACCCATATCCTTATTTTTCCACTGGAAGTCAAAATGTTTGCATTTTGGTCCATCTTTCTCTAATTGATTGAGGGGGCCTCGGTGGCAGAGTGGTTATGGTAGTTCGTCTACTATTGATCACGTGGTCTGTCAACACTGAGGTTGCGGGTTCGAGTCTCATTGCGGGCAGGGTGCACTCGACTCCAATCTTAATTGACAAGGATTTCCAGTTTTCATACCGAAGATCGGGGGTTTTCTCTGGGTACTCCTGCTTCCTCCTCCGATAAAATCTGGACGCCATGATATGGATGAAAAATTGCATAAAGTGGCGTTAAACAATATTCAAACAAACAAACAAACAAACAAATTTAATTGATTTATTGTTTATTTTGTTCTCGTATGACTGTAATGACAATGTTAAAACCGATCTTCATAGACCTAAAGAATTAATGACGTTTTGTTAAAAAATTACTATTTCGTACTTTAAAAATTGTCCATATGGAACACATTTTTACGCTTAACTGCAGTATTCGCAGACTTTTCTCCCCGGCGTTATTGTGGCCTCTATGGCTGATTGGTTAGTCATCTACTAGTTATCACAGGTTGCGGATTGAACGACTGCAGATAGGGTGCGCCCGACTCCAATTTAATTAGTGTAAACTATATTTTATTGAATAAATGTACAAGTACGTCACACAATTTTACAATTTAATTGACAAAGATTGTCGGTAACATGTACTCTGGCTTTCTCCCACCCCACACAAATAAAAATTGACTCCATGAAATAAATGAACAAATCCAGCGTAATTGTATAAAAGTTTACTTTTTAAGCTACTTTTATTTGCCTGTCAAATAAAACTTGCGATAAAAATCGCTATATATTTTACAATACAACTTTTTGTTTAGTATACAATACGTTTTTACTGACAATGCTTGTTCAACAGTCATGACAGTTCAACAATTGTTTATACACAACAGTTTTATAATTGTATTTAAAATGGTGTAATCTAAATAAAAACACGCAGGTATACATTTAAGTAACCAGTAATGATGTCAAAAAGAGGCCACGTCCTTTCCAAAATGTGAAATCTTTTACTGATTGGGTCGGGTCGGCTTAATATATTACAAAAAATATACATTTACCAGGTCGCAGAAAATAAAATAGGCCGAAATAAAAAAAGAGAATCAATAATGGATTACGAAAATAAAACATTTACCTCGTCGCTACTGATGTGCCTTAAATCGAAGTTTTTTTAATGTTTACAGGGCTCAACCCGCAGATATGTCCTGCCTTAAATAAATTTGCTAAATTATAAAATATTAAGAAAATAGTTTTTTTTTATTTAAATATGTTTCTTTATTTTATTTAGAACGAGACATTGTATTAACTGTTCTTTTGAATACTTCCGTTTATTTTATAATAAATGTTATTATAAATGCATAAATGATATAAATGACGCAGAATTCGTTTTATCTTCAGATTATTAATTTATATGTATCCGTCAATAAAGGACCGATTTATTATAAATTCTGGATCGCACTGATTATACTGATCGCTGACGGTTACCAAGGTAATGAAGGATTCATAATTTTTGACGGATGTATTCATCATCAATCAGTCGGCGATCCGTCAGCGTTCCAAAATCCGTCAGCAATCAGTTATCAATCAGTCAAAGTGTTGCGTTTACGGGTGCAAGTACTGTAACTCAGTCTTCCCCCGGATAAAATTCTAAACTCAATATATCTAACTCTAAGAATATGACAAATGACACAGCTGATGAGGTTGCTACAACTTCAAACAACGTGGGGCCACAAAACCGTACGTTGGTCTCTTTCTTGTCATAGAAAAATATGTTTCTTGTCGGTAATTAGTAGGCCCTACATGATCACATGACCAAAATCCAACAAAGATGGGCACTTTATCGGAAAACCGGAGGGCTTTCTTATCTGTATGCATAATGATAACATAACAGGCTACTGTTATAACAACAGGTATTCTCATATTAAGGCCGGCGGTTTTTAAATTTTTAGTCACGACAAAGGGATTTTTATCAAGAGTCAAAAACGAAACTTGGTGAATCCGACGGTGACTAACCCCATCCATTGTTTTAATCAAGGACTCTCATAAAAATACAGCGCACATTCATTACATTGACACATTTTGGCTTCGGAGAGAATTTATATGAAATGTTTTTGTATCTGTATCGCCATGATGACACTTACAGGCACTTGTTTGGTACAACAAAAATCGAAAATATCCCCCTTTTTTCCCTTCCCTCAGCCTCCGGGTAAGGGCATGGATGATTTTATACTTTTTCCAATGGGTCCCCACCGCAAATTCGCCGGGTTGGTGAAATGTTATTTTGCATTATTAAATGTAAAACTTGAGGAAATCCTTGTTGTTTTACTCATTTTTATGCCACAAATTACTAGTACATGTAGTTCTATTTCCTCCCATTTCAGGTTTATATTTATCATTTTCATCTGTCTTTTATATGTTTTATTATTATATAGTAATATTTTTCCTCATTGTATTTCATATAGCAATAAAGTGCAGTATATTTTCATATTTTACACTGAATCTCTGTCTTTTATGTAATTTCCCAGAAAAGTACAGATGTGTTCCAAACATCTGCTTTTATATTTTACTGTTGTTTGGTAAACAAAGCCGAAAGTGACATACAGGATCTGCTGTCGAGGTGAAAATTAGCAGAACTGCTTGGAAATGGAAGTGAATTTGATTGTAGATCAAAGTACATTTCATAGACCAACAAAGGAAAAAAATCAAGTGTAAACTGTACAAAACGGGATTTAAATATCGTGTACAAGTGGCTCGCTTCAAAGCAGGAATTTATGCTAGTACACTAGAATTTTGGAGATGAAAGTGTATAGCTTTAACGGATGTTAATTTTGCTGAAACGCATTGTATTTAATTATTTAGGAGTCATTTGGTTAGAGCAATAAATGCGAGATATTATAAAAGTAATTTAGCCTTGGGATCATTGTTTACATTGCCGAATGAAGGGTAATCGCTAAATTTCTAGTGTGGACGAAATTCAAGTGTGTGGCCATATATTCACAACAATAAGGAACAACAAATAAAAACACAAAATTGAAAAAAAAATCTGTTTTTTATTATATGTAAATGTACATCAAAATATATTGACCAAGTGAAAATATGATAATATTGGACCTAGTAAAATATTACAAAATATCAAAGATAATGAATAATCACTTAAAAGCACCCAAAAATTATTATTATATAATAAAAGGATTATTGCATGAATATTGGGAAATATTGTCCCTTGCAAGATGCTATATTGCACTCGCAAGCTCGTGCAATATAACACTTGCTTGGTACAATATTTCCCAATATTCATGCAATAACCCTATATTATTATTTGAAATGCAAGGTTTTATCTGTCAGTACAATTTTCTCAGAGCAAATTTTAGTCAGATGTTCAGTCTATTTTAACACACGAAATATAATGAAAATAAACACAAAGACTATACCTGTTTTCAATAAATTAAACTATGTTCACTTAATTAATGCATGATTGAAATATCAAGGTGAAATTTTACTGGGAGTTGACATTTAGTATTTAATGGTAAATAAAAATTACGGAATTAAGTTACAGTTAATGGCGGAATGAATACAATTTGTTGTAATTGAAGACTTTCCAATTTAAAAAACTGCCGGTCCAGCTACAGTTTGTCCTGGTGAAACCTTAAATTTTGAAGTGGACCATTGTCTTTGATAAATTTTCACACTGCAGTTGAATGACAGGTATGCATATCTGAGCGAGGAAAGTTATTAAAACCACCTGCTGGGTAAACTTGATCGTTAATTAATTAACCTATGTTTATTACCCTATTTACCTGTTGCTGTTTGGAGGTAGAACACCAGCTGTTTTATAGCTTGAATAAACAAGCTTACCTGTGACATCCATGTTGTATTCAAACTCACCTGTTGTCTATGGCTATATAACATCTACTAATGAGGTTAACTGGATGAAAATTTAATTGGCATAGACATGATAGACAAACAATGCAAAATCTTTATTTCAATATCATAGTCTTTCATTGATGACAGCCATAGATTTTTTAACCAGACCTAAAAGGGGAGATAAATCATGTAAAACTGGAAATGGGTCAGTTGTATGAAATGAAAAATGTTTTTTCATCTAAAACAAATCAAAATTAGATAGATTTAAATAGGGTAGGCAATTCAATAAGGGAATCTCAAATAAAGCTTCAAACAGGACTTTAAACATTTTGGATATAATAAGGTAAGACAATTTTTACAAAATTTAGACATTTTTCTTTAAGTTTAGTGTAGTTTGCATGGGTGTTCAAACTTTTTTCATATCAAACTTGACTTTAACATTCCAATTTTATATCACTTAATTTTTTTCGAAAACGAACAATATATAATAGTATTTAAATCACAAAGGGCAAAACTCGACAGCATCAGACTTGAAGACTACTTAACTAAAATAAACAATGGGGTACGAAACAGAAGTATAATTTCCTTAGGACTTCCTGTTAAAGTATTTAAAAGGGATCAGAAAAAGTTCAAAATCAGGATTTCTGTGAATGGAATTTGTTCATCCTTTGGGAATATGACCAGGAGGGGAATGGGGCTGCAAGTTGGCCCAAATATTTATGATTTGTTTTTCTCATTTTTATGCCCCCGCGACGACATGTCGGGGGGCATTAAGTTTTACTCATGTCTGTCCGTCCGTACGTACGTACGTACGTCCGAACAAATTTCCGTCAAGCTTTTCTCAGAAACCGTACATGAGAACAATTATAAATTTGGCAGAGTGGTTCAGTATCACAAGTTGTACGTCCTAAGCGAATTTCAGACCTGTCGGACAACTACTTCCTGTTTGGGACTTCATTTGTACGTAAATACGTCCGTCTGTATGTACAAATTTCCGTCAAGCTTTTCTCAGAAACTGTACATTAGAACAATTTGAAATTTGGCAGTGTGGTTCAGTATCACAAGTTGTACGTCATAAGCGACTTTCAGACCTGTCGCACAACTACTTCCTGTTTGCGACTGGGCCGATATGAAAATGTGTTAACATGAGTATGAAAATTTCCGTCAAGCTTTTCTCAGAAACCATACATCAGAACAATTTGAAATTTGGCAGGGTGGTTCAGTATCACAAGTTGTACGTCCTAAGCGACTTTCAGACCTGTCGGACAACTACTTCCTGTTTGCGACTGGGCCAATATGAAAATGTGTTAACATGAGTATGAAAATTTCCATCAAGCTTTTCTCAGAAACCGTACATCAGAACAATTTGAAATTTGGCAGGGTGGTTCAGTATCACAAGTTGTACGTCATAAGCGACTTTCAGACCTGTCGGACAACTACTTCCTGTTTGCGACTGGGCCGATATGAAAATGTGTTAACATGAGTATGAAAATTTCCGTCAAGCTTTTCTCAGAAACCATACATCAGAACAATTTAAAATTTGGCAAGGTGGTTCAGTATCACAATTTGTACGTCCTAAGCGACTTTCAGACCTGTCGGACAACTACTTCCTGTTTGCGACTGGGCCGATATGAAAATGTGTTAACATGAGTATGAAAATTTCCGTCAAGCTTTTCTCAGAAACCGTACATCAGAACAATTTGATATTTGGCAGGGTGGTTCAGTATCACAAGTTGTACGTCCTAAGCGACTTTCAGACCTGTCGGACAACTACTTCCTGTTTGCGACTGGGCCGATATGAAAATGTGTTAACATGAGTATGAAAATTTCCGTCAAGCTTTTCTCAGAAACCGTACATCAGCACAATTTGAAATTTGGCAGGGTGGTTCAGTATCACAAGTTGTACGTCCTAAGCGACTTTCAGACCTGTCGGACAACTACTTCCTGTTTGCGACTGGGCCGATATGAAAATGTGTTAACATGAGTATGAAAATTTCCGTCAAGCTTTTCTCAGAAACCGTACATCAGCACAATTTGAAATTTGGCAGGGTGGTTCAGTATCACAAGTTGTATGTCCTAAGCGACTTTCAGACCTGTCGGACAACTACTTCCTGTTTGGGACTTCATTTAGCGGGGGCATCCGTGTCCCATGGACACACTCTTCAATTTTTTATTAGTTAAAAATGTTGGTTTGTTTTTCATTTAATATAGGATTAAACGCAGGGTTTTAGGAAATTATCAATGTGTAAACTCCGGCGACTAACTCACAAACTAAATAAAGTCCGAAGGACTTTATGTCAAGTTTGTGAGGGAGTTGCCGGAGTTTACACATTGATAATTTCCTAAAACACAGTATTTAATCCTTATAATTCTGTAAAATAATAGTTGTGATTTTTAAAATAGCAAAAACAGTTACAGAAACCTATTTAGACCTCAAAACGTACCTAGGCCGGAAAGTGTAAGGATATGCAAAACATAGTACCAAAGGAATTGCGGTTCTGTAGATATTGATAGGAAAAAAACAAAATGAAACACTAAATTGTATTTATATTATATTTTCTTTGAAATCTCAATCGATTTTAATTAGAAGTCATTGGGGCAAAGAAAACATTGTCCCTTCTCCCAGACAATACGTTAGGAGGACGCCATCTTGTTTACATTGGATACTGAAAGTAGTCCGCTCAGAGGAAATATCGATATATATATTATCTGAGAAGACGCCATTTAAGTGTTTTTATCCAATCAAAGCACTTAATATAAATAAATTACAGCATGAATAGAATTATTTGAAGGTGGAGTCTAAAAAATTGTTTGTTTTTTGGTTAATTACAACATGTACAATAATTCAATTTATTTACAATACACCCAGTGTTCTCCTCAGACATTTTGGATAGCACTAAGGCAAGTGCTCGTGTTTAAAATGCTGTCTCAAGGCAAACATTTTGCATTGCTAGTATGTTGACACCTGTATCATTTCTGTTTTTTTATTAAGGTTGGGTTAGCTATTCTCATCACTTGAAGTTATCGTCATAAATCTTCATCTACAAAGCCACTTGACCAATCTAAACCAAACTTGGCAGGAATACTAGTATTTACTCAAAGTTTGAGTTTTTGGTGCTGGTTGACATTGCTGCAAGAGTCATTGGTGTGTTTTGATTGGCTGAATTAAACAAATCATTTTCTCACAATTAAAGGCTTGACGGATTAACTTGCAGAAATGTTCCTTGGATTATTTTCCTCCACAAAGTTTAAATTTTGTATGCTGATCCAAAATCCAAATGGCCACCACCCTGGAATATGTCTTAACCACCCTATGGAAAAAATATACAATGAGCTAGCTTCTTCTATGAAACTGCTCCACACAATAAATAATGTCAAAATACAGAAAACCGATGAAACTGTCATTTATATAATATGCAGAAGTGATATTTTGCAGCATATTGCTTTATCCTATAGTACTATATAGCAATTTTATGCTTCTTGGTCATCAACTTCCTAATTACCGAATACTTTGATTTTTTTACAATGTACACATTAGTCATAGTTGACATATATCCAAAATTTTTGTGACAGCTGGGTATCACTAGTGATCATTAGCTCACAGTCCACACTTGTTATTATTTTGATCTTTTCCATCCTCAGAAACCCACATCCAGTCATGTTATCACTTTGCTACAACTTACCGACAGTGTGCACACTTGTAGATATTGTCTTGTTTTCATGAATATTTAGCATCCTAAATTGACTGGTTGCTTGTATTTCCGGCGATGGGTTTACAACTAATCAGAATAGGTTTATCAATAAGCATTCCCATTGGCTAATTAAATTTAATGAATATTTATGAAAACTAGAAAATATCTACTAGTACAAGTGTGCCCACACTCAGTATGTGGTAGCAAAGCAAGATCCCGACTGGACGTGGGTTTCTGACAATGGATGTTGTTAAGCAAAATGGAAATTCAACTGGCTAATAGGGTAGGGCTGCCAATACATGTAGGTTATGATTGGCAGAATTTTCAAAATTCGATTCCTGACAAAGCATCTGGCAAAAAGGATGTGATATTGTAGAAAAGTACCTCAGTTGGTCATCTACTAATTTTGAGTTTTTTGTGTTGATTCAATATCCAAGATGGCTGGACACATTTTTTGGATCACACGGGTTTATTCATACATAATAGACATTTATAATACTCATGGTTGTGATAGCTTAGTAGTAACAATTATAATACTCATGATCTTGATAACTTAGGAATTAATTATTATACATCTATCAATAATTGTGATAGTTTATATAATTTGTACATTGACAACATTACTTTATTACATGTAATACATTTTAAATAATTTTAGTGTTAAAAGCTGTTAAAACATGACAACACAGGAACAGGAAAACTTCTACCGGCATTCAACTGGAATTGTTGATGAAACTAAGGACTCATTTGTGCATCTACTGGATTTTGATCTGACGAACCAGGGCATAACACTCCAGAAGTTCATTGAGATCAATGGACATGACATCTATCACCTGTGTTTCAATCGTTATCCATGTTGTCAGTGTCCACCTGGCACTGGAAAAGGAACCAGAGGCAGTCGGGTCCTACATCAACCACAACTGGACATACTGTTTGACAAAACTGGCAGTAAGTT
Source organism: Limnoperna fortunei (assembly GCA_944474755.1). Classification (NCBI taxonomy): domain Eukaryota; kingdom Metazoa; phylum Mollusca; class Bivalvia; order Mytilida; family Modiolidae; genus Limnoperna; species Limnoperna fortunei. The sequence goes on along the minus strand of OX104119.1, from coordinate 9,957,473 downwards.
ACCAAGACATAACCCTGGAAGTAAGTCAGCTCCACACTGTTGTTGTCCTGTCAATCCTAACCTCCAGCTACAGGACCTTGACTTTACCCTAGCTAGATTTCTTCTGGTTAACTTTACAACACTTGTGCCACAAGGATCTCTAGAGAGGATTGCCCTTGATAATCTTGTGAAAATTAGGAATGAATCTTATGGACATGCTAAGGAAGGAAAGATCCCGAATGAAGAATACAAGAAATCCATGTCAGAAATAGAGAATTCGTTACTAGTTCTAGCAAAGGTTTATGGAAAGGAAACAGAAACCAAACAGAGACTGTATGATATTTCTAAACAACCTCTAAATTCCACTATATGTCTACAGTTACAGAGCACACTTCTTCAACAATGTAAGATAGAAGAGGTAAGATACATTATCATCCTGATCATGAACAGTGTAAATGTAAATGATGATTTTGTCTTTAAATACTGGTACATGTACAAAATTTCTTGGACTTTAATTTGTGGATCTTTTTTTGACAGTTTGCCAAGAGTTGAGTATTTTGTTTTTATTATTTTATTTATTTTATTTATTTTTGTTTGTTTTACCCTCATTTGTAAATGTATTACATTTGTATTAGTATAATCTTTGTGTTTTGCAGCAAAAAATATTGTATTCTGACAACATGGAGAAGAAAAAGGCAACAATTAATTGTTAATAGGACATACATGTAGATTGGAGATTTTGTGTGGGACCATAATTAATCATTACATAATCCAGAAACAATGTACCTATCCATTTTCAAAATCAACAAAAAAGTGTCTTTATCATGCAAAGAGGGTGCCATTTCACCATTAACAAAACATGTTACGAACTACATGTATGGTCCAGTTAAAGGCTTTCCATTTATTAACTATTGTCCACTTGCATGCTTTCCTTATCATAATTATACTGAACAAACTCCAAAAGAGAACATATTCCATATCAGCCACCGTTGGGCATCCCTGTGGAAGGGAAGTAGCCCTTCAAGAACACTTATAATGCAAATAGGTTTATTTACGTCAAGATGTATCACCATCTCTATTTGATTTTTTTATATTTTCAGACATTGAAACAACTAATTGCAGAATCCAAATTACCAGGTATAGATAAACTCTAAAAATGTTTATTGCATTTACTTCCATGCCAATCTAGGACATAACTACTAAGAATGTTCATCATTCTATATCTTTTAGACATTTGTTTTATGAAAATTAATTGTTGTAATTCAGATACAAGTGATATTATGCATTGTGGTGGTTGAAAATAATATTTAATAATAACTCGCCATAGATAGTCTGGTTTATTTTATAGAAGTTCATATTTAATAAAGTATATAGTTTTAGACAGTAGTCAGTGAATATACAGTATATTAACCCGAGTTACAGAGAATGGTTCAGTACTTTTCTAGGTCGAATATTAACATCACTGTCTTCTAATTACTATGTACAAGAAATGTTAGGTCATTCACAGTTGTACAGACCATACACTACAGTTCGTGTGGCTTCTCAGCTTCCGAAGTGCTCACTCCATGCCATGAGCTCATGGTGGGCACAATACTGCCAATGTATTAACAATTATAATACTCATGATCTTGATAACTTAGGAATTAATTATTATACATCTATCAATAATTGTGATAGTTTATATAATTTGTACATTGACAACATTACTTTATTACATGTAATACATTTTAAATAATTTTAGTGTTAAAAGCTGTTAAAACATGACAACACAGGAACAGGAAAACTTCTACCGGCATTCAACTGGAATTGTTGATGAAACTAAGGACTCATTTGTGCATCTACTGGATTTTGATCTGACGAACCAGGGCATAACACTCCAGAAGTTCATTGAGATCAATGGACATGACATCTATCACCTGTGTTTCAATCGTTATCCATGTTGTCAGTGTCCACCTGGCACTGGAAAAGGAACCAGAGGCAGTCGGGTCCTACATCAACCACAACTGGACATACTGTTTGACAAAACTGGCAGTAAGTTACCAAGACATAACCCTGGAAGTAAGTCAGCTCCACACTGTTGTTGTCCTGTCAATCCTAACCTCCAGCTACAGGACCTTGACTTTACCCTAGCTAGATTTCTTCTGGTTAACTTTACAACACTTGTGCCACAAGGATCTCTAGAGAGGATTGCCCTTGATAATCTTGTGAAAATTAGGAATGAATCTTATGGACATGCTAAGGAAGGAAAGATCCCGAATGAAGAATACAAGAAATCCATGTCAGAAATAGAGAATTCGTTACTAGTTCTAGCAAAGGTTTATGGAAAGGAAACAGAAACCAAACAGAGACTGTATGATATTTCTAAACAACCTCTAAATTCCACTATATGTCTACAGTTACAGAGCACACTTCTTCAACAATGTAAGATAGAAGAGGTAAGATACATTATCATCCTGATCATGAACAGTGTAAATGTAAATGATGATTTTGTCTTTAAATACTGGTACATGTACAAAATTTCTTGGACTTTAATTTGTGGATCTTTTTTTGACAGTTTGCCAAGAGTTGAGTATTTTGTTTTTATTATTTTATTTATTTTATTTATTTTTGTTTGTTTTACCCTCATTTGTAAATGTATTACATTTGTATTAGTATAATCTTTGTGTTTTGCAGCAAAAAATATTGTATTCTGACAACATGGAGAAGAAAAAGGCAACAATTAATTGTTAATAGGACATACATGTAGATTGGAGATTTTGTGTGGGACCATAATTAATCATTACATAATCCAGAAACAATGTACCTATCCATTTTCAAAATCAACAAAAAAGTGTCTTTATCATGCAAAGAGGGTGCCATTTCACCATTAACAAAACATGTTACGAACTACATGTATGGTCCAGTTAAAGGCTTTCCATTTATTAACTATTGTCCACTTGCATGCTTTCCTTATCATAATTATACTGAACAAACTCCAAAAGAGAACATATTCCATATCAGCCACCGTTGGGCATCCCTGTGGAAGGGAAGTAGCCCTTCAAGAACACTTATAATGCAAATAGGTTTATTTACGTCAAGATGTATCACCATCTCTATTTGATTTTTTTATATTTTCAGACATTGAAACAACTAATTGCAGAATCCAAATTACCAGGTATAGATAAACTCTAAAAATGTTTATTGCATTTACTTCCATGCCAATCTAGGACATAACTACTAAGAATGTTCATCATTCTATATCTTTTAGACATTTGTTTTATGAAAATTAATTGTTGTAATTCAGATACAAGTGATATTATGCATTGTGGTGGTTGAAAATAATATTTAATAATAACTCGCCATAGATAGTCTGGTTTATTTTATAGAAGTTCATATTTAATAAAGTATATAGTTTTAGACAGTAGTCAGTGAATATACAGTATATTAACCCGAGTTACAGAGAATGGTTCAGTACTTTTCTAGGTCGAATATTAACATCACTGTCTTCTAATTACTATGTACAAGAAATGTTAGGTCATTCACAGTTGTACAGACCATACACTACAGTTCGTGTGGCTTCTCAGCTTCCGAAGTGCTCACTCCATGCCATGAGCTCATGGTGGGCACAATACTGCCGATTGTCAAATTTGATAGGATATGTGGTTTAATATGTTTCTAAATTCCTCAATCCATACTATATATAGCTAGGTTATAAAATCCATCACATGTATAGTATAGGTTTGCAAACGGGGACATAACACCAGGCAATAGCACGGGCCTGATGTCCACGTCAATTGTGGGCACATGGGACACGGAGAATCCAGGCAATCTGTAGTGCATCTGGCATTTATGTGGTTTGAGGAAAATCTGACTTTCAATGCAACATCTACATATTTATCCGTTACATTATACAATAGATGAACAAAATAGCAAGCTAACCGGTACAACTAATGCTTTACCCTGAAGTAATTTTACATTTAAATAACATTCCATTGTTTTTAGAATATCTGACAAAAGATCTAGAGGATATCAGGGTAGTTGAAGGCAATGATGCCAGACTGGAACTGTGGACCAGAGAGAGTGGTGTTATTGTAGAATGGTTTAAAGGTGACATCAGAATAGAAGGTTCTGACAAATTTGTTGTCGAGACATCGGGTCAGTTTCACAGACTTATTGTTACCAATGCTGAACTAACAGATCGAGGAATTTATGAAGCTAAAATTATGGACTCTAAAATAACTGCTATGATCGAAATTGAAGGTAAATTTATTGTGTTCATTTTTTTAATGCCATAACTTTGATTCTGCTGTCATAATGTCCTAAAAGTTATTCTTCTTCACTCAAAGGAAGTTCTAACCAAAGTTTAAAACAATGTGGATGCTGTTAAAATCCTTGTTTTTTATTGACTCAAATTTGAAAAGTCTTTTGAACAATCTGTGATGACTTTCTGTATTTAATAATTGTTTCTCCTCAATTAGTTTGTTATCGCTAAAATGATCAGCAAGACTAATCATGCAAAGAAATGGTCAGTTGACTCATTAAGAGAGTTATTACTTTTTAATTATGATTTTAGACAAATTTAAAAGGTTTTGACTTATAAATTTAATAAAGTACCTTCAACTTTTCTTAAAAAATCCTCTCAAAAACCACTGAAGGGATTGCTTTGAAAATTTACACACATCATCGGTAAAATGTGTTGTACCAAATCATGGCCCAAGACTTACCAACATGGCTGCCTTAGCTAAAAATTGATCTGTGGGGGGATCAAAAGTACTAGTATAACATACACATGAATTCTGAAAAGAGATGGCCTAAGATGAACTTGAGCTAATTAAACACAAATTTTTAAGTAATTACAGACTGGTTTGTGTAATGTTTCAACAGGTGGCTCGTTTGATGAAATCAATTATAAATGTTAACGTTAAACTTCTGACAGATAATTCCCTACTTACTGTAAACAAGATTTATCTCCCATTTGCAGAGTTATCTGTTCTTTAGAGCAGGTACTTTATAGTAACTACTGTGGGTAAAAAGTAGGTTTTCTACAATATTTTTTATTCACATATAGCAAAGTGTCCGATAAAATTTATTATTATGTGCAAACTAATTCTGCAGTTTTTTTAGTTGTACTGGAAGAGTCAGTCCACAGACATTATTTAAAAAAAATAAAAACGTGATTTTTCCCTATCTGTTCAATACTAGAGGTGTAGGACCACCAAATACCGGGAAAGTCCTGAGGTTGTACGTAAAAGTAGTGCTATTTAAAAAAAGCTGCCCACTGTTTTAATTATAACTTTTGAACCATAAAAGATATCGAAACAAACTTGTATTTTTGGAAAGCTGAGTAATTCAGGAAACAAGAGGATAAAGATGAACTGATGTGTACTAAAGATAAAAATTATGTGAGTCATTGGATGACTTGGGACTGAACTTGAAAGTGAAAGTACAGTCAAACCTCGATAAGTCGAAGTTTGCGGGACCGTAAAAATATATCGAGTTATCCGAAGTTCGAGTCAACCGAGTTACGGTGTGACGTCATTTTCATTATGTGATTTTTTAAAAATCTAACGGTATTTATTTCATCTGTATTGGTTTCGAACATCGGCATCGCTTGTTTTGTCACGGTATTTGTAGTGTGCGATATATGAAGTATTTTAGCCATTCACATAAATCGACAATAATTAATAAATAGTGTAATCATATTTTATCAACTTTATTACGAAATTATGGAAAGACATTTCAAGAAAACACTTATCAACTTACAGTTCGTAAGAACTAATGAAACGATACAAATTGTATTTTTACGTAATTGACAACACACAAATCAACAAAAATAACAGAATGTATTTATAATAAGGAAACGAAACTCGACCACATACATCATTGATCAGATCAAAAGAAATTTTCAACAATTATCATTTTTAATTAAACATGACAAAATAATTCGGACAGTAATTAGTGGATCATCAATTAACCTTAATGATGTATGTCCTGCTCTTGGATTACCAATTCGTTTTATTAAATTGATAATTCAAATTGTAATAGCCAATCAAAAATCGTGATTGCTCTACGACAGGTGTTTAAAAATAGACGCGTATTAAGTACGTAACAATACAAAATTCAAATTAAATTGTTAGATTTGACATCGATATCGAGAGCAAAATTAACTTCGAGACATCGAGGTTAAAATTACACTAATTAATATTGTGCGGACGGCAAAAATCCATCGAGTTAAGCGAAATATCGAAACCACCGAGATCGGCATATCAGAGGAAGAAATGCATTGTTGATATGGGAAAAATGCCGGGACTAAAAAATTATATCGACATATCCGAGGTATCGAGTCGACCAAGTTCGAGACAACGAGGTTCGACTGTAGATTTTTTCAGTGCGTTGACTTCCGGTTGGTCGTGTGTTCTTATATGCCATGAAAGTGGTGCTGAAATTTTGAGTGAATACTTAGGGGTTTACATGTTGTCATGTCACAGGAATATTTATTTTTTTGAAACAAAGGTAAAATATTCAGAAAAATTCATAATCAACTAATTTTATATATCCGAAGAGGCAATAAACAATGGTGGTCCTACCCCTCGATACCTGCTGTTATGAAAGACAACTCTTGGAAATGGGAAGTAACTCTTGTATTCCGAAAATAGGGAATAGAAAGCAAAATCAAAATGGATCAGTTGTGAGGACAAAAATAAAACTCAACCCTGATAGACAATATATTTTTTGCTGCTTTTGGGAGGTTTCCACAAACCAGGTCCACAGACCAACCAACATGGCTGCCTTCACACAAAATGGACAAGGCGGTCAAAATACAATTTGTGGGTTATGGTTAAAAAAGAATAACAGATACAAGAAAAGCGAAGGAACCTTCCTTCTTCAGCACCAAAAATTCTACAAAACTCTCCATCGAGTTGAAAGTCAGGGTTTTACATATTACACATTACCACCTGACCAAGATGTCTTGGGGCATCAAATTACAAGCATATTCTGAAAATAACTTGTATTTTTGTAATATCACAAGAGGGGAAATAAAAAAAAATAATCATGAGTTATAGTTACTAAAAAGTTAAATCTCACATTCACTATCTTTAACCTTCACTCTTCTCGAATTCATATTCCCTCTTCTTCATACTCATTCTTCTTCACATTCACTATCTTTCACATGCATCTTATTTTACATTTTTTACTCTCTTTACATTCAGTTCATTTTCAATCATCTACTTCCCAGCAGTGTTATGATCAGATCTATATTATTTTTTGTTAACTTGCTAAATACAATCTGTAAAAGTTTATGGAAGTATATGTTTCAAAAGGGTCCATCTTCTTTCAAACAACTGAAATTAGTTTTTCTTAACAGCTACACATTCTTCTATATAATACAAATACTTCAATTTTGAGCTAAGTTCTATAATATTTGGAACTTTTTCCTTGAGTTTACAGTAATAAAAATAATATTTTTTCACAATTGTCATAAAATTTAAAAACTGGAATCCGTCGTCCGTCATAAAATTTACTCAGGGTGTTGATCAACCGACAAAGATTGCCGCTGGGTGTCAACACAGGTTTGTGATCATTATCTCAAAAATTATAATAGCTATAGAGAAAACCGTTACTTCAAATTGATCAGCACATTAAGGTCTATATTAGTTGCTTTTAGTGTGAAGTTGTGTATTGCCTTCTTGTAGGATTTATTGCCCTTTAATGATGATTTTTGTCTCGCCTGCGACGAAAGTCGCTGAAGGCGAGACATATGTATGGGAATCTGGTGGCGGCGGTGTAAACACTTGACATCTTGATTCATATATTTGTAAGCCCAAGCCCTAGGTCCATCAAATTTGGTCTAGGGCTAGCTTATGATGAGTACTTGCCAGTCAGTCACCTGTCACCTGACCTTGACCTCAATTTCACAGTCTAGCGACTACGTTAAAGTTTTTGGGTTACGACTGTTCCTCTGTAACTACGCATGGTAGGATGACAATATTTGGTGTATAGGTTGCTGATGACTAGTACATGACTGTCTGATAGGTGTCACCTGACCTTGACCTCAATTTCACAGTCCAGCGACTACATTAAAGTTTTTGGCTTACGACAGTTCCTCTGTAACTAAGCATGGTAGAATGACAATATTTGGTATATAGGTTGCTGATGAATAGTACATGACTGTCTGGTAGGTTCCACCTTACCTTGACCTCAATTTCACGGTCCAGCGACTACGTTAAAGTTTTTGGGTTACAGCTGTTCCCCTGTAACTATGCAGGGTATGGTGACAATATTTTGTATATACAGGCCGCTGCTGATATTTAATGCTATTTACATAATGCTTATGACGAAATTTATTTTCGTTACTGATGCGGAATTCAGGCGAGACGTTTTTCTGTGTCCACACTTGTTGAAATTTATCAGTGGGTGCTTTGTCTTTCAAGTTTTTGTAAACAAACTTAGCTTTCCTGGTTTCTTACAAGGACTTTAGAAAACAGTCCTAAAGCAAGAAAATTTTGTATGTTTGTAATATTATCTCTGATACACTCTTTGTATAATTTTGGAATTCTTGACAGAAGACTATAATACTTTAAAAAATTATTGCTTCGAGGTTTATCTGGTAATTTTATATACATGTATCCATAAGTCATTTGTTGTTCGATCAGTTATATCATACAGATACTGAATGCCATGATTAAAAGCTACATGTAAATTGTATAACATATAAAGTGAAATGGTACTGTATATTGCAAAAAGAATCAGCAATACAAATGCTACAATTCACTTTACTGGTCTAAAATTGTCAGATGACTTCTTAAAGGAGTTGCTGACTTTTAATATGTCATAACTATATATATTAATCTATAACAGCTCAAGTAAATCTAAAGTTAATTACTAAAAGAACCTGGTCTACAAGGCTGACAAATCATTTAATTTTGCAAAAATTATCTGATGACTCCTGATAGAAGTTATTGCCCTTATATGACAATTTTTAAAGAAATTTGTAATTTTTGCCCAGTAACATCCTAAAAGCTATAATAGCTGGAATGAACCTGTAATCTACAAAGATTTAAAGATAGCTGCAATTAAGTCATTATACTGTTTTGCCCTTGTCTGTTCATCTGTTTCACTCCCTGTCTGTCCATAACAAAAGTTTTTGTCGCAGTTTTCTAAGCAACTATTGCATGCATAAGCCTAAAATTGTGCATGCTGTTTAATTCTATAGTACCATATTACATAGAGCGATCTCATGTTTATTGGTTATCTATTTCCTGTGTACCCAATACTTAGATTTTTACACATAGTTGACATAGATTACACAATTTTTTGTGAAAGCCGGGGTATCACTAGTGAGCATTAGCTCAGTCTTCCAGTTAAGTAATTAAATATACAGGCCCCTGGGTGCCTCAAGTTTAAATTTGTTGACCACAAACTAAGTATCAACAGTTACATAAAGATGTTATTAATTATGAACAACATTTTAATAACTTACGAATGCATTTTACAGAATACTTTACAAAGAATATGGGAAAAACATTTGATTGCATAGAGGGAGACAATATGGAATTGTCATGTGCCGTCTGTGAGCCCAATTTCACAGCTCATTGGAAAAAAAATGGTGTCACCATTCAACAGTCTGGCAAATACACAATAAAAGATATTGGAACAAGTCACATGTTGTCTATCATACATCTTGATCTGCATGATGCTGGAGATTATTCTGTCACAATCAACAACAGAACAAGGTCATCATTAATTAAAGTAAAAGGTTTGTTGTTAATGCTAGGTTTATTTTTTCTCAGGCATTTGTCACCATTTTTTTTTGCAACTTGTTTTTTTCTATATTGGGACAGTTCCCAGTTCCCATTCCACAGAACTTACCAGCATGCCTCCAGTTGGCAGATACCGTAGTTGTTGGGAAGTTGATGAGCTAAAGTAAGGAAAGCCTGATTGCAGACCACACTGGGTAACATGTTTGGAAAGTGTTATGACCTGGCATGATGAACACTCATTTTGTTGATTAAAAAAATGTTGGGTCATTGTACGCACTACAAAGTACACCACGTTTCAATAGGGTTAGGGGTCAGGTTAGCATGAGGGAGCGGCCTCAACTATCAGGTTAGGGTTAGCATTTCAATTGGGTTAGGGTTAGGGACAGGTTAGCATCTGGGAGCCACCTCGACTATCTGTTTAGCATCAGGAACCCGTCAGTAGCTGTTTTATTTGATGCTTCATCTTCCTATCCTTAAAATTAACATTTATGCTTGACATGTCCTTATATAGATGACCATCTGACTTTAGCGTGTGTTCCCAACGTATTTTAGGGTGAACCAACACACTTTAGCATATTGTACAGGTGCACCATCGCACTTTAGCGCAACTGAAAGGCCATAACACTTTAGCATCAATAGGCATCGCACATTGGCGTACACCATCACACTTTGGCGAAAAACCCATATAATTTAGCTTCAACCAATGCATTTTGGCGTGACCATCGTACTTTGGAGTCCCATTGCACTTTTGAGTCCTACATATGTATTGTATGTTACTTAAATGTACATACATGTAATCTGGACCTCTAGTTTTTAGCCGAGTTTATACCGAAGTTGTACTCGGCTATTGTTATGATGATGGCGGGCGGCTGGGCGGGCATCAATTATTGGTTTCCGGACCATAACTCAGAAAGTTGTGAACCGATTTTAATGAAACTTTAGGATATTGTTACATACCATAAGAGGAGGAATTCTATTGATTTTGGGGTAAATCCGTTCAAGGTCAAGGTCACAGCGACAGAAAAACGTTAGAAAATTTCTTGAATTAGTGGTTTCCGGACCATAACTCGAAAAGTTGTCAACCAAATTTATTGAAACTTGTATCGGAATGTATCGAGGGTGAGACAAGTGAATTAAATGTGAAGTAATAGACAACAGTTTTCTGCTACTCAACTTGAGTACACATCCTTTAGGACTAGTCAGCATACAGCTGAGATAATTTGTGTGTTGGGTGACATGTTTAACTGTTAATCTATTGTGCTTCCACTTTATACAAGTAAATTCTTCCATTATGCTGATTTTTTAATTTTTAGCTCACCTGGACCGAAGGTCCATGTGAGCTATTGCTATCACTTGGCGTCCGTCGTCTGTCGTCCGTCGTCCGTCGTCCGTCGTAAACTTTTTCAAAAATCTTCTCCTCTGAAACCACTGGGCCAATTTTTTTCAAACTTGGCCACAATCATCCTTAGGGTTCCTAGTTTCAAGTTTGTACCCAGGGTGTTGATCAACAGACAAATATGGCCGCTGTTACTAAAAATAGAACATGGGGGTCAACACAAGTTTTTTATCATTTTCTAAAAAACTATAATAGCTATAGAGAAAACCGTTACTTCAAATTGATCAGCACATTAAGGTCTACAATAGTTGCTATTAGTGCGAAGTTGTGTATTGGCTTCTTGTAGGAGTTATTGCTCTTTTTTGACGATTTTTGACCAAATTTTTGGTATTTACAATATAACCTGAAAAATATACGAGGTAGAGTGAAACTGTAAATGGCAAAAATGATCAGCAATAAAAGCTCTACAATTCACTTGATTGGTCTGAAATTGTCAGATGACTCCTTATATGAGTTATTGCCCTTAAATGGTAATTTTTTATGAAATTTTCCGTTTTTGTCCTGTAACTTTAAAACTATAACAGCTAGAGTAAAACTGTAAATATCAAAAATGATCAACAATACAAGCCCTACAATTCACTGTATTAGTCTGAAATTGTCAGATGACTCCTTATAGGAGTTATTGCCCTTAAATGGCAATTTTTTATGAAATTTTCCGTTTTTGTCCTGTAACTTGAAAACTATAGCAGCTAGATTGAAACTGTAAATTGCACAAATGATCAGCAATAAAGACCCTACAATTCACTTGATTGGTCTGAAATTGTCAGATGACTCCTTATATGAGTTATTGCCCTTAAATGGTAATTTTTTATGAAATTTTCCGTTTTTGTCCTGTAACTTTAAAACTATAACAGCTAGAGTAAAACTGTAAATATCAAAAATGATCAACAATACAAGCCCTACAATTCACTGTATTAGTCTGAAATTGTCAGATGACTCCTTATAGGAGTTATTGCCCTTAAATGGTAATTTTTTATGAAATTTTCCATTTTTGTCCTGTAACTTGAAAACTATAGTAGCTAGATTGAAACTGTAAATTGCACAAATGATCAGCAATAAAGACCCTACAATTCACTTGATTGGTCTGAAATTGTCAGACAACTCCTTAAATAAGTTATTGCCCATAAATGACAATTTTTATGAAATTTTCCGTTTTTGTCCTGTAACTTAAAAACTGTAACAGCTAGAGTGAAACTGTTAATAGCAAAACTGATCAGCAATATAAGCCTTACAAATTACTTTTTAAGTCTGAAATTGTCAGATGACTCCTTATAGGAGTTATTGCCCTTAAATTGCAATTTTTTATGAAATTTTCCATTTTTGTCCTGTAACTTAAAAACTGTAACAGCTAGAGTGAAACTGTTAATAGCAAAAATGATCAGCAATACAAGCCCTACAAATTACTTTTAAGTCTGAAATTGTCAGATGACTCCTTATAGGAGTTATTGCAATTTTTTATGAAATTTTCCGTTTTTGTCCTGTAACTTAAAAACCATAACAGCTAGAGTGAAATAATTAATTGCAAAAATGATCAGCAAAAAAAGTCCTACAATTCATTTATTTGGTCTGAAATTGTCAGATGACTCCTTATAGGGGTTATTGCCCTTAAATGACAATTTTGTTATGAAATTTTTCATTTTTGTCCTGTAACTTGAAAACTATAGTAGCTAGATTAAAACTGTAAATTGCACAAATGATCAGCAATAGAAGCCCTACAAATGATTGCTTAGTCCAAAAATTGCAAGATGACTCTTTATAGGAGTTATTGCCCTTTCATTATGAATTTGGACATATGAACAGTTTTTTAATTATAAATTAGTCTATAACACACCTATTAGTAGAGTAAAACTGTAAATTTCTAAAGTACCCTAAAGGACAATGCCTAAAAACCATTTAATTTTCAGAAATTGTCGATGGCACCTTATAGGAGTTATTGTATTTAACAAATTTTTTGAAGAAATGTTTAGTTTTTGCACAGTAACTTAAAAGCTATAACAACTAGACTGAAACTGTTAATTTTAAAAATTTTAATATAGTTTAAGTCATTTGGATTCCAGGTGAGCGATTACAGGCTCCTGGGAGCCTCTAGTTTTCTTTTGATATCAGGTTAACTGTTTTTGTTGACACTGCTTACATTTTATTTATAGTATAAGATGGCAAAGCAATATTTTATTTTCTTTACAGAATATTTCACAAAACCATTGGGTACTATGACATGTATAGAGAGTGAGACCGTTCAATTAGAATGTGAAGTTCTACATGAAAATCAAACTGCCGTGTGGTCCAAAGATGGTACTGAAGTGATCACTTCAGACAAATATAAAGTAGAGAGAGATGGAAAACTTCACAGACTTGTTATAAATAAAACAAAACTTGATGACAAAGGAGAATACTTCATCATGATAAAAAACTGTGTTCGAATGACTGAACTTGTAGTGCGAGGTAAGACAGTAGGCAGTCAGGGTGTCACACTTAACAAATGGCTGTTTAGCCAGCACATCTTATAATCTAATAAAATATTATACCCCCCGCAAACTTGTTTGGGGGGGTATATAGGATTCACCCTGTCTGTCTGTCCATCTATCCACATCCCTTGTAAGCACAACTCCTCCTAAACCACAATGAAACTTAGCATAAAGGAAGTACATTATATTTAGATGTGCATGAAGGATTTTTATAGTCCTCGGATATCATTAAGGGGAGATAATTTGACTTGAAAGCGAAGCGGTGGGGGAAGGGGGTTTCCCTTTGTGAACGTGCTCACAGTCCACAATTGTTAAACCAAGTCTTATTTATATCTTCATTATAAAGTGCTCACGTACACTATTTGTGTTACTTGCTTTAAATAGCTTCTAAATAAAAACATGCATAACAATGTATTCTTCATTTACTGTGAGGTTATATTCCATATAAAATGTCATCAAAGATACCAAGGTTAATATAATTTAATATGCCTGTTGTGCGTTTCGTCTCATCAAATCTCATCATTAATGCTCAAGCCCAAACATTTTTAAAAATCCAAATAATTAAAATGTTGGAAGAGCTTTTATCAACATAATTCCAAAAATCAGGCGGATATCGTCTTGTTAGTAAGTATTTTTAACTCACTTGGTCCATGTGTTCTTTTGTCATCATTTGGTGTTTGTCGTTAGTCGTCCTTCGTTTGTTGTCTGTCATCTGTTGTCTTTCGTAAACTTCTCCTCTGAGACCACTGTGTCTTTTTTTCAAACTTGGTTGCAATCTTCCTTATGGTTCCTAGTTTCAAATTTGCACCAAGGGTGATCAATGGACAAAGATGACCGTTGTTACTAAAAATAGAACATAGATGTCAACTCACGTTTTTGATCATTATCTCAACAATTATAATAGCTATAGAGAAAACTGCAACTTCCAAATTGATCGGCACATTAAGTTCTACAATAGCTGCTATTTGTGTGAAGTTTATAATGGCTTCCTGTTTGAGTTATTGCATTAAATGACGATTTTTGACAAAATTCTCAGTATTTACAATATAACTTTAAAACTATAACAGTTGCATTAAAACGATAAATGGTAAAAAATTATCAGCAATATTTCTACAATTCACTTAATTGTTCTGGAATTGTCAGTTTACTCCTTATAGGAGTTATTGCACTTAAATGACCATTAAGTGTTAAGTACTATAAAATAAAGATGAAGTTCGATTTTCAGCACAATTCAATTTGTAGTTTTTTTACTAGGTCCATTCAGGTTTTTTTTGGTCAACAGTTGGCGGCTTCCAGATTATACTTGAAAATGTGTCAACAGATATTGTTTAAACTTTGCACCGCTGTTAGGTACTATAAAATTAAAATTCCTTATAGGAAAGAAAAGCTAGATATTAGAATTGCAGTTAAATTGATTTCAGGTGCAGGTGAGAGATCCAGGCTCCTAGGAGCCTCTAGTTTTCAAATTTGGCCAGAGTCATCTTTAGGGTACCTTGTTTTAAATTTATATCAAGCGAGTTGATTAATTGACAAAGATTGCCACTGTTACTAAGAATAGAACAGACACACGTAAGGGTCTTTACAGGTTTTTGGTAAATACATCTCAAAAATAGTAATAGCATAATAACCTATGAAAAAACTGCTACCAATTATCCTCAGGGTTCCTAGCATTCAATTTGTACCCACTGTGTTGATCAACTGAAGAAGATGGCCACTGTTACTAAAAATAGAACATAAGTGTCAACGCATGTTTTTCGTAAATATCTCAAAAATTATAATAGCCTTTGTGAAAACAGTTACTTCAAATTGATCAGCACATTAAGCTCTACATGTTTTTTATTAGTCTGAAGTTTGTAATCATTTCCTGTAGGAGTTATTGCTTTTAATTATTATGATGTTTTACAAAATTTTCAGTTTTTACAACATGAAAACTATAAGAGCTGGATTCACATTGTAAATTAGCAAAATGATCATTTTCATTTTTTGGCCTACAACTTAAAAGTTACATTGTATATCAGCTAGAGTGAAACTGTTAGTTGCAAAAATGATCAGCAATACAAATACTACAATTCACTTTATTGGTCTCAAATTGTCATATGACTTTTTATAGAAGTTGCTGACTTTTAATTAAACAAAATTGATGAAATTTGTAGTCTTTGCTATGTAATTAAATACTGTAACATTTAAATGGTCTGAAATTGAGACTGAAACAAATAAGTTACTTTGTCCAAATTTGCCCACTAATAACAGTTTTAGACATAACTACATGTATTAAAAAATCTATAATGGCTAAAGTAAAACTGTGAATTACTAAATTAACCTTTTTGCAAAAATTATCTGATGACTCCTGAAAGGAGTTATTGCCCTTACCAGTATATGACAATTTTTAAAGAAATATTTAATATTTGGACAGTAACGTCCTTAAAGCTATAATAGCTAGAATGAAACTGTAATCTACAAAGATTTAAAGATAGCTGCAAGTCATTATACTGTTTTACCTTGTCTGTTCATCTGTTTGTATCTCCGTCTGTCCGTAACAAAAATTTCTTATCAACTATTGCATGCATAAGCCTAAAATTTTGCATACTGTTTTATTCTATAGTACCATATTAAGTGTAGCGTTCTCATGCTTCTTGGTCATCTATTTCCTGTGTACCAAATACTTAGATTTTTACACATAGTTGATATACATGTAGATTACACAATTTTTGTGAAAACCATGGGTATCACTAGTGACCATTAGCTTAGTCAACACTCAGTTGTCTTCCAGTTGAGTAATTAAATGTACAGGCTCCTGGGTACCTAGAGCTTATTTGTTGACCACATATCAACAGTTACATAAAGATGTTATTCATTATGAACTACATTTTAACAACTTATGAATGCATTTTACAGAATACTTTACGAAGAATATGGGAAAAACATTTGACTGCATAGAGGGAGACACTGTTGAATTATCATGTGCCGTCTGTGAAGCCAACATCCCAGCTCATTGGACAAAAAATGGTGTTACTATTCAACCGTCTGCCAAATACACAATAAAAGATATGGGGAAAAGTCACTCGTTGTCTATCATACAACTTGATCTGCAAGATGCTGGAGATTATTCTGTCACAATTAACAACCGAACCAGGTCATCATCAATCAAAGTAAAAGGTTTGTTGTTAATGCTAGATTTATTTTTCCTCAGGCATCTGTCATCATCCTTTTGCAACTTGTTTTGATTTTCCTGTTCATACTTGAATTCTTGTTCTATATTGGGACAGTTCCCATCCCACAGAACTTACCAGCATGCCTCCAGTTTGCAGATACATGTACGGTTGTTGTTGTGAAGTTGATAAGCTATAGTAAAGAAAGCCGGATTACAGACCACAATGGGTAACATGTTTGGAAAGTGTTATGACCTGGCATAATGAACACTCATTTTGTTGATTTACAAACTACACCTGACGTTGACCTCAATTTCACGGTCCAACAACTACAGTTGTTTTTAAGGGCAATTCCTCTGTAACTATGCATGGTACGATGACAATATTTGGTATATAGGTTGCTGCTAAAGAGTACATTACTGTCTGGCAGGTGTCATCTGATCTCGACCTCAATTTCACAGTCCAGCGACTATGTTAAAGTTTTTGTATTAGGGCAGTTCCTCGGTAACGATGCATGGTAGGATGACAATATTTGGTATACAGGTTGCTGCTGAAGAGAAAATGACTCTTTGGCAGGTGTCACCTGACCTTGACCTCAATTTCACAGTCCAGTGACTATGTTAAAGTTTTTTGATTAGGGCATTTCCTCTGTAAGCATTCATGGTAGCATGACAATATTTGGTATATAGGTTGTTAATGATTAGTAAATGAGTGTCTGTTAGGCGTCAACTGACCATGACCTCAATTTCACTATCCAGTTAGTACGTTAAAGTTTTTGGATAAGGTCAGTTTCTCTCTAACCATGAATTGTATATTTTAAATGATAACAATTAAATGGGATTTACATAATGCTTATGACGTAATTTTTTTTGTTACTAATTAGGATGCAAAATGCAGGCGAGACATTTTTCTGTGTTTACACTTATAACACTTTATGTAATCATGCCATATTGTTGACAAATTAAAAAACAAGTGTGTAATGTTCAGAATGTATTCTGGTAAAAAATTGTGTTCCAGACAGAGCAACTAATATAACTAAAATTACCTGTAATACTATTTTGTAGTTCCTAATTTCTCTAAATTATACATTTATCTGCAAACAGTTGTGGAATAATTAGTATTGTACATTCAGTTAAAATTCATTACAGTTTAAGTCAAAGTTTCATATTTTCTGTGCAATATACTATGCTGTATTTTAATCAATCTATACATCTACATTGTATATGTATTGCACGTTACTAGTTATGTACATCATCTGGACCTATACAACATCTACATTGTATATGTATTGCACGTTACTAGTTATGTACATAATCTGGACCTATACAACATCTACATTGTATATGTATTGCACGTTACTAGTTATGTACATAATCTGGACCTGTACATCTACATTGTAAATGTATTGCACGTTACTAGTTATGTACATAATCTGGACCTATACAACATCTACATTGTATATGTATTGCACATTACTAGTTATGTACATAATCTGGACCTATACAACATCTACATTGTATATGTATTGCACGTTACTAGTTATGTATATAATCTGGACCTGTACAACATCTACATTGTATATGTATTGCACGTTACTAGTTATGTACATAATCTGGACCTGTACATCTACATTGTATATGTATTGCACGTTACTAGTTATGTACATAATCTGGACCTATACAACATCTACATTGTATATGTATTGCACGTTACAAGTTATGTACATAATCTGGACCTATACAACATCTACATTGTATATGTATTGCACGTTACTAGTTATGTACATAATCTGGACCTATACATCTACATTGTATGTATTGCACGTTACTAGTTATGTATATAATCTGGACCTATACAACATCTACATTGTATATGTATTGCACGTTACTAGTTATGTACATAATCTGGACCTATACAACATCTACATTGTATATGTATTGCACGTTACTAGTTATGTATATAATCTGGACCTGTACAACATCTACATTGTATATGTATTGCACGTTACTAGTTATGTACATAATCTGGACCTATACAACATCTACATTGTATATGTATTGCACGTTACTAGTTATGTATATAATCTGGACCTGTACAACATCTACATTGTATATGTATTGCACGTTACTAGTTATGTACATAATCTGGACCTATACAACATCTACATTGTATATGTATTGCACGTTACTAGTTATGTACATAATCTGGACCTGTACATCTACATTGTATATGTATTGCACGTTACTAGTTATGTACATAATCTGGACCTATACAACATCTACATTGTATATGTATTGCACGTTACAAGTTATGTACATAATCTGGACCTATACAACATCTACATTGTATATGTATTGCACGTTACTAGTTATGTACATAATCTGGACCTATACATCTACATTGTATATGTATTGCACGTTACTAGTTATGTACATAATCTGGACCTATACAACATCTACATTGTATATGTATTGCACGTTACTAGTTATGTACATAATCTGGACCTATACAACATCTACATTGTATATGTATTGCACATTACTAGTTATGTACATAATCTGGACCTGTACATCTACATTGTATATGTATTGCACGTTACTAGTTATGTACATAATCTGGACCTATACAACATCTACATTGTATATGTATTGCACGTTACTAGTTATTTACATAATCTGGACCTGTACATCTACATTGTATATGTATTGCACGTTACTAGTTATGTACATAATCTGGACCTATACATCTACATTGTATATGTATTGCACGTTACTAGTTATGTACATAATCTGGACCTATACAACATCTACATTGTATATGTATTGCACGTTACTAGTTATGTACATAATCTGGACCTATACAACATCTACATTGTATATGTATTGCACGTTACTAGTTATGTACATAATCTGGACCTATACATCTACATTGTATATGTATTGCACATTACTAGTTATGTACATAATCTGGACCTATACATCTACATTGTATATGTATTGCACGTTACTAGTTATGTACATAATCTGGACCTATACAACATCTACATTGTATATGTATTGCACGTTACTAGTTATGTACATAATCTGGACCTATACATCTACATTGTATATGTATTGCACGTTACTAGTTATGTACATAATCTGGACCTATACAACATCTACATTGTATATGTATTGCACGTTACTAGTTATGTACATAATCTGGACCTATACAACATCTACATTGTATATGTATTGCACGTTACTAGTTATGTACATAATCTGGACCTATACATCTACATTGTATATGTATTGCACGTTACTAGTTATGTACATAATCTGGACCTGTACATCTACATTGTATATGTATTGCACGTTACTAGTTATGTACATAATCTGGACCTATACAACATCTACATTGTATATGTATTGCACGTTACTAGTTATGTGCATAATCTGGACCTATACATCTACATTGTATATGTATTGCACATTACTAGTTATGTACATAATCTGGACCTATACAACATCTACATTGTATATGTATTGCACGTTACTAGTTATGTACATAATCTGGACCTATACAACATCTACATTGTATATGTATTGCACGTTACTAGTTATGTACATAATCTGGACCTATACATCTACATTGTATATGTATTGCACGTTACTAGTTATGTACATAATCTGGACCTATACATCTACATTGTATATGTATTGCACGTTACTAGTTATGTACATAATCTGGACCTGTACATCTACATTGTATATGTATTGCACGTTACTAGTTATGTACATAATCTGGACCTATACAACATCTACATTGTATATGTATTGCACGTTACTAGTTATGTACATAATCTGGACCTATACAACATCTACATTGTATATGTATTGCACGTTACTAGTTATGTACATAATCTGGACCTATACATCTACATTGTATATGTATTGCACGTTACTAGTTATGTACATAATCTGGACCTGTACATCTACATTGTATATGTATTGCACGTTACTAG